>JABMIG010000010.1:980768-1153033 GCA_013187285.1 Cyclotella cryptica | reverse complement strand
CTCTTAGTCACAGTGAAATCACTCCATTTCTTTCCAGTTGCTTCACAAACAAGGACCTTCCAATTATCGCGGTTGATTGTGACATCATCTGACACCTCTGTCTTGATGGTTATCTTGGATAGATCCAAGTATATACGGTGTCCTGGTATGTCAGTCTTGGGAGTGTTCGACTCCTTTCGAACATTTTTCTGCCTAGCCTTGGATTGCGCGCAGTGTTCGCATGGTTTCAATGTCCCACGAGTAATGACCCAACCAAGCTCCCTTGCAGTCTTGCGCACGGAGTCTTCGTTCCGATGACCCAACAAGCAATGGGCCTTATTAATATTGAGCCTGACCTGTTTTCCGATACTCCCAGCGGTCACTTCCACGTTTCTTGCAAACTTGCATGCATATATTGCCCCCTTGTCAGTATGCACTACGATATCAAAGTCAATGATTCCACCCTTCCCGTTTTCGATACGGATCAGATTCCTGTCACCTTGCACTATTTTCCACCCTTGCTTGTTTATCAGCTTGGACATGCTTAGCAAGTTGAAATTGTGTTTCTTGCTGAAACTGCAATCTTTCAGTACTGCCTTCATACCAGTTTTCCTGTCTTTGTCCACGAAGACCCCTGGGATGTCAATCAGGGCTGTGGACTCCATAGCTGAGCCAGTGTCCCCTAGGCTGTACACCATCGTGTCACGAACGTTCCTCGCACCTACATTGCATCTTGTCACGTGCGTGCTAGCACCGGTGTCACAGATCCACACGTCATCCTGGCGCAATACTGCCAGCGTGTCTTCACATTTTTCAACTGGCACGACCGCTTCAAGTTTGTCCGGGTCCACTGACGTCAAGGATACCTCAACACTCGAGGATGCCGCCTCGGTCTTGGCGACCTTCTCCTTGTACCAGGCGGGTGCCTTCTCAGGGTGTTTCTTGTAACACTCCGCCTCCTTGTGACCCTTTAGGCCACAGAAATTGCACTTCTTGTTGGAGCTACTGCCCCCATCGCTGTCATTCACGCGACCTCCGTGCAACTCCCCTTTGCGTTTCTTGCAATCCACGGCCTTGTATCCACATACTTTGCCGCAGTTCCTGCACTTTCCTTTGAACGATCCATCGCCTTCAACGGAAGCCAGGTGTACTTCTTTCTCACCGGTACTCCTCTTATTACCGCTCTTGGTGAGCCTCTGAATCTCCGAGACACTGTTGCACAGCCCGTCGAAATCGGGACTCGAAGATTTCAACTCATCCAAGATCAATCTTGCGTATGACGTGTCGTTGTTCTTTCGCGCCATCAACATGCACAACTCCTGGTCAGTCTTCGTGACCTCGTACTTGTCGAGCACTCCGACCACGTCATTGTAAAAATCCCTCGCGCCTTTTAACTGTAGCCTGTCTAGCTCAGCCTCCATCTCAATCATGGCACTAGCGTCCGAGGGCTTATTCGCCTTCTTGGCCTTCGCAACGAATTCGTATGCAAGTCCATTGGGAAAATCATTGTTCTTCGTCTTTCCCAGCAAGGCAATACCGTGACTCTTTCCCTGTCCCAATGCGATTATTGCACACAGCTTCTTATTGGCCTTGTACAACTCCATAAGGATTGCTTCTGCGGGAACAGTCGCGTCAAGTGCTGCGAACTCCGTCTTGGTCGGACAGTTCGCCATCAACAAGGGATCCAATGCATCCCCCACACCCATGAACTCGGCGTACGCTTCAATCTTGCTGACGTACACACCAAAACTCTCCGCCTTTCCATCCCAATAAGGGATCTTGCTCAAGCTGTTGTCACTCATCTCGATTTCTTGTTGGGCTCGTAACTTCCTCAAGTTACTTCGAAGTATGTTGGAAGTCTTTTAGCCTCGTACTGTAGTAACAGCTAGTAGAGTCTTTTAGTTCTGGATTTTATAACTTTAGTTCTACGGTTACGTCACTCGGACTATCTTGCATAACTATCTTGGTGCGCCCCGGTGTACTGTCTTGTCTGAGTCCTGCAAGACACGTTACCCCGCGCTACTTCCCCTCTTCCGAGTTCGGGCGATTTCGCTCTCCGACATCTCCTCCTTCTCCTTCTCCTTCTCCTCCTCCCCCCCCCCCCCCCCCTCCCCCCCCTCCCCCCCCTCCCCCCCCCCCTCCCCCTCCCCCCCCTCCTCCTCTGTTTCTACCCTCCCTCCTCCCCTCTTTTCTGAATTCCATTCTGTCTAGCTTGCTCCAAAAAATCTTGCACCCACTGCTAGCAATATGAATTGTATTCAGTTTAAAAGAAGTTTAAGAATGTTATTGACTTTGGATGCAAAATGGCGAGGACCAAAAACATTGACACCAATGTTACTACATCGTACAAAAGTAGTAAAGTCAACTTTCCAGGGAAATTATTCCATTCTATGCCTTTTAGGACATAAAGAGGCATAATTATGCCTAATTATGCTGGCATAAAAAAGCATGCCCAATTAAGCCCTGTCTGGGCATAATTATGTCATTTAGGCATAATTAGGCCTTTTCAGTCATACTTGTGCTTTTCATGAAAGTTTTCACCTGATTTCTGTTGACACAAGTAGTGAAGAATTTTTATGCCTTTTTATGCCTTTTTGGACATAATTATGCCTTGTTGCATAATTATGCTTCAGTATGCCGCCATTAAAAATATATGCTCAAGTATGCTCAAGTATGCCTTTTCCGGCATAAATTCAAATTTTCAGGTGTAATTATGCATTTTGAGAAATGAGAAGCTTTTCACCTCAGAATGTTTGTGGAAACTTTTGAGATCGCCATTTGCTTTCGACGGTTGATGATCTTCTCAAATAATCTTAACATCTCTCAAGAACATGAATTCAGCGTTAAATGACTGATTCCCAGTCCATGGAAGCGCTAGAGTATTCTATCATGTCTCCTCCAGATATCTCCTAGACAATATATCCCAGTCATATCCCAGATATCTTTTATCTGATCACAATTACTGTCACCCAGTGGTGGATTTCATAATAATGATAATAGTTGTTGTCAAACAATTGTCTATTATCATGATCTTTACACGAATGGCTGATTCCTACTATTTTGGTGATGCATCATACTGCTCTACATATGTAGAGCTTATGTCGTTACTATTTTATTTTTACTCGCCCTAACATGTTTTTACTTTTCTGTTTGGGAGAAAAGTACTTTTAAATCAATTTGATTCAATTTTGACACTTCATTTTTTCTTAGTACTGATAATGATAATGACCAAAAAAGTTCATGATAATGTTTTTATGTCTTGAAGCCCACTGCATCATCCCCCCATCACACAACCCCTAAGTTCCACACAAGCTACACAACTCACCAGGAACCATTTTTATCACATTTTTTCAGCACCAGTCATCATTTCTTCTTATCTGTCTCTTCTTCCTGAATGACAACGATTTATTTACGCCGAATCTGGATGACTGAGGATTGGATCTTGGTAGCTGTCTTGCCAACTGATTCCCCAACACTGCCACCTTTTCACCCTCAACTTCCGGTGAGCAGTACAGAGCAACATGGCATGATCTTGGGCTGTGTTGTGAAGGCTGATAAAACCAATTAACCAAAAAGGTAACAAATCTATATCAGAGTCATGCTGGGGGCAGTCTAACTTTCCCCCTGTATGTCTGTGACCTAAGCCAATAGTTGGTTAAAGTTCGATGTAGTAAATAAGAACGTGATGTTCCAGCTGAGAGGAAATTATTTCTATGAGCTATTGAACTGACTAAAACTTAGGACTGCACAATATTAGTCCTCTCAATTATATCATGTAGTTTACATGCAATGCGATTACATTTGGTTTATTTGTTCCCTGTTGGATTCTTGTGTTCCAATCAGGATCTTAGTGCACCTGATCAGGCTGTACATTGGATCCTGACGAGACTACTTGGTCTTGCCAATGGGTCTTGCAGGACTCCCTGGTCTTGCCAAAGAGTCTTACCAAATGTTTGGTGGGATTCTTCCTTCAATGGTAAGAATACTATTTTGTAATTATGCCGATGTCCTGATATTGGGGCATATATGGGCCAAAAGTACCAGTAGGTATCCTTGGCTCATGTCACTTGCCCCCACAATTGGAGGATCAGTGTGGCTTGCGGACAAAAATAAAACCTCCATGAGGGAAAAAGGTCCTGTGTAGCCATGGCTTGCAGGGTATGAGAACCTCTTTGAGGAGAAAAGAAATTCCTGCTACGCCAGTGCCAGCATGCAAAAACCTGGTGATGTAGGTAAAAAATTCAAGCTGGTTTTCATGATATGTATGGCATACAAGTTTGTATGTATACTATAAGCATAAGTGCTTGTAGAGAGGGAGACTGATGTCTGATTTCATTTGACATTGCTTGTTGACATATGTGTTCTTTGATGTCAGTGTTTTTGTTGTTTGCTCTACTAAGTCATGATAATGACTTACATCTGCATGAAACCCTGATTGTCCAATCGTATGAAATTTGTGATGGGCCAAGGATCACAGTCATACGGACTACTTGTTTGTGGGTTAATTACCTGTTTGTACTATGATAGTGCATCCACCAAATATGTGACCATTACCTGCTTGTGAGGATAAAGTAAAGGTCTGTTTGGTGTTGCCTGTGGTCTCCTAGTGTTGTGTATGTGTGCACAAAGGAATGCTGAACATCAGTTCCTTCTTTGTTGCTGCATCACTACAAAGGCGGTAGGCACTGTATAGTAGGTATGAGTGGATAGAACATTGGTGGTTGTTAGGGACACACAATGCCACTAGAAGCTGCTGACAAGGCCATTATTTGTTCAGCAGGACAAGCATCACCATGATTTATTTGATGCTGATCTCAAGTATGATATTCACTGTTGGATTTTTGGAAGACTCTGGTTGACTTGCGCTTGATGCCAAATGCTGATCATATGGCAACAAAGTCTAGTGTTAGAAAAGCACTTCAATTGTAACAATAAGTTTACAATGTGGATATTAATTCCAGGTCTTGTCACTAAGGTGATTTGAGTACTATAGATTTCTAGTTTGGTATCTAGCTCATACATCCTTGGTGCTGGTATGTGTCTTTTTATTTGCTCTCTGTCCCCTATGTATCCATGGGAATAGATGCCCTTTGGGTCAACTACCAGCAAATGAACAATGTCTAGTTATAATTGTTATTGACTAGGAACATTGTCAAGCACATATGTCAATGTCTCTCTTTTTACACACCAACAGAGTCGGGATTCAATTTGGATTGCATCCTTCTTTGTTCAGTGGCAAGGCTCCTTAAGTGAGGTCTACACCTTTTTGACTCTTGATGGTGACAATGCGTTGTTTGCAAGCATTTCTTGTCAGTGATGTTTTTTTGACAGTCTTCGACTCTTACCATATGGTACGTGGAACCATATTGATACTTCACAGCAGAGATCTCTTGAACTCTCTTTATGTTGGCAACATGTGGTGTTGTTGTTATTTGAGTTTGACAGGTTTGTCATGCCGATTCAGTATACCAATGATGTGCATACAGTGGCTTGTTTCATCTTTGTTTTGTGGAAATGCTCACAAAGTAATACATGTCTTTCTATAGAGAAAATGCTCATGTTTGATTTTCACTGCTGGGACATGACAGTCTTCTTATGTTGCATTATCATTCACCATTTTTTTGCTGTGGTTTCACAAGAACAAAGTTCATGGATCTTTGTGTCATTGTGTTGGTTTACATTATGTAGGGCTTGTACAACAATTGATGCACTACCAAAGGTCATCCATTAGTCCTTTCCTTGGAGAAGGGACAAAACTAGTAAGGCGACTGTAAGAGTCCCGTAATATGGATGCCATTTTTGTACTCCATGGAATACTTGAAGGTGTAACCTATCAAAGTTCACATAAGAGAAACAAATACCAGAGAGTGTTGTCTCAATGAAACTGTCCTCTAGCTTTACACAGCCTTCTTTTGAATCCACAATAGTTTACATGGCATGGATTCAATCTTGGTTATCTGTGTCTATGCATGTCGTTGTTCAGAAAGCTGTCCAAAGAATGCAAGCATACCTTCATTTGGCACAAATTTGGGTAGCTCTGGACTTTTGTTATTTCAACATTAGTCTTACACCATAGATTCTATTCTTTGATGTACATTGTCTTATTGGCAACTGCGGTAGCCTTGTTGGCTTAGTACAACCTTCTCTACAATTCATTTGTGAGAGAGGTGATCTAATCATGGTGTTTTGCCCAAGGGCCTCGGTAGTACTGGACCACCCAGTAACTGTTGAGTACTCCCATTGGACGATCTCTCAGCAAGTATTGTCTGCATTGCTGCACTTATTATGCCTTTGTGCATAGTTAGATATCTGGGTAACTCATATACCTCTGTTAATTTGCAGAATTGGTTACAGTTTGATGTTCAAACTTGATTCTTGCTACCTGGTACAGACCCTCACAACCTAGTTAGGTGTGGTTGTCCAAGCTGGCCCTTGAAGTGACTTGTCGCAGTCAAGCCTTCAAGTTAGTTCAATTTTTGGAAGTTTGTGGCTATCATTAGTTTCATCATCTGTGATTGTTCATCACTTGAAAACACTGTGTTATCCATATCTTGATTTGAGTGGGCAACTACCTGCTCAAATCTCATGATGACACAGAGTCTGGATGCATCAGTATCCAGTCTAATGATTGATAGACTTGTCAGAAAGTCTTTTTGTTGCTGCAGATATATGTCATTGACTTCTGCTGTGCTGTAATGAGTTCTTGAGGCTTGACAAACTTCCTAACTTAGTTGTTTGATATTGCTCTTTTTTAGAGCTACTGTTGTGTATGCAGCACACTTTGGTCTTTATGGTATTGTGTTTGTTGGTTAGTCAAATCTGACAGCAACTGTCAACTAATACCTTCAGTTCACAAAGTAAATCCCCTCTTGATTTTAATTTGTTTATAACTGGTCATGCTCTGTCTTATGTTGGTGTATTTCCAGTCCTGAATGGTATGATCCAGGGCAACAGGCACTGTCTTCCAATCACTCAAGCTCAAGTAAACAGTTTCACGCATCTGTTGAAACTTCAGTAACATGTGTGTTGCTGAGCTTGTGGTGTGATGTAGTGTCAACCATCTATGTGACACTGCTTGGAAGGTCTGCTATTTTCTCTCACTCCAGAGGAGTACTGCATTAGAGTGGTTAGCTTTGTACATATGAGAAATTTGGTCAAAGTAAGCACTGCACTGGAGTGGTTAGCTCTGTGCTTGATACTGATACCTTGTGTCCTGGCTGTGGTGCAGCCTGAGCTCACAGTTTTAGCAGACTTGATGATGTTTATCACTTGTGAGGTGATTTTTATCATTGCTTCATTTTTTGTTCAAAAATCTAGAACAATTTCAGATCATTCATGGACTTGGTCCAAGAATGAGGTCATATGCTGGTGTGGTCATCTCTTGCTCTATCACCATTGTCTATGACAGAAACTCATAACCATGAAATGTTTCACAGTCATGTGACTTTGCCCTTCCATTTTGTTGGAAGCACTCCATCTGACGTATGTCAAGAATTTGACATCAGCATAGTCAGTTAGGGAAAACATATGAGGAGTTCCATTGTTGGAACTGTTTGGTAATCTCAGAAGCTTTTTCTGATCACCTGGTTGTTACTGTAGCAACACTTTGCTGAGGGTTCGGTACTCAACAAAGCCTGATTTTCTGTTGCTTAATGAGACGTCACAACTGTGGTGGCTGCTCTCTCTTCCATGTTCTTGTATTATAGAAGTCTTCATCCCATGACAGAAAAATTCTAGCCACTTGGGTTTGGTTTCATTATTATTTTTCTTCCAGATCTTCTGGTAAGAAAACACACCAAAATTATTGAAATAATTAAATTCACATTTGCTTTTTAGCTCATACCAAGATTTCATTAAATTTAAATCTGGTTCTTTAGTACAGCACAATCAACTATGATTTTTTGCAAGGATTTAACAACTTCTTGTTACAAGTACCTGAATTCAAAGTAATGTCGTTACTTCATTTTGAATTTTGAATTTTATACTTGACATTAGCTTTTTCGTGTCACAGAGGTAGTACTCTGGCACTATGCTTCTTGTGCGCAATTTTTTACACTTCTTAGTCACTTTCTTGTTTGGTACTGGAGCTTTGTGTATATCAGGATTCAAAGGAATCACTGATTCTCAATATTTTTCTGAGTCTCTGAAAAATTCGGAAAGTAGTATGTTTTCTTACTTTAAAATAGCGGAAAATCACTTGATATCAAATGCAAATCGGATATTCACGAGAACTTTTCACAACAGAGGTGCCATTTGCTGTGTACCTCTTTCTGTGAGACTCAATCCTGGTCCTTTTATACTGTTCCAGATGTGCCCCCAAGGTCTAATCAACCTAAATTAGTGACTCCTGGTCACTTTTGCTCGTACTGGGATAAAAACTGATTATAGTCCCTAGCCCTCAGACGGAGTCTGACAGAGCTCGCACCCAAGCCATATCGATTGCACAATGCTTGATAGCGAATTGCTTGTTCTTTTGCCATCGCAATCATTTTACTAAAAAAACGGATCATGAGGTTGATGCAACACGACGTTGGCAAGGGAGGGCTGTTCATCACCCATTCCCATGTGTTCCAAACTAGCGTATAAATCGGTTTATAAGTAAATGAAATGTCAAATGATACATTAAAAAAGTAGCCCATAATCCACTCAAGTTAGCTTATCGCCCGTGTTATTTTTTTTGGTATCTTTGCCTATTTACTTCCGTAGGGGGGTACTTCTTTTTTTCTGCCCTTTGTAACTCCGCTCGCGCCGAAATTGATGAGTCCTCCCCCCGTCTTCTTCAGAGATGTGATGTGCCCCGTGCTGTGTGGTGTGTTCCGCTACCATCTGGCATAACTCCACAACTAGAAGGAGTTATCGGGAGCTACACAGATGGGCGTGTTGCTGGCGGTGAGGATAATCTATTTTTTTATGTTTTAGTGCTGTCTGGGTGTTAATGAAGCAGAAAAGAACAAATGTCACTGATTCTACTCCCACTTGACTTATAATGTGAATGACTTATAAACCGATTTATAGGGTAGTCTGGGACCAGTCTAGTCTGGGACCAGTCTAGTCAATTTTGACCTGCATTGACTTTTCCTTTCATTTGGACTGTTGCGAATTTGAAAAGAACTTCATGGGCGCGACTCCTCCTCATCCCTTGAATCTAACTTGGGCAATACAGCTCTTCTTACAAGACTGTTGGGATAGGATCTTGATCTCACACTCCAATTGACAATTGCACATACAAACCTATGCCCGAATTTGAACCTGGTTAAACTCCAGCTGCCACCTCACCAAAACTGACCAAACTACCTTGAAACAACTCTTGAGGCAACTTGAGGCACGGGAGCTTCAGTGGGAATCGCGTGGTCATTTTAGTGTGACTTTTCCCATTTGGAGTCACAGGAACTGTAATTAGGCCAAAATAGGCCCAATAATAACTAGGGAGTTGTCTACAACCCTAAAAAATTTTCGATACCACGTACAAGAGAGTATTAACCCTCCAAGCGAAATTCGTCTTAAATCTCTATACTTCTGCTTAACCCTCCAATGGCAACTTGTGCAGGATCCTGCACAAGTTAACTAAAATGACCTCGTTTCATCATGTTCTGGTCAGTTTCGCAATATTCTTTGCATCAGCTGAATTCCTTGCAAAAAAATAGCCCTAGAGACCACCATAACAACTACAATTACTTTATCATCCATCTAGTGCAGCCATCTTGTCATCTCTAGCACAGCCATTATGTCTTCTATCAAGAACGTATTTACCATCAGACAGCCATCGGATGAGGACCAATAATCTTTATCGACTCCTATGCATGTTCGGCACGTTTTTACCGCCTAACATTCCCCCCGTTTCCCAAGCGTGTTTGGCAGTCTCAGGATAGTTCGCCTGTTCGTGCTAACGAACATCCCATCACCTTCCAAATCACAAGGGTGGAGTCCCATTACTGAAAAAAATGTGTCATCATTGCGCACTTTAATGTCGTAAATACCTTAACTTGTGCAAGATCCTGCACAAGTTGTACAACAACTTGTGCAGGATCTTGCACAAGTTGAGGTACTTTAAGGGGAAACTCCATTGGAGGGTTAAAAAATAGAAGTATATGGTGTACTTCTGCTAGTTTTGCAGAAGTACATGGGTTTTAAGGTTATTTTATGAGGATGTGCTTATGTGAGCGCAGAAAAGGAGCACACGTAAGCCGGGGGTTAAGGGAACTAAATTTATTTTTTCTACGATAATTATTTATCAAGCATGGAGTAAGGAATATACTTGATAGTACCTTTAATACTTTGAGAGGAACGTAACAATGTCCATGTATACATATCTCGAGAGAAAGGATAGTGTCTTCCGACAACATGCTTCGTTGAATCGCAATGAAAATGAGTGGTTATGAGGATTCACCTAGAGCATTTTTTCACGAGGAATTCAATGGTGTGCTCAGATTGACGTGGCGAATACGAGAACACGGAGATTTCACACAACGGGCTATACTACTGCTTGTTTTAGCAGGAAGTAGCTATACTACTGCTTGTTTTTGCAGAAGTATAGCTCAGAGGGTTAATGGTATCTACTTTTTTATTGTACTCTCACATGCTGTGATGTGCAAAACGGGATTTCTAGCTTGAAAGCTACTGTATGTTTTACATGCACTTTGTTAAGGGCAATACATCTGTGTTTCTAGCATAGAGCTTACATATGTTTACATGCACTATGTAAAGGGCAATACATCTATAGTTCTACCTAGCTTATAGCTTGTTGATGTCTTACGTGCTCTTTGTGAAAGGCACTACATCTTCAGGGCTCTCTTTGAAGCATGGTACCTTGTACCTGCCCAGAGCGACATCTTGCCACTTTGCACGTATACACAGCATGTGCGGTCTTTTTACGCATGTGCGATTAAAGCTACCTGCTCACTCTGCTTGATGGAGCGGAGTATACACATGCCAGCTGGGAACACAGCCTCAGTGACACATCTGGGTATTGAAACAGCTCGTGAGTAAAACTCACAACTACTGCTGATTGCGTAACTCAACACAGCAGCCGGCTATCAATTGATAGTGACCAAAGCCAAGAGTTGGGTAACATTCTATGTAGTAAATAAGAACGTGATGTTCCAGTTGAGAGGAAATTATTTTTATGAGCTATTGAACTGACTAAAACTGAGGACTGCACAATGTTAGTCCTCTCAATTATGTCATGTAGTTTACATGCAATTCGATTACATTTGGTTTATTTGTACCCTGTTGGATTCTTGTGTTCCAATTAGGATCTTAGTGCACCTGATCAGGCTGTACATTGGATCCTGACAAGACTACTTGGTCTTGCCAATGGGTCTTGCAGGACTCCCTGGTCTTGCCAAAGAGTCTTACCAAATGTTTGGTGGGATTCTTCCTTCAATGGTAAGAATACTATTTTGTGATTATGCCCGTGTCCTGATATTGGGGCACATGTGGGCCAAAAGTACCAGTAGGTATCCTTGGCTCATGTCAGTCTGCGATTGCCAAATCAGATGGGAAATTGGTGATGAAGTGAATTAAGTAATACTACACCACTAAATTTTCAAAATAGTGAGATAACGCATTTCTGTAATGATAATGATAATGATCATGGATAAAGTTTGACAACCACTTGTACTGTACAGAACATTAATATATTATGCAAAGATACCAATATAAGAAGCTGCCTACTGTTTGTGGTCCCACAGTATTGGGCTATTTTTTGGGAGTTTGGAAATTTCATTAGATTTTTGTAGCATGGGTTGTATCAGAATGTAAGAGTAACAACAGTTTGAAGGCAATAGACTTCATTGCTTATGGTCTGTTAATTGCTTTACAAGTGTCACGAGCTCTATATATGCCCCATTACTCCCTTCAAACCATTTGTCAAGATTTTTCAAAATCTTAGTTGTATTGAAAACTGAGAGAATTTTCTCCTTCTCCTTCTCCTCCTCTCCTTCTCTTTCAGTGAGACACTTTTTTCACCTTTGACCATAGCAACGAACACGTACTTCCACGGTATATACTGGTGTAATTGCCTATAAATCTTTAATTTTTCGGTTGATCTTCATGGGTAGTCAAAATATTTTGAAATCTGCTTACCTTTAACATTATGTCTTATGTCCAAAATGGGTGCGTTGGCGCATGAGGTGCATACAAAGCACACAAGGCACACATGCCCACTAACAAAGCTTAGACAATCCAACTTATTCATATAACTAATGCTTCCTCTGTTGCATGATGTTTCTTCTGTCTAGCTCACTGAAAAATATCTTGCAGTGGCTGCTAGTAATGCGGTTGTAATATGCAAGATAATTATGACTACATTTTTGTCCTCAAACGAACTCCCATTAATAATTCAACAACAGGAAAATTATGTTTCATTTTATGCAAGGTAAGTAACACGAGAGAATCTACATTAGTAATAGAATGATGATGACTATGAAGACAATGACATTTGTCAACAAATCTGCAAGACATGCAACTTTGCCATATGGAATTTTTTGGGGGTAAATGAAATGTTCCAAAACAGTTGTTCTAATGTTATTTGGGTGTATACTCTCTCATCTCTAATTTAGAGTTCTAGTCAAACCTTCCAATGAAACGACCTAGCTTTCAAGATACTATGTAAATTTCCTTGATTTTCTATTAACCAGACACACATCAGACTAAGAAGCACATCATTTGTGATACTACAAGGGATGGTGATGGTTTAAAACATTATCCAGCAACAAGTCATGTTTTTACGCGGCCTCTTCATTATTGTGTTGAATAAATTCTTATCATGTACATAGTGCCAGACAAATATTGACATCACATCCCCATAGTATTGCAGCATTCCGATTTTGGTTTGTGGAAAAATCTGCTCTCTTCAATCCAGACTGTATTTTCTTTTCATTAACTTTTTTGATAACTTCTTGTTTGTACCAAGTTGTCATCATCAGGATGTTAGAACAACATCTCAACATCAAATCCAACCAAATCAGCATCAGATTGACTTCAGATGCATTGTTCATCAAAGTCTTGTATGTTTGACCACCAGTTACTTTGTCAGAGTGCATGAATACCATCAACTTATCACATGTTTTTTTCTTAATATTCATCAGATTTTCTATGCTGCAGTTTCCTATGGTCATATCAATTGAAGTTATTGTGCCAGTGGCAGACAAGTCTGGTGATACATCTAGAGACATTGGCAGTTTGGATGGGTCATCCGATTTCCCTGCTAGAGGAAGGGCAATATTGATAAGTTAATGAAAGAGTTTGCTGGGAGTATATGTATGGTATGTGACTCCAAGTGGTGAGCAACAATGCAGAATGTGCTCTCTAACTCTGTTCAGTTTTACAAGCTTTGACGTCACTTAGTATTTTTGGTACTCTTGCACACCCTTTTCCTTCTTCACCCAGAAACAAGGGGGTGATGTTGTTCATACAAATATGTTGCCACAATAAATGCCTAATGCAGTTGACCTAGTTTCCTCTTCATCAGTATCTCCTCCTTTAATTGCCTAGGCGCTCTTCACCATTTGAAAGCATCATCAAAGAAATTTCAATATTCTATTTACATCTGCTGGGATAATGGTATCAATAGATTTACATAGTTCCAGTGGTATGTGAACAGTTTCCAGAGTCTCTACATATGTATGCTTGGAGTGATCCACCAATTCATCATGACCACACAGAAAGTCAGCACGTGCTGGATCTTGTCATTGTGTAACAGCATGATACAGCATAATCACCTCACCCTTAATCAGTACAATTGTTGATGTTTTATGGCTATTTGACGCACACAATTGCATGTTACTGTGCAGTTGTGTGCTTTATATTTATCCTTTGCATCAGTTGCTATAGTATGTTTCCGGAAGCAACTGACACACAGTCAAATGTTGCTTTCCTAGGATGTCACATCTCTACAAGAAGAAGAATAGTGCTTACTAGCTTTGAACAACCCTAGACAAAACTTATGTTTTTTGTCTTGATTCTCAGTTGGTATAGCATTCAGCTCTTGAATCTGGTACCTAGTTATATCTCTTGAGAGGGCACATTCCCATCCATATTATATTTTATTTAGCACACCACAGAGGTGAAATATGACATGTTTCTACTCACGGTGTTTGCTTGAAACGGGATTCTTGCTTGGGCATTGATGCCCCCATGCATAAGCAAAGACAAACAAAAGAAAATTAACATCAGCGATTGTGGAATACACTCATGAATGAATGAGAACTTCTGATTCAAAACATACCCCCTCCCCCCCCATGTGTTTTGTTCCTTTGGGCAAACACCCATACATGGAGCACTCTGCATGATGTTTTTCTCCATTCTCAGCACACCACATCATCACAAATCAATTGCATGTGTACCTTCCTGCACATCTGCCTTCGCTTTTTAATACAAAGGGAAGTATTCGTACATTGCTTATTATTGATCTAGTAGGGTTTGTCACATCATAGAATTCAAGAACCGCAACTTTTTATAGGGGCTGAATGCTGATGAAGACTCAGTTGCATGAGCATTTTGCAACACAACAGACAGTTGGCAAAAGGACAGTAGAGACGAGGTTCGAGCAAGAAGTATTAGATGAATCAATCAAGATATCTCCAAGTCCTCAACATTGAGAACATCCGGTTACTTCTTATCTGTATTCAACAGCTTGAATTATTAAAATGAATGACAGTTTGCTCAGCACAAGAAATGGCACCACACTTGTAAGTTCAGTATTCATCAATATTGCTAATGTACAGTAAGCAATGTTGATAGGGTTAGGCATAGCAGTGTACTGGATATGTGGATTGGCACAAGCATTTTTCACCTTTCTATTGACGCTTTACTTGACTATATCCTCGGCACAGAGTACGGGGTTGTTTCTTTCAATTGCAATACCAAACTTTGGTATTGCTTTGATGCTTGCTCCTCTGCTCACAGTCTGTTTGATGATCCTTGGAGGGTTTTACATCCCTTATGATAGTATTCATCTGGTACTTGCCTGGATGTCATGGCTCTAGGACAGGTTGTTTCCATTGGGGCATTTCTGTGGAAGCTGCTGAATGTGACTCGATTTCTAAGGTGACGGTCTGTTGGAAAAGGAGCCATTGTTAATAATTTTAACGATATTCACAGAGTGAATATTGGTTGAATCATTCCCTGTTTACCCATAGCTGTCATATGTTTTCATATGTTGGTCTACTACTTCGAGTCAAATAGAAGATAACTTCCCAGTTAAGATTTTGTGGCTCCGATAAAGACCTCAGTCATCAATGCCTTCTCCGTGAATCTTGTCTTCATTGCTCTTGATTCACCATCTAAATCCAATGTCTTCTAGCAACTTCTTCGTCTCATCACTCAAAGCATTTATTTTATTACAAGCTCCTTGATTGTAGACCCAAATTGCTAATTCATGTGAGTATTTTCCTGGAACATTGCAATGCTCATGTGTTTCCTTGAATTCTTTCAGTTTGGCAAACTTCTCACCCCGACTGTCATCCTGAGGCTTCCATAAAAAACCAATTTGATCCCGCATCTTCTTGCGCTCGGGATCCAAAGTATTCTTGTTATTAGCAGCCCGTTGTTTATTTACTCATTCATGTAGCAAACTATCGCGGTCTCTTTGAATATTGCAATGATTGTGTTGCGCATTGATCGCTTTAAGTTCCGCAGAACATCTGTTCCAATGGTTGTTGTGTGATTTCCATACAAAACCAATCTCATTGAGCAATTTCTTCCGTTCCGGATGTAAAGCATTATTTGAATATTCTTCGCGTTGCGTTTGCACCCAACCACCAAAACCAGTCTTGGTTGTTGGAACATTACAATGACCGTGTTCCACCTTGAACTCTTTCAGTTCGGCAAACCAACGTTTCCACGATTCATTATTAATGCCTCCACCCTTGCGACGCCATACAAAACCGATCCCATCTAGCAATTTCTTCTGCTCAGAATCTGAAGTATTATTCGAATATGCTCTGTGTTGCCGTCTAACCCATTGACTCAAACCATTCATACTATAGGGGACAAGGCAATGATTGTGCACGGCCTTAAATTCTTTTAGTTCAGTAAACCACTGTATCCAGCTTTTCTTTGGCTTGGGATAAGTAAAGTCGCAGAACATGTCAAGGGTAGTTACTGTTCCATCTGGCAATGTCGGCAATGGAGGTAGCGGCGGCATCATATGATCATGATCCGTTACTGCATTCTTGAGATTTTCTTTGAATTCGTAATTTGATGAGTCTGGTGGAGGCATTGCAGGATACTCGTTGTCGAAAGTCGTGCCAAAATCATTGACATCGTCATTGTTCACCTTGTTTTCCCAAGCAACGTTCGTGTAACCATTGGGCACACCTTCGTATTTCATCCCATTGTCGAGGGCGTAATTGTTGGAGATATCTGTAGACTCTGCGCTAGTGCGGCAACGTCCTTATCTTTGGGGATGATGATGGCACAGTCATTGGGATTGTCTGATGTGTCACTTGTGTTATCATTGGGTGCGCTGTCGTATGGCATGGGGATATCGGAGTATTCCGCCCGAGTATCGGTGGCGACGGTGAATGTTGTAGAAAGTGGAGGCAGCAGAGGCATTGGGGGATGCATGGTTGTGGTAGATAGAGGAGGTGGCAACGGCATTGGAGGATCCATGATTGCCTTGGCATGATACAATAGAGTGATCCATCTGAGCTGTGTCATTGTTGGCATTTATAACACAAGCAAACACAGGTAACATCCCACAAGCAAAAAATATATACCTTTGTTTGTTAACATATACTAAATTTAAATTTTAACAGTCAGATAGAATATCTCTCTAGCTCTAGGAGGCTAGCTTTTTGCCTGCTTCTTGCCCACCCATGATCATTGTGATCCCGCTCCATTGATAGCGTGGAATGAAAGTTCAACGCCATGTCAATGTTATTCATTCATCCAACACCTCCGGAGAACTCACCCGAGTTAACAAGCAATAATGTCGTATACGCAACACAACAATTTCCATGTATACTTCCTTTAGCCGATCGTCATCTACAACCCATTCCTCCCAACGTCTTTGAACGTTTTAGTAACCTACCTATGACCATGGATATTCCTCGGACCATCAAGTTTGGTCATTCAACTCGAGGAGTTCATGGTGCACTCAGGAAAATGCAAAAATATAGTACATTGATTATGTTTGCTGCATAAAAATTCATAATTCTACCCGTTCCAGATGGACTGTCATATTTCTGTGAACAATTTCTTTTGACGGCAACAGCAGAAAATCAGAAGACCGGAGAATGGAGATTAATTGAGTGGGAAAATGTAAAAATGATCATGAGTAAATTGCACACCACGTTGAACAACTTTCATCGTGCCAATTTCACTTTATACAAGGGTGTCTGTGATTATCGAACGGGTGCAAGCAGGGCGGCAGCACAGGCATAGCATGGGAGCTCATATTTATATACATTCCAATATTCTTTCCCAACCAGGGATATCAACTGGGTCTGCACAATTCTACCCGAGTTTGGTCAGTTACTGAACGTTACCAAAATCGGAGTGACGAATAATCACCTGTAGAGATTTCAGAATATTAGATATGCTACAGGGTTCGAAAAGAATCGTTACAAGTACATAAATTTAAGGGATGCCGGTTATCAAAGATTGGATCAAGAGAATGTTTGATCAGTTCATGAAAGTGGATGGAAATTACATTCATGAATTTGTTACTGAGGGGATCGAACAAACTGAACTGGAGGTCAGAATTCTTCTAAAAGGAAAGACGCGGGATTTAATTCCTCTTGAAGGCAGATTCAAGTCATTTTACATCAATTATGGACAACAATCGCAGATACACAGCATTTTTCTTGTCCTGGCATTATATATTGGTTTCATCCAAGTGGATGAAGCTGAAAAGTTCCTTCATGACATCACTTTGATACCTGCCAGAGATTCAGTGCTTTGGAACAACAGTCATGCGCCAACCATCATGAGAACATGAATTTTGTACTTGGTGTTCCTTGTCATTGGTCCATCTTTGACCTGAACAGTCCAAGGTCCCACACAATCGAGTTGGATTTTCTCGAAGGGTTTCTTGTCACGTAGTGCTGGTACAAGTGGTAGTATGCCATAATGAGGTTTGCTGACAATTTTGTGGCGTTGTCATTTGTCGCATGTGTTGATGTGATCCTTGACTTGAGGGCGAATGCCTTTCCAGTAGAAGTTCTAAGATATGGAGTTGATGGTTTGGGTGACTCCGGGGTGTTGCAGATTTGAGTGATACCATTCAATGATTCGCTTTTGGAGGCTTGCAGGTACGATGATTTTTCAGTCAATGGTGCACACAGAGTTGTTTCCAAATGTCATTGTTTCGAATCTGTCATTGGTATTCCATCTGCTCCGGTGTTGAGTTCGCCTGCAAGGTGTTCGAATTTTGCTCCATAGTCCTAATCAAGGGCAAATCGCTGGCGTAGAATACGGAGATTGGTGTGCTTTGTGTCGATGCTGGTGAGATTTTTGTGGTCGCATCAGATGAGTATATTGCAGCTGAAGATGATATTGTGGAAAAATTGGTAGGCTTTGTGTGCTGCTAGTAGTTCCTGTTCCCCCACCGTGTATTTGAGCTGTGCATTGTTGAATTTGCAAGAGAAAGTGCTAATGACTTGTTCGGTTCCATTGAACTCTTGGGTGAGCATTGCTCCCATGACATATTTTTGAGATGCACCAGGATAGATGATGAACCTTTTGTTGGGATTGGGGTATGTACATAGAATCGCATTGGCTATCTCGGCTTTGACTTTGGTGAAGGCCTGTGATGCTTCCTCACCCCAGACAAATGGTACATCTTTCTTTGTGAGGTGAGTGATTGGTGCCAAGATGCCGGCTCTGTTGGCAATGTGATTCTTGATGAAATTGATGGTGCCAAGAAATTCCCTGACTTTCTTGACAGGTTTGGGTGGAAGAATTTTGAGGATTGCTTCAATTTGTTTGCAAGTTGGTTGGTAGCCAGATTGTTTGAGAAGGAAACCAAGGAATTCCACTTCTTTGGTGCATAGGGTGGACTTGACCAAGTTGACTTGCATTCCTGCCTCCTTGAGTCTTTGGAAGATTGCATTCAGGATGTCCTGATGACTGTTGAAGTTGTTGCCCTTTCCATGGAAGATATCATCGATGTAGGGATTGGGTTTGTTGACTTCCATGCTCATGAAGATTCCTACCATCCTGGATTGAAAAATATCTGTGGCAGGTCTGATTCCCATTGGGAGAACACAACACTCAAAGAATCCAAACTGAGTGACAATGGTTAGCAATTTCTGTGTTTCAGTCTTGAGTGGGATAGAGAGATACCCCATGTTGAGGTCAATAGTTGATGCAAAGATAAATCCCCGAATGTTTTTGAACATCTCGTTGCTGGTTGGGAGTGGGTAATCCTTTCGTTTGAGGACACTGTTGAGTTTCCTGAAGTCCATGACCAGTTGTATTGAACCATATTTCTTAGGGACACCAAAACATGAAGACGTCCATTCCCTACTCTCAACTTCACTGGCAGAAAGTTCACGTAGAGCTCCAATATTCATTGCCTGTAAACTTCCTCCTTGAATGTGTCTCTGTTCTTCAGTGGGATTGGGTATGGTTTGGACCAAACTGGTACTGCGCTGTCGATCACTTCAATGGAGACTGGTTGCCCTTTCCAATTGCCTCGTTTGCCCTGGAATAGAGATTCATGCTGTTTCAAGACTGCTAGAAGCTTTGCTTTCTGGTGTTCATCAAGAGCATCACAACTCTGAGTGATAGCATTGAGGTCGGCCATTTTGTAGTTCACTGCAACTAATGCTTCAGAAGCAAAAACTTCGTCGGGTACTTGGTTGGATTCCATCTGGGCTTCAGTGTGGTCGCTAGGTTTCTGCTGTCTCAGGAAACGGGATTTCTGCTGAAGGATGTGTTCCACAGTCCAATAGTCTCGTGGTACCATGTTGACTTCACAGTCACAAACGCTTGTATCCAAATCGAGTAGTTGCATAGATTCCTGACTGATGACGACGCCGTAGCTCATATCGACGCCGCATTCCTTCGGAATCACCATGAGTTCGATGGTGAAAGTCCTGTTAGCGGAGAGACAAGGTAGCATTGCATTGTCCAGTTTCAGTGTTGCATTGGAAGAAAATGTGCCGTTGGCTGTGGCAATGACTTTGGAGTCACTGGTAATTGTGGGAAGATTCAACATGTTAGCCATATCCCAAGAAATAAGTCCCTTGTCTGTGCAGAATTGGTCTAGGAGTGCTTTGCAAGCGACTCTTTTCTGATTGCTGTCAAGAAGAGTGATGATAGTGAGTGGATGCAAATTTTGGGAGTGAGATTCGCTGTGAGACTTGGCAACAATTTCCATCAATTCGCCACGTGAGGAGTTGCTGCTGCATGCGGATTTGTCATCGGCTTTGCAGTCATTGTCAAAGCTGACCATTGGGGATCCATCAGTGGATCATTGATTCTCTGTGCTCTTGACTTCCCCTCGGGTCCTTTTCCTTGAGCTAGAACTTTGGGAATTGGAAGCTTGGCTGGAATTTCCTGAATTGGTATTGCTGCGATTTGGATTTTGCCAGTTTTTGGGACAGTCTTTTCACAGATGCGCCCCGTGGTGTTTTCTGCATGGAGCAAGTTGCTGTTGCTGCTGCTGCTTCTGTTTCCACTGTTGGAACCAGTCCTGTTGGTTCGGCCTCCGTTACTACCACGATTGCTGGAGACATTGTGCTCTCACTCGAGAAAAGTAGTGGTTTTGCGACAGAGTTTGATGATCTCGTTGGCGTTGCGCAAATCTTTGCCGCCTTTGTTGTAGAAGCGAAGGCTGGCGGCGTGCTTGAGGGTGTTTGGGATGACTCATTGCACCATTTCCCTGATTGAGAACTTGCTGACTTCTTCCCCGAGAAGTTCGAGATCTTTGTTGATCTCGAATAATCTTTCCACGACGCTCGTATGGTTGTGGCCGTTGTACTTCAGATTGCCGTATTCCATGGCATCATGCTGTTCCTTGATTGCGTCTTTCCCGAAGTATTTCGAGTTGACTCTCTGAATCAACTTCTTGAACTCCTTGCGTTGGACATAAGAGTCATCGGAATTGTGGGTATGGACTCCCTCGATGATGTCCTTCCAATACTTCGTGCTTCTACTTTTGAGAGCTCGTCCTCCAGTTTGGCAGAGGACCTTCCATCTCCCGTTTTCGAACAGGTCGTAGCGGTCGCCGAGAGTTCGGGCGAGTTGCTGTTGCGAAGCGTGTGGATGTATTCCTTCACGTCGTTGCCTTCGTTGTCCTTGAACAAGGCCTTGATTGTGTGCTCGCTTCAACGGGCACGCTTGATCTTGAGGATGGCTTTCGATTGCCTCGTCGATTTGATTCTGCCCTTCTCCGTTGCTTCGATTCCTGGCGTCATTGCCGGACATCTGTGTTCGCTCGTTTTTTGTCATTGTCGTCCTCATCGTCATCATCGTGAAGGTGTTATTCCTTGTCGAGAGACTCTAGCTATACTGATCAATATGTCATGTTCTCTTTGGGCGTAGAATGCTGTTGGTGATAATCAGTGCTAAAACTAAATTATGAGCTATAATTTCCTAGCAATGATGATTTTAAAAATAGAGAAAAGGAAGAAAAAGTGTTCTGCAGGATCGCACCGTCGAACTGCATAGGATAAGCATCTATTACATTCCTGACACGATTGTTTGGTAGGCATTACATGATTGCCATCTTAGATGCTGAAATGAATTTTCGAAGATGTAGATAATGGAATTTGCGAATGAATTAGTTTAGTTTAACCTATAAAGACTAGTTACAGATCTGACCAAACAAACAAGTTGAAAGTACCATGATTGAATCACTTTAAAAGTAATTCCGTTGCACCCTAGTATCCTAAGTTCTTGCTTTTTGACATATGACCTTGCATCACTGAAACAGCAACAGCAGTCATGTCCGGAAACCTCTACTCTCAGTAACACTTCAATTCACTAAAAGGGGGATCCTCTTCATGTGGTGGAACTTGACGCCGGACGATCAGCGCTCAATAGCTGAAAGTGAATAACAACCAGTTTTGTAGGCCGACGGAGCTCCTTGTCCTGATACCTTGCATTTCTTGAATGCCGAGAGAGAGATGAGTAAAAAGAATGGGACTTCGAAATGGAACCTGTTGTGTAATCATTGAGAAGACAGTACAATGTGTTAGAAGATTTTGACGATTTGGAATAGAATAAGCAGGTTTACACTCACGTAAATGCTTTTGAAAGCGAGGCAATAATCAACTGGTACTTCTTTGGTGTGGATGGTGGTAATGGTATGAAAGTGATTGGGGCGGTGGTGGACCACAGTAGTCTTTTTGCGCTTTTTCCAGTTCCTTGTCAACAACATGATGGTGTGTTGACGGAGGTTCTGGAGATTATTGGAAATGAAAATTATGAAGGGAAAATGAATGAAAAGTGATCTTTGTCTTTGCTTGCTTTCCACTAGCTTTCTCTTCATTTGGTGAGGATTTGAGGATGATGAACGAATCGTTGACATCCAAATTCTGTGGATCGGATTTTGTTCTGAATAATACATATTGGTTCCTTTGTACTTTGAAAGATCCAACACTTAATTTTTGGCGCGTCATGTCATTGTATAAGAAAATAACAATTCCCATATTCAATATAGTAAGAAAGGAAGTAAGTGGTGACAGATAGTCAAAAAGTATCAAAAAGACGATTGTCAATGGACGTTTTTCTAGAGGGAAGACTGGCACATAACACTTGTCTCAACAGAGGAATAGTATGTTATGACAAATCGAAAAGATGCCTAAGTAGTGCAAATAGAAAAATATTTGTTCCAGTTGGTAATATTGATCCTATCCGCTACAATTGTTGGATCGATGAGGGTTGCCGTCACGAGCACCACGGGTCGATTAGGTCGAGTGAGTCTAGGATGGATTCGTCATACGTCAGGATAGATCGGGAAGCAGTCGACCGCTGTCTGCATTTGTCTTGTGTCTTGCCAGCAATCCGCGCGATTGCTTTTGGGAAAGAATGCATTACTACCATCTCCGTTCAGCCACGGAGCAAATTTGGGGCAGGTCGATAGAAGAGGACGGACTTGTTTACATTGCGCTGCTTTGACAGGTCATTCATCGTGTTTAGCGTTCGCTCTGGACTATGGGGCTGACGAATATATCGAGGTGAAACAAGATAATGGTTTCACATGCCTTCTTTGCGATAAGATCAAATAGTGCTGAATGTGTGGCAGTTCTACTGCGTGCTGGAGCAGATACAGCAGCAGAGACAGCCGATGGATGCAATGCGTACGAACTGTAGCAATAAACCCTCCTTTTCTGCCTCAATCTCTTGGCCTCTGGTCAACTTGACGAAAACGAACGCATCTCGGAATACCACAAGAGGAAATACAAATGGCCTCCCGTCCCCACTGAATTTATCCCTCAAACGCCCGGATGGCATTCCCTCCATGAGCGAAGGCTCAAGCAAGTCGCTCGTGTTGAAGATGAGTATGCAAAGTACAATGGGTACATGATGGCTGTTCACAGTGCTTTGATGTCACCTAATTTTACCGAGCATAGCTGGGCACTGACTCGTGGACTGCCAGATTTAGTGGATACTTTATTGCAATGCTTGATGTATGGGTTAAAATCATATGATCATGAAGTACACAATGAATATCCGTTAGAACCACCTCTGATGGTTAGCATTCCTGGCTTGCATGAACGCGTATTGCACGAGTTCCAGCCTATTCATGAGCATGGTCGGGGGTCAAATTAGTTGGGAACAACGCTGGCTTACGCGTCTATAGAAATCAATCCAATTTACAAATGCATGTTGATGAATTGGCAACTCATATCATATCTTCCATTCTCCATATCGGCCATGATCCCAATGGAGAGCCATGGCCATTGGTCATTGAAGATTTTCAGGGGGATACTCATGAGGTTTTGTTGGGATCGCACGAACGGTCGAGGCTGATCAACCGCTCGTGATGATACGATCCCTGTGATCGTGATCGTGCGATCTGTTTTTTTATGGTAGTGCGATCACGTTTAATCGTGATCGTGCCACCTGCACGTGACACGTTGATTGTTGTGTTCTCGTTTTTGCCATGTTCTGACTTATTTTAGTACAACCAGCCGTGTTTACGACTAGCTGGTATTATTCGTGTTCGTGGGATGGACACATGGGCGCATTTTGAGTAGTGTCCGGATATCTCCGAATTATTCTGACACGACTATTTTATGATTTATTTTGTCTATCTAAGTTCGACTGCATGCTCTTTCAGGAACAGAGCATCACTTAGAGATAGAATTTTTAAGTCATAATTTAACTTGTATTTAGATTATCAACTTGATACAACACAACACACACAATTCGAAAGTCTACAAGCATATTTTTGCTACACTTGTTAGTCCAAGCACATCCAGACACTTCCTAGAGGTTACGAGCCCAAGGTTTCTGATGCTGAACCTACGCTTTGGTTGCGATTAGGGTGTTTTCAAGGTGCTCTTTTATTTTGTGGTGCTGGTTGAATCAAGTATTTTTGTCCCTGGTGCTGCAAGAGCAAGGTGACATTATATTCAAGAGGTTCTAGCTTCGTGCATGAGTGACGAAGCATACTATTCTACCTTGGAAGATCTAGAAGAGTTCGCCGAGCTATTATCACCAACTTCAGCTCAGTCACGAGAGACTACAGTTGCTGATTCTACTCGACAGTTTGAGTTTCCCGACCCTTTAGAAGAAACAAGTTCAGCTATTGATTTTGGAGTGCACGCCGACAGCAATATGTCAACTGACACCGCCAAGGTCAAGCAACTCAAAGGTTTCTTTGTGGATACCAACCCTATCACTGATGTTGATTTTGCAAAGAACGAAGTAATCATTCCCAAGAACAAGCGTGGTACTGAGGGAACCAAGGAATACTCGTCTGCTTACGCCTTGGCAACCGCTGCCCTGAGTCCCAAGCTTGGTGCTGCTAAGCATTTCGTCACCAAGAATGAAGATGGTGAGACAGACCCTGGGAATGGTAGTTACCGAAACATTCAAGAGCAATTTGTCGGTAACTGTGCCAAGATTGAGGATGCACAGAAGCATTCTATTAGTTATGATTTCATGGAGATTGTGCTGGTACAAAAAGTGGAAGACTCTTCTGCCAGTGATCTCTGGGACAAGTATGATGAAGAGACAATCAACCTATTTGATGATTGGGCTCACCTCACCATCAAAGAGGTTAAGGAATGGCAAGCCGACATCAGCCGCCAAGGAGGTGATGAGAATTGGAGATCAAGCGCTTGGCTCCTTGCCTACCTTCGTAATTCATGTACTCAAGAACTGAGAGATGGGATCAAGGATGCATTTGAGGCACTAGATTCGTTTGAGAGAGGTGGTGCCACATATCTGTATCTCATCATGTCCCATATGTTCAAGATGACTACTGATGTAGTTACTGCACTCAAGTCGGTGGCGACTAGGTTTGGACGAGATGGCATTGCCAAGATCAAGGGTGAAAACGTTTTCCTAGCAGCGAAGCAGTTAACTGCTGTGGTTAAGAGTCTTGCAAGAGTTGATGCCTTGTCAGATGAGGCAGTCAGTGATATCATGGATGGACTTGCAAAGGGTTCTGTTACCAAGTTTACTGAGGTCTTCAAGTTGGACAGCACTCTCTATTGTTCCCGACAGACCTCTACCACTTACACTGGAGGCAGTCAAACAGCTCTTGGTGTTATCCTCCTCACGCTTGGGAAAGCCACGGATCTCTACAATTCCTTATCCACAGGAAACCACTGGCATATCCCAAGTGGCCATGTCCACAGTTGATGGAACTGTAATGGTGATCATGGCGTAAATAAGTGCAAGGAACCGAAGGACCAAGCTCGGATTGCAGCCAACAAGAAGAAATGGGAAGAGGAGAAACAGAAGAAGTCTGGACATCCTGGTACTGGATCTGGGTCTGGAAGTGGCAGATCAAGTGGAAATCAATATGAACGGTCCAGGTTTGGTGGTAAAAAGGGTAACCAACAACCCTTGGGCAGTGGAGCTGCAAAATTCAACAATGTCTGGCATATGTTCTGCAAGAGCTGTGGATGGAATTGTACCCATTCCTCTGGCTTTCATGCTGCCTTTTCTTCGAATCCATCTTCATTTCCTGCAGCTCTACTTGCTACCCATCCCTACCATCAGCAAATTGCCAAGGAGCAATGCCAGAACCTTCCTGTACCACCTCCTACCGTTCCTTCTGCTACCAATCCATCTACTGGTCCGAACACTCTTGGTATGGTCTCCATTGATAAGGCAAAACTTTTAGACGTCTGTGAATGTCATGAACAAATGGTGGCTGATCCTACGGTTGCAGCTTTTCTCTCTGATCTCAAGAAGATGTTAAACTAGGATGGTGGGCCTGGCCTGGTCATCACCCACCTATCCTTTATCCAGGTTTTCATGACTTCCTTGAGTCTCTTTTCTTCGTTCTAGTTTTGTCCTTGCTTTGGTGTTTCAGGGGAAGCAGTTTGAGTGTCTTCTATTGCCTCATACAGTCAATGCTGGCACTCCTTGGAATTTTTGGGAGCAATCCTATGTCTCGAAAGGCTTGGCGTGCCCTTAAGCTCAAACTCCAGCGCAAGTCAAGGCCATGGCATATCCGTGCTCACAAGATGCGGAACAGGAGGAGGAATTTGGCATATCATTTGGTTCGCAACTGTCGCCGCAGGAAGGAGCTGCCGACCCTCAATGGCACACCAATCCTCTTGCCTGAGTGGCGCAAACATAAACATTGGAAAAAGAAAAATGCGAAGTCACGTATTGCTTATCGTCGCCAAAATCACCGTTTCTTCAAGCCTGCATCCACTATTTCCAACATTACCTTGCATAACTGGTGCTACGATAGTGGTCAAGCTTTCACTCAGTTGCCTCGCTTGTTGAATTCTCTTAATGGGACACAGCAGTTTCATGAGTTGAACTCTCAATCCACTGCACAGTCAGTTGTGAACAGACTGGATGTCTTTCGTTGTGGTCTCAAGAACAATGCAGACCAGTGCAAGCATTTTCATTCATTTGAGAGTACTCCTCTTGTTTGGGATACAGGTGCTTCTCTGGGTTTGACACCATACAGGGCAGACTTCTTTGATTATGTTGAAGTCTCTATCCCAGTCAGAGATGTGACCAAGACGGATCATGTGGTTGGAATCGGCAATGTCATTTATAGATTCCAGAATGACAGGGGAGAGGATATCTTTCTCCCTTGCATTGCTTATCACCTTCCTACTGCAGACATTCGTCTATTCAGTCCACAGTCCTATCATCAGCTTCATGGCCACCATAGCACCGTTGATGGAAATCAAATAGTTATGCATTTGAAGGACCATAATGTGGTGATTCCGATTGACTCAGGACCTTCCAACTTGCCGATGGTCTGGAACCCTTCTGCGTCTGCTGAGGAACGGAGGGAGATTGGTTTGAACTTTGTTTCAAGACTGGAGTTCTGTGAGTTATCTGGAGTTGACTCACTGTCTCAGTTCCCTTCTTCCCAGTCAATGCTTAATGCTGTTGATGAGTCGGTTGATGATGTGTGGGATGATATCATCTGTCCATGCGTTGGCACAGAGGATAATGCCAATCTCTCCGGTCCTCAGAAGGAACTGCTCACCTGGCACTGGAAACTTGGCATTAGTATGGGTCGGATACAGAAGATGATGAGGGAGAACAAGGCCGTCAATGACACTGGTCGCGAAACCATATTACCTCCTGTCATCTCTCCAAAGTTTGCCTCCACACCCAACTGTCCCATACCAAAATGTGGTTTGAGATATTTTTGGTCACTTTTGGTCACTTTCTGCAAAATGGTCACTGGATTTATCAGTTTATATGTTATAAAATGCCACCAAAATACTATCCTGTTACAATAAATTTCATTATTCTGCTACTACCCCCAATTCTCCTTCACACATGACAATGAACTCTGGGGTTTTTGAGTGGGTTGGGTGAAAAAAACCACAGCAGGTGGCTGGTATCACTGTGGGAAAAAACCCTTTGGGCACTTTATCCAAGCGATTATGTATATAACTCTGTCACGAACATAACACATTCAGAAAAATGGTCAAGTTCGTCACTTTTCTCCAGAAAAAAACCTCAATACACACCTCTGCAATAACTAACCTTTGCTTGTTCAGATGTCTTCAATGTCTGAAAAAATACATATGATCACGCGGATATATATATAACAACGCCAACACGACACAAAGTTATATATATAACAAATGCATAAACCTACCTCTCGTTACGAAAAATATCATACTCTGCGCTCTGAGTGTTGTCATTTACCCTGAGTCCTCCTCTTCTTCGGTAGAGCCCATTCATCAAAATTGGAGGGTATTTCGGGCCAAGCCACCTCGCTCCTTTTTTGTCGGTGCTTGAAATTCCCCTTCAACGCGTCCTCGTGTAACCTCACCCAGCGCGATGCTTCCTCTCGAACCCTTTCACAGAAAACAAACAATCCTGGCCTTGGCGAATCGAAGAGTTCATTAAACTCCATCTCAAAACATCGTCTCCTTGCTTCAATGTGATCTCCAAAAATATCGTCATGAGACTTCTGTGCAATCAAAAAACACCAGGGCGCAACTACCAAAATATCCACATCATCATTATTGCCCCATCTCAAAACATCGACTCCTTGCTTCAACGTGATCTCGAATAATATCGACATGAGACTTCTGCGCAATCAAAAATCACTAGAGCAAAACACCAAAAATATCGACATTGTTGCCACCTCTCCAAAAACCACAACGCACTGACATCTCAACCTATATCGTCACCAGACTTCTGTGCAAAAACACGAAATACCTCAGTCCACATCCCAAACATCGACATCTATTTTCATGTCCTATCCGAAAAACATCATCACCATGCTTTGCTCAGATCTCCAAAAATTCAGTCATACTTACACATCCCGTCGCCAATCTCCCTTTTCGTCTGAATTGTAATTGAACATGTCAATCAGAGAACATCAAGAAGTTATCTGTCTTTGTCCCATTACCATACTTCATCTCAATAGCGAAACTTGTCGTCACCATACAAGTCCCGTCGAGTGTTCCTTATCAAATTGCATCCCTACGGGTAGAGTTCCAAAAGGCGATTTGTTGGTATATACATAACAATGTCATGAACATGTGTTGTTATATACATAATAATGTCATAAACATACCTTTACTTTCGATCAATCAATCATGATGCCATAAAAGCGTCCGAAAAACATATATTGGAATATCCATAACAATGACATAAACATGTGTCGCATATACATAACAAGGACATGAACACACCTAGGTGTGACCATTTCACATGTGGCTGAAAAGGGATGCAAAAAAGTGATTGTTGGTATATACATAACCACGACATAAACATATGTTGGTATGTACATAAGAAAGACATAAACATACCTGTATGGGATCATTTCACATGTGGCCCAACAAAACAGATGGGCAGAAAAAAAGCGATTTGTTGGTATATACATAATAATGTCATGAACATGTGCTGTTATATACATAATAATGTCATAAACATACCTTTTTTTTCAATCAATCCTTGTTATGTACATAACATATCGATGTACATATCGATTTTTCGCAAACAAAGGAGTGTTGAAGTTGTGTTAATAAAATAATTCGTGTTATGTACATAAACAATTGATATACATAAAACAGACGTACCTGTGCCGCGAGTTATGTACATAACAAATCGATTTTGCACAAACAAAGTAGCGTGACAGTGCAGTGGCGTAATAAAGTTTCGCACGATTGCGTAAAAAATGACTTCCCCAATGTGACAACTCCATATTGGGAGTCATTCAGGCCCATCTTGATCAGCGTCGTTCCGATTCGTTCCGGTGCGACCACTGCTCACATGTAAAAACATTCATGCAGCTGCACGTGAAAAAAACAGTCACAGCAAGCACATTTCACGATCTACTCTACCAAAAAGGTGTCCCTTCAAGATGCGATCATGGTGGTATTGCATCATCACAATCCGATGATGCCAAAACAATCATTTTGCTCATTGTTCATTGTCGGTCATTCTAATTGGGCTGATATTTGCATGGTGGTGGAAAGCAGTTCTGGAGCAGCCTGCATGCAGCGTGGGTGTGGTATTGTATCTACCAGTAAGGTGGTACCTTACCATACAAAAAAATTAGCGATGTGGCACAAATTAGTGAGCAACCAACGGATATTTAAAATGTGTGCACGAAAACGGGCATTTTTGCTTATCAAAACCTTCATTCCCTAATATGTGTAGACCCGTATAGTATGATATATTTAGTATTCATGTACGTATGTGAATAAGCATACCCCATGATTATGTATATAACAATTTGAATGCTTACAGGATGGTTGTTACACAGCAGGCAAGAAATGTGTGATTAAATGATATACAGACATTAATAAAAAAAAACGGACAAACATTAGCTTATATTCAGACATGTTGACACGTCTGACTTTGATATTCAGCCATTAATATAAAATAATACTATCAAATTTCGTCGAGTTATTTAAACATAGATAGTTTCCTAAAAATCAATATACTGTATATCTAGTAATTTCAATTTATATAACCCGTTTACATGTATACGGACATTAATATAAATTATTGTTACATTTTAAGATTCGAAACGTTTAAAATCTTGTTTGTTTTCTCCAAACGTCCATAAACTATATTATATAGGCCATTTTTTGGTGACCATTTTGCAGAAAGTGACCAAAATCGACCATAAATATAAAATACCCAAAATGTCACTCATGTGAGTTAGCACGCCTGAAGCGACGTTCTCCTCAGGTTAAGAAGAGCACAGCTATTCCTGAGAAGGAAGCTATCTTGTCTCGAGACAGATATGAAGCTGGAGACTTTGTTTCGGCTGATCAGTTTGCTGTCAATACTCTTGGCAGATTGCTTTCTGGGTTTGGTCGTGAGGATGATTGCAACAAGTTCCATGGTGGAACTATTTTTATTTGGGTTGAGTGCCGAGTCTCCTTAGGTGCTGGTGAGACAGTTATGTCCAAGGTTCGTTTTGAGGAATGGTTATGGGAAATGGCCGCTGCTGAGATGACACATCTGCACAGTGATAATGGAGTCTTCACTGCGGATATGTTCCTTGATGATTGTAAAATGAAGCATCAGTCTCAAAGCTTCTCCGGTGTAGGCACCAAGCATCAAAACTCGATCGCTGAGAGGGCAATCCAAACAATCATGTATATGGCTCGCACTTTTATGGTCCATGTCTCTCTCCATTGGTCTGAAAGAGGTGTTGATGATTTATCTTTGTGGGGCTTTGCTGTCAAACATGCAGCTTGACTCTACAATTGTATTCCAAACAGCACATCAGGACTTACTCCTCTGGAGCTTCCTACCAAGACAAAAGCTGATCATAGAGATTTACTTTGGTCACATGTTTGGGGGTGTCCAGTGTTTGTCCTTGATCCAAAACTCCAAGATGGAAAGAAGATACCCAAGTGGAATGTCGTTCGCGCCTTGGGCAATTTTTAGGATTTTCTGATGAGCACTCGTCTCTTGTTGCCAATGTTCAAAACCTATCCACAGGTTTTGTATCTCCTCAGTTTCATTTGTCTTTGACAATTTGTTTCAAACAGTGTTTAGCTCTGGACACGATGATGTCTTGGTGGATAGGATCTGCAATGAGCTCTTTGAATACAATCGGGACATCTATGCAGAGGACGAATTTGACTCTGTTGGAAATCTTGTTTATCGCCCTCCGCCTTTGGATGAAGTGTGGTTAGATGAATCTGAACGACGAGACCGGCGTGATCGTCTTCGTCGCCAGAGGGAGCTCACTGAAGAGAGGGAGCGATCTAAACACGTCCACCTCCCTGTTCCAGCCTTGCCTCCCGATAATACCCATGATGATGACGATGGCAATGATCACCCGTCACCTTTATGGTTGTGTCTGATTCTGATGATTATGACTCTATTGATGAATCTGTCGGTGAGTCCATTGCACCATCACATCAAGAGGGAGAAATCCACCCATCAGGTGGAGATCTTAATGTTGAGGAGGAACATGTTGACTTTGAGCCACAGCAAGATGATGTTGAGTCTCCAAGTCCAAGGTATCCAAAGCAAAATCGACGAAAGAAAGACCCTCTAGCCATTGACTTTGAAAACAAGCGTAACAATGTCTTTGTGTGCTCCAAGAACCGGGACGTTCCAGTCAGAGCCTACAAGTGTGCAGTTGCTCGAACGCGAATGCAGTTTTGCCAACGAGTTAAGCAACGGATGGAAGAAGCTGATAGATTGTTGAACATGATGGAGTTAAAGGATGATGTTCCTACAGTTGAGGAGTTATTGGCAAGTCCTCTGAGCCATTTTATCACTTTGGCAGCAAATAGTTGTGGATATGCTGGTACTACCCAAGAATTTATTGTCAATTGGGTCCATCCACTGTTCCTAAAAGCCAAAGCTGAAGCCTCCGAGTCTGACAATCCCAACTGGTGGGAAGCAACGAAGAGTCCTTTTGCCAACGAATACTGGAAGGCCGCTGTCAAAGAAATCAAGACATTGGAGAAAATGGGTGTTTGGGAAGTAGTGGACCATCCAGAGGGAGCCAATGTGATTGACTCTACCTGGGCATTCAGGATCAAACGCTTTCCAGATGGTCTCATCAAGAAATTCAAGGCTCGCTTTTGTGTTCGTGGTGACCAGCAAGTTCATGGCATTGACTTCTTTGAAACTTATGCTCCAGTTGTTCAGTGGACGACAGTTCGTTTGATGCTCATCTTGGAAGTCTTACTCAAGTTGAAGTCCAAGCAGGGTGATATCACAGCTGCATTTGTCCATGCTGACATAGAGGAAGGACAAAACATCTATGTTGAGATGCCTCGTGGCTTCAGAAAGCAAGGAAAGGTTCTAAAACTCAAGAAGACGCTGTATGGTTTACGCCAAAGCCCGAGAGCATTCTGGCTCTACCTCACTGAGAAGATGAACCTATGCGGCATGGAACAGTCAACACTTAATCCTTGCCTTTTCATAGGAGAGAAAGTTATTTGCATCTGTTACGTGGATGATTTGATCTTCTGGGCAATCGATGAGGATGACGTAGATGCTCTCGCAGACCAACTGATTGCTGCTGGTGTTTCGCTTGAGCAAGAAAGTGATGCCGCTGGGTTCCTTGGAGTCAGGATGGAAATTGATCCGAAAACTGGCCTGATGGAGATGAAGCAGACTGGCTTGATTGATCGTGTGATAGAAACTCTTGGTTTGTATATTGGAACAACCTCAGGGAAGTTCACTCCAGCTGAAGCGAAACCTTTGGTCAAGGATGCTAATGGTGAACCTGCGTTGGGCGAGTTCAGTTACATCAGTGTAGTTGGAATGCTCTTGTACTTGGCTGGGCACACCAGACCGGACATTGCCTATGCTGTTAACTGTTGTGCAAGATACATGTTCTGCCCAAAGAGATCTCACGAGTTGGCTCTCAAAAGGATTGGTCGATATCTGAAGGCGACTCGTGATTGTGGTCTTGTGTTGAATCCCTCCAAGTTGTCGAAGGTTGACTGCTATCCTGATGCAGACTTTGCCGGATTGTATGGCCATGAGAACTCAAGTGATCGCTCGTGTGTGAAGAGCAGAACTGGTTTTGTCATCACTGTTGCCAATTGTCCAGTCTTGTGGCAATCCAAGTTGCAGACTGAGACAGCATTGTCCACCATGGAGGCAGAGATTGTAGCCCTGGCTAACAGCGATATGGTTACACTGCTTGGTACAAAGGTTGGCTTACCACTGAAGGAGACAACCATGAATGTGTCGATCCATGAAGACAACGCTGGAGCTCTAATACTGGCTGAGACTTTGCCACCCCAGTTTACACCTCGAAGCAAGCATTATGCCATCAAGACAATTTGGTTTCGTGAGCAGATTGTCAAGAGGAAGATCAAGCTCGTACAGACACTCCATTTGACGAAATAATGTGAATGGTTTCCAGCAACTCGCGTTTTTCTTTGATGGTGAATGAACGCTGACTCTTGATGACAGCGTGAGCGCCTGCGTTTGCGTCGACGTTCTCGGCGGAAGACGGATCAGTCGCTGTGACGGGATGCACCATTTTCTACAACTAAAATTTAGATATAAATGACACAATAATTTATGACTTATTTCACGTGTAATCATATTGTTTTAGCTCTTCTTTCTTTGCTCTACAACTTCTGGATCAACGCAGCTTGAAAACAGAAGGTACGTTTCTTTATTTATTCCTTTGTTTTGTTAATCATAGCGCAAAAGCTCAGCACTGGTGGCTGTCATTGCTGAGGCAGGAAATGGAGATGGATGGACATGGAGGTGGAATAGGAGAAGGAGGTGGTAGTATGAGATGGCGCGAGTTGAGGAGATATAAAAGTGGGCAGTGAGTACGCACAATCGCGAAACTTTGAATGAAGCCCCCAAAAAACATGGCGAGCCCCCAACAAAATGTCACATCTGGCGGGTAACCGTACCATACGGTACAATAAAGTAAAAAAAATTAGGGGTTGCGGATACCCGCCGTGTTAAAAACGCTAACTTGCGCCGGATTATAAGGCCGAAATGTATCTTTTGTACATTTGTGTGCACCTTAGATCAGGGTTATGCGGTAAGTTCCACTGCATGCTCTTTCAGGTTCAGGAACAGAGCATCACTTAGAGATAGAATTTTTAAGTCATAATTTAACTGGTATTTAGATTATCAACTTGATACAACACAACACACACAATTCAAAAGTCTACAAGCATATTTTTGCTACACTTGTTAGTCCAAGCACATCCAGACACTCCTAGTGGTTTTTTTTTGGAGACAGGAGACATGATACTGTACGAATCGAGTAAGTGTTTCCATGGACGCCCAAAGCGATACAACGGAGAGTGGTATTCTAGTATATTCATCCATTATTATCCTGTGGATTGGGATCGTGAACATATTAACATTGAGACTCATTATCGAATCCCACCTGGATGGAGCGATTTGCCGGAAGAAGACATAAAAGGATTGGAGAAACTCGTTGTTTCTGACGGTATGGTTTGGTAAGATGTGTTATGATGTGACAATACGCTGTTCCTTTTGTGCTTATGTACGGCACATGTTTCACCACAACAATACAACTATCTTCGCGCCATTCGTGTTGCACAGGCTCTTTGTTTTGTACATTTTGATTGTACAGAATTGCACATTTTGTGAATCAGTTTGAATAACATCCATAACGATGATATTACTTTCTTATGGCTCTCACAATTCGAAAAAGCAATAACATTTACATTACACGCAGACTAGTAAAGAGAGCACGCTGCTTGACAAGTGCCCGACATTGTCGAAAACATCCAAAAGCAGCTCATTCCTTGACATGCCATTCAAGGTGTTCAACTGTGAGTTCTAGTCATGAATTGAGAAATAAAGTTCCATAGTCATCGAACTTTGCTAATCATGAAAATGATGGGGCTCGAACATAACCAGCACGTTTGTAACTTGTGGCGCATCGAGATGTTGTTCATTCATCTTCTATGATAACCGATCTGTGCTTCAACATCCCAATGACCATACTTATTCATCCATTCAACATAGTCCTTTGGAACTTCCTTATGCCTTACTTCCCTTCCAGGTTCGGTAGCGTTACATTTACGCTCAACTCCAGTGGCTCTCTCCAAAAGACTCAACAAAAGTTCCGTGCCGTTCGACTCTAAATCCTCATAACGAAATGGGTAAAATGCTTTCGTTCCACTGAACTGTGCTACCGACAAGTGATTTACAATCTTTGCCCTCCTCAAATCAATGATGCTCGAATACGCTCTCTCAGAACCATCAACGAACAACTCATACTTGTAATCTGCATAGCCCGCTCTTTTCGGACTGTCATCTCTAGAACAGGGCATGACTTCGACGAACGAAAATTGGCTAAAACATGTTACGTTCTCTTTCATTCCGGGGACGAGAGTTATGTTCCGATCTCTAGGTCCACGGTGTCCAATCCAAGGTTTCGTGACAAACTCGAGCCAGGGCAACCCAATGTGATCGTGGGCATGGTGGGGACGCTCTTTCATGGCCCAAACCCAGTCGTATGGATCGCGAAACATTGATACAACGACGGCTGAATTCGTAGCACCGCGATACAAGTCTTCCTTTTGAAACCAGTGCTTGAAACGAGAGTAGTGAGGTGTGACCTGTAAACCACCCGACAAATCAGTTTTCTGCATACCAAGGAATGATTCATTGGTTGACAAATGAACGTACCTGTATGCCATGAGAGAAGCAATCTTGCAAATGATATGTAATCCAGTTGGTACCGGAATGCCTCTCTCCTAGCAGTACAATCTTTTCGACCGGCTCCAATTCCTGTTCCCAGGCGTGATTCGATTCATGACCTATGTCTGTTTTGTAAATAATTGGATCCGACGATACATCTCTCGCAGTTTCTTTACGAGCAATGTTAATGAAGCCGTTGCGAGTTATGTCGCCAATTCTACCAGTCGGCGCAACGAACAAACCGCAAAGAACAAAACTTGCTATTACGAGACACAGAACATATTTGTACCCGACGTAGCGGCAATGTGGATTAGGATTGGGCCCAGACTTTGGAGACTCAGGAAGGAGCTGATATATCATTTTTATAAAGGCGTCGTTGATTCAATTCATGACCGCGATAGATGAGACGAAGTCCCTGTATTATTTGTGCGTAATAGATTCGAGCAGTTCATCTCGCAAAGAACCATAGCTAACCGTCGATCTCTCGAAAACAAGTCATGTTTGGTTGACAGTTTTGTTGGAATCATGTCGGAGTTCAATACATGTAGGGGTAAGCAATTCACATAAATAGAAACGTTTGGCATCGCAGATATTTCTCACTTTCGAGACAAACATAGAATCCTCGTAATACACATCATAATTACATCGGTTACATAACAACTCTTTTGTACGACTCTACTAGTAACATAGAGCTCGCGATTCAATTTAATTTCATTAGATGGAACGGGGATGAAAGTCGCTTTTCAGTTGCACAACGAACCGTTATCCCTGGCGTCGCGTCTAACAATTCTGCCGTCTGCCAGTATTCTCAAGTCGCTATGGTGTCTCTGAAACATATTGGGATGGCTCCTGGCTAAGCTCTTGAACGAATTTACACCGACGCCACCCAAGAGTTTATTGTTCTTATGTCTCCATTGTTTCTGTTCACATCGATGCCACATTAGGCCGTCAGTGTTGATTGGTTTTATGACAGCATCTAGTTTAGGATTGTAAAATAGTGGTATTGATGTCCTACTGTGTGTATTTGAAGAGTGACGAAGAACTCGATGCGCTGATTTTGACAACGGGGACAGTCTGAGTGTGAGCAACGATAACTTTTGGTGAAAAAGTTCAGGTTCCGAAGTACGCACGTGTTGCTAAGAAGTACCCGTTACTCCATATCTCTGACAGCTCACCGATGTTACAAACCAAAATGCTGGGTTCTGTTGGAGGGACATCGATCCAGCCACCACCCACATGTTGGACTTGCAACCCCGAAGAATGCGAATCCTGGCAAATCAAAGTCATAAAGTTGCTATCCGTGTGAGCTCCGACGCCCTGAAGTGGTTCACCACTTGTAGTGGCTTGATGACTCGGGACAGGAGGATACGATACTAATTTCACCGACCAAAAGCTTGGGTCGGTGCAATCGAAAGGCCCGAAGAGGTGATCAACCTCTCGTGGATTTATATTCATGGCCAGACACATGGATTCTCGCAATTGGTCCGCAATGTCTACTACCCTTTTGACATATTCCATAATTGCCGGGCGCAGACTCGGCTGAACTGCATCTGGCCAAGGGTTTGTGGACCTCAAGCGACCATATAATGACATTTCTCCCGTTGAATCTTGGTGCGACTGCTCATATTCTGCTGCGTACTCAATCTGCTCCCTCTCATCAATCTTTCCCCTGAGTGTTCTCGACACCTATGGGCATGTAACCTCTAAAATCAGCGCTATTTTCGTAAGAGATTGACATTTTCTCTGAAAGTGGTCTCCGGAAGAACTGACTCGTTTCATTCAAAGCCTTTTCGCAGACATCCTCCGAGATACCATGTTGAAGAAGAAAGAATCCAATTTCATGACTGTGCAACGAGATCATTTTCGTTAGTTACTATACGTGAAGAATGTTATGATGGGGAAAAACAAAACTTTCGCCATTATAACTGCGATCATGATGAAAAAAAGGTCGCACCAAGATTTGCGGAGCTGATCGGCAAATAAAGTAGGGTTGCTGCGGCGCAATGATAATTGGATGACTGGTAGACTCATTGTTGATTATTTGTGCTTCGTTGTGGCACATGAATGCAAACAGAGATATGACGCCCTGGGTGACGCCATGCAGAAGCTGTAAATGTTAATGATGTTGGATTGGAGAGGGGTTGGTGGCTATGTTAGGCCAAAAGCTTGTCAAAATTCTATTGCTAAGCATTATTTGTAAAATCGTCTTTGCGATTCGTTGTCAGTAAAAACTTTGCGCAGGATTTCCAAAATGCCTAGGAGTATGTAGAACCATTCTTTGACCACAGCCTAATTAAGGTGTCCGAGATTTCGCAATTTGTCAAGTAAATTTGTTGTCCGACGAACCAGCACCTAAGACTGCGCGACGGTCACAAATATTGATTCACGGTGTGTCCGAGATTCTTGTTATTTGTGACGTCGACCAAGCCCAAAAACGTTGAATTTTCACTCGCGGTATTTCACTACTTGCTCACCTACGTCTAGCACAGAGCCCACTTCTGTGTTCCATTTTCACGCCATTGGTTTTTCGCGACTTGAATATCTACCCGAGGGCCACTTTATGGGTGTGAAAGTGAGCGCATGGGCCTTGTCTATTTTTTATACTCAATTATTATTGCATTGATGGAACAAGGTGCGAGTATTTGGGCCAAATACCACCTACTCCAGCGGATTCTCTTCCTACTGACAAGCTTCTCTTTCCTTCTCCAGCCGTACAGTTAGGAGACGTATTGGATTTTGGAAGGATTAGGGATGCAGTGTCGTTTAATGATCACCAACCGCCTGTTAATATAATGCTTTCATGATTAGAACGATAAATTACTGTCATTATGGTATTCTAACGTAAATTATTTTTGACCAATCATTCTTAGAACTAATGTGTATTTATTTTTGTGGAAGCACTGCTAAGAAGAAAGAATTCGGTCTTGTTCATAGAAGTCAGATTATCTTAATCATCACAGACAATGTTCATTTTCATTGTGAAGTCAAATTGATCTGTTGATAATTTGTAGCGACAACTGGCTGCTGGGACATCATTTGCTAAAGTTGTACCTATTCTTACATTATGTTACATTTATGATGAACCAATGAAACATTTCAACGATTGGTTATTGTTATAGTTTTTAATGTCTATTCATCTCACGTAGTGCAGTCGGGCTCTGAATGTGAAGAATCAAACGGTGAATTTGTTTGGTACGTTTGTTGTAGATTTCTCTCCTAAGGTGTTCCCAGCATCTTTGAAATACTTCTCTATGAGCAGTTTCTTGAGGTTGCATGTCACCAAACATTCGAATGAATAACCTTGCCCGATATGGGATATCCTCTTGACAACTACCACATTGGTCATTTGAATGGTCTCTATTATACATGCTTTGTGCCAATGTCTGAGCATGACTCAAAAGTTGCTGAAATACTGAAGTAACTGGTATGAAGCATCCTAAATGACAATCATCTTGGAAAAAGGCATTGATATTACTTCCAACCCATCTTGCATGATTATTGTGACCCAACACAGAAACATTACCTTCTGGGTGACCAGCTGCTGACTGCAGTACACCAACAAGGCCAGACTCATGCTCAGGGCTTTGGATCCCCATGCAAGGTGCATTCAAGAATCCACCAAATATTGTGGATGACCCAATGGACATCGAATGAGATTCTTGGCTTAGGTTTAGGGTTGCACGAGAACTTGGGTTTGTTATTGGTGCTGGAGAATGTGAGTGGCACAACTGATTTGATGCATGGGTGCCATTTTGAATAGTGGCCAATATGTTTTCCTTGCTCTCATACTCAGATTCACATGTTGATGAATTTGCCAACCTTGTCAGCGTGCACAGAAGAAAGGGGAATCACTATTACAGTTCGAAGTGCCCTTGATACTAGAGTACACCGTAATCGGTTTAGTCATTTGAAAAAATTTTGGTTAAGCCTTCCCAGATTTTACTGGTAGTGTACTAACAAAATAAAAAATATTGTATAACTCAGTCAATATCATGAATTTTTACCTCATACTTAGTGAATATTGTGGGGGAGATCGATTCAAATATGGAACAAAAAGAGGTGGTATTCCATCAGCTCTTGTTGGAAAATGCAACATGCACTCAATCACTCACAATCACAATTATAAGTTCCATCATTGACATCAATCATGACCACCATGTCTAATCAAGCCCACTATGTTGCTGCCGCTGCCCAATAATAGTCTGAACTTTGCAGAGACAGCCATTGTATTGCAGAGGCTTATGCCTCTGAATCTTTAGTGGGCATATGGTACTAGCAACCTTTTTACTAGTCGCTTGTTAGTAGATATATTTTTAGTCTCATAAACAATATCACTAACAAGCTACTAGATGAATAAAAGTTCAGGTTGGCCTCGACTGAGGCTGGATAGTCTGACATCCACGATTAGCCATATCATGGTCAATACTAGGAGTTTGACATAGGCCAAGAATCAGCCTCTTTTGTACCCCTTGGTACAAAAATTAAAAGGATCATTCTCAGGACTCAGGACTCCCCAGGAAGAGAGTCTACTGCCCCTGATCCAAAAGACAAGGACCCCCCAATGCAGGAGTCTACTGCCCTACTCCCAATGTCATGAACTCCTCAACACAGAAGTCCATAGCCACAAAGGGAACACCCTTGAGAGGGTATAAACATACCAGCATTGTGTAGGTTCTACACAATGTTCACTTTCATCGCAATAGATGAAATTGCAGTTCCACTGTCCTTCCATCCTCACAACTGCAACAAAATAAGCTCATAAAATAAAATATTCGATACCTGTCAAACCTACCTACAATTTTTTGCTAAATATTTTTTGCAACGACCAGATAAGGTCAGAGTTATGTCACAAGTGACATGCCAGATCTGTCAGGGATGATGAGAGCTGTCCAAATCCAAGCTAAAAATGAGTTACAGAAATCTAATGGGACAGGTAATATTTTAGAGGCAGACCCTGACTAACCGTTACGGTGTACTCTAATAGTACCAGTCTAAAATTATTATTAGTCCCAAAAATGTCCGCAAAATTGCCCAACTTTGTCACATTGTTGTGTCCATTACATTAGGATCCAACAACCGGGTGACACAGCAGAATCCTTCTACATGCTCTCATGAGCTTAAGTCCAAGTTGTGAGGTCCTTCAACCCATCAGAAGTTCCCAACGCAACGACAATACAATCATCAAATTTTTAATTTGTAGTTCAATCATAGATTTTGGTATGTATTTTATGTAGAACAAAATGTCAGCGAAAAATCCATTGTCATGTAGAAATTGGCAAAAATTACGAAGGACTAAGTACAAAATCATAATTTGTGGTTCAGTGATTTCATAACAGTTTTAGATCTGGTACTTTTGGAGTGATCTCCTCAAATATCAAATAGTATCAAATATCAAATAATTCACAAGCTTAGAACATGGTTGGCCAACAATCATTATGCTGATCACGAGGTCACAGAACTCATGCCATCTGCAAGCATGAAGTATGGTAGATCGAGACACCACGGAGTTCTCATATTTTTGGCACATTTCGTGGAGAGGAGGGTGGGGGAGCACCCCAAAACGATTGAATTCCTACAGTGGGAGTATCTACGTGTTTTCACTACCAGGCTACGAGTTGTCACCAACTAAGAAATTTGACTCGTCGGTCACAATTTTGTGATCGATCAAATTTGACGATTGTCGACCTATCAGTCTCAAACTCGAGAAGGTCGTCAAAACCACAAGAATTTGTCGACAAATTTGATTATCTCGGACACTCTATTAGGTTTAAATAGTGTGAATTTTGACAGTTTGGAAGCAACTGACCAAAAATATGGCGCCAAAACGTATCCAACTGTCAGTTTATTGACATTTAGGAATTACCATCGTAACCTGTGAAAACGTGTTGGTGTTCTGGATTTGGTGGTGATGGCTGAGTTACAATTCCTAGGGAATTGTCAGTTCCGCGATTACAATTCCTTAGCAATTGTTATCGCTGAACTGTAGGTATGGTACGCGATTACAATTCCTTAGCAATTGAGTTTGCTTAGGAAGGGTGAAAAAGGAATGGGGTCGCCACTTCAAGTTGGCATCATTCTGACATAGCAAATGGGCGTTGGATGCCAATCGTTCGTGTTGGGCTTCCCAATTGATGCCAAACTGGACGTCTTTGCAGAAATCCCGAGCTAAACCACAGTTGACAAGGAATTGCAAAGTGCCATTTTGCAAATCCTGCGCAAAGTTTTTACTGACAAGGAATCGCAAAGACGATTTTACAAATGCTTAGCAATAGAATTTTGACAAGCTTTTGGCCTAACAGCTATGGTACGGTACCCTATTGTACGGTACAATACTATCGTACAATACCGGAGCTGCCGGTTACGATCGGTTGTGAGCCTTTTGTGGGCACGTGTGTTAGGCCAAAAGTTAGGTAATTTGCGATCGCTAAGAATTGCAAAAAAATTGGCGATCGTAATTACAATTCCTGAGTTATTTTTACTTTGACAAGTAGTCGCACTTTTCAAGTTTGCAATTCCTCGGTAACCATTGTTAAGCCCGGGATTTCTGCGGAAGGCAATAGTTTGGCATCAATTGGAATGATTATGTGATCGATTGGCATCAAAATACCACGATCAACATCATTTGAGAAGGGGCTTCTTATTCTCCATCTTTATAATGCTTGGTCATTACAATTCCTTAGGAATTGTAACAAGTGACGGAGTATCGCAAAGTTGCAATTCCTTAGGAATCGTGATAAGATTTTGACACGACTCACGATTCCTAAGGAATTGTGTGTTGAAAGTGACTCACGTGCGCAAAAAAGATACTATCAAAAGATTCAATTTTACGGAGGGATTAGTACACCACATTCTTATGGACAGTTTAATGTGTTTTGACGCCAGAACCTCACAAAAATGACACCAACATGACCTATTTCTCACAATTCAAAATGAAATAGGGCCGTTCCCCAAGAATTGTTCTGCATATTCCCGGGCAGAGTGCGATTCCTTGTCAAAGTCAAAATTACCCAGGAACTGAAATCACCAAAAAATGGTGTGCAATTCCTTGGGAATCGCAAGTTACCTAACTTTTGGCCTAACACGTGGACCAATTTGTATTTACCCACAGTTGTCTCGGACAACATTATATTTAGGATACCTAAGAATGTTGATATACGCCCAACAATATCCCAGTACTTTGAAATTCTGCCGATGTACGGCAGAATTTGGTTTTGTGCTATATCGTAAGCATCGAAATTCTGCCGGTCGGCAGAATTTCATTTCGTACTAATTCCTGTGCGATCATTGTCTAACCTTAGTAATGAAACATTGGCATGGGCCACAATTGCTTCCAACCTTTCCTCACATAACACAGCCACATTTGCCTGACCTCCACATCGCAAGCAGTTGCTTCCAACTTTTTCTTCGTATACACACATCAAAACAGTCAAACTACATCAAGATACTGCATCAAGATGTCAAGTAATGCCTTGAATAATAGCTCTGTCATGGTCGACCCTTTGTTGGCAATGGTACCCCCACAGGAGGATGTTAGTCCTTCTGCTGTACGTAGGCCAACAACAAGCAAAAATGCTGCTGGAGGAGGATCAGCTTATGGTGTGAGAGGAAGAGGGGGTCAAATGCCTGGTAGAGGCAGAGTGGGTCAATCTGCTGGAAGGGGCAGAGGAGGTCGAATGCCAGGGAGAGGTACAGGCAGAGGAGGACGAGGACGAGGAGACGGAAATCCTTTGATCAAGGAACTTCCTGCCAATATAAGGTCTTGTGTAGAGGATGGTGGTTGGATCCTTCTTCAGAAGCCTAACATGTCTAAGTGCCAAATCATATCGGAATCCGAATATGCAGAGCAGTATGCACGAAAGAGATTTAGAGAGACATACTTGAACATGACAGACAGTGCATCAAAGTATTGTGTTCGTCATGGAATTGATAATGATGATGTGGCTTTGTTCACTGTGCTATTTACAAACACTGCTGTAGAGAAAATTCGGATGCATACAACACAGAAACTTGTCAAAAATGGACATCACGCTGTAGCCACCATCACTGAGATGCACCAATTATTTGGGACAATGTTCATTAGAAGCAGATTTCGAGTACCAAATGATCTGTTCTTTGACTCATTTGGTGTTATAGTTGAATCAAAATACAATGTAGCACTAATGAAAATGGATCCTTACATTGCTATCCTCAAGTGACTTAGAGGCTATGAAGTTGCAGGGAGATGTGGTGATGATGAAACCGAAGGCACTTGGTTTCAGAAAAAGAATCGTTTGCAAAAATTAGCAGAGTTAGAAAAAGTCATGTTCCAACCGACATTGGACATTGTTATGAACAGGAAATGTGGCGAAGTAGTCCTTGATGATGAGCTAATAGGTTCACGCGCACGTGATGTCAAACAGGCAAGACAAACACACAGTATAAGGAAAGCCGGCAAGGATGGAGTAGTTGCGGATTGCTTTGCATGTGCTCATACTGGAATTATGCTTGGAATGGGTTACGTGTCGTTGGCAAGTCAGACCAGAATAATGTCTTGGAGTTGTCCAAACGTCTTCTGGTTCTATCGTCACAAAATCATGATGTATGCCTAAAAATGGATCGTGGTTTCGGAGGAAGAACGTGACTACAGTTGGTGTTCTTGGGTACTCCACGAGTACTCTTGCGCCAGAAATAGGATCAAGAACTCCTTTTATCTACCTGGATGTGGCACAGGATTTCATTTTGAAGTTAAGGAACGCAAATGATCCAAATGTGGATGCAAAAATAGCTTTGTTTGAGCCCTATATTTTGGATGGATCTAAATATGGAGGAGCTCAAGTCAGCATTGCTAAAACCAATTGGCAGCTTAGAGAGAGTGAAAATACCACTTACACCATTTATGCATATGGCATCAGAGACATTTTTAACAAGAAGACTCCTGTCAAACATTTGCGTTTCTTTAACACCGATCACGACATCAACTTAAGCACTGCGAATGTCTGGGTGGCAATGGACAAGGATTTATCTATAGATGGAAGCTATCTTTTTTCTGCAAGGCGTCCATCCATTAATAGAACCATTGCAAAGTCGAAACTACGAGAAACAAGCTAGCCATATACCATCACACAGCGCACAGGTGATTGGTTTATTGGGAGGGAAATGTGATTCACTGGTACAGTTGGATCATCTTTTAATGATGACAATGGTTATGCATCAGATGATGACGATTGGCAAGTCTCCATGCTGGATAAGTGCAGAGATTCTTGGTTTGGTAGACATTCATCCAGTGATGTGATGAGGCAGGGGACTGAAAATGAGGACTTTGTATTGCAACGATTGTCATGTGAGAAATGGATTTCAGATATCTTTGAGGTTGGTATGCTACAGTCAAAACGTGGTGGTGGCTGGCTTGCTGTTTCTCCAGATGCAATTGCTCTTGAGACAATTTCATCACCAGATGATGATCGCTTTGTTGAAGACGACAATGTCGTTTTGTTTGTTGAAATAAAAACAAGGCAGAGCCCTACTACAATATAACAGACTCGTGCAGCTAAGGATCGTCATGGCACTATTGTGTACTGTTCTTATGGGAGCGAAACAATCAAAGATTGTGTTTTTAGCGAGAACAGGAAACAGCTGCTTCACCAGGCAATGGTTACGGGTTTGACTTATGGAGTATATGTATTGGCGATCTTAGTTGATGGAGAGTCTGAAATGTGCCAGCTGGTCATTGTTCGATTCTCTGACGAAGAGAGAGATCGACATTTTGATCGTGTCAACCCTATAGGTCGACGATTGTTAGGTTGGCTATACCACATCGAGTACTGGATCAAGGTAACTTGAGAGATGATGACTTCCCTGACTGGCTCACCAAGGAACAAAAAATGTGTTTTGGAGTCGGTATCCCATGTGGTGTGTGCTGTATAATAAGATTAGAAACAGAGTCGCAGGCAATGGTAGCAGTGAAGCGGACAGTGAGTGCTAGACAGCGCGAAACTCATAGATGGTCGTTAATTAGGTGATAACTAATTTATGGCAAACTATTCTGATTGTATGCGTTTGCCCATATTGTTGCGCTCCTTGGGTGGTTCTTAGATCGGGCCTTTTGGGCTAATGACCTATGGTACTGATCTAAGTAACCAAGTATCATAATGGGTATTCACTGGGTTCATACATGTACCTGGTTTGGGTACTGCAGATTTGGCATGTATAGCACACCCTTGCAGTGATACCCATGTGGTGCCGTTTGTCGGTTAAGTTTTGCTGGTTATGCAGCGCCTGCTGATGGGTTTATAGTTGCTAGAGTAGACTTGACATGGTCGATGGGGTATGATGTCCCATGGAGTTTTGTGTGTAGATGCGCCAGTTTGACTGGGTCAGTGAGATACAATGCACGGACGGTGCGATGATGAATGGGTGCATGATGTTTTGTGACATAGTCAGCTAGGTTTGTTGCTCCTGCCCGCCAGTATGTGCTGAACTGTTTTTGGTTGGTCCTACAGCGTAGCCAATGGAATCTTATGTCCATGGCTTTGGTTCGCTTGGGTTGAATGGTATTGGTGACAACGCCAAGCGCTGTTGAGTTGTCAATCTGAATTGGTGTTGGTGGTTGTGCATGGCCCAGTTCTGTGAGCAGATGCCGAATTGGTATGGCTTCTCGTGCATTGATGTAGAGGGCACCGAGTTCTGCCTCAGCTGCTGAGGACATGACAGATTTAATGATTTGGGCAAGTGTTAGAATTGCACCATTGTTCCGGGTACCTCGTCGTTTTGGTGAGGAAGAAATGGCCGCCTGCCCGACTGCGGGCTTTGGTCTCTGAGAGATAGGATGCATCGTTGTGGGCAGACAAAATCATTTTGCTTGCGCGGTAGGTAACGACAGCATTTTGGTGTGTCATAGCGTAGTCCAGGAAACGGTGGATGCGTTGCAGTGTGGTTTGTGTAGGATTCGCTTGTTGGGTGGCAAGGGAACTGAGCGCAGTGAGCATGGTACAATCAACTGCTCTGGCGTAGTAGAGAAATACTCCAATGACTTCCTGGATGAAGGTTGTGTCTTGTTTGTTGAGTGGAGTTGATAGGTTGGGGTCTTCTGCGTACTGTTGCTTGGCGCCGTAGGTGCGCGGTGTATGGGGGTATGGTTGATGTTGTGGTTTGGTGGGAATGTTATGTCGAAAACGTTGTCCAGCCTTTTGGCAGTATCCTGGCATGGAGAGATGGACTTGTTTTCGCAGGTAGTCCCAGGTGATGGTGAGTCCTAGGTATCGATCTCCTTTCCAATCATGTGAAGTTGTGTAGTGAGTATTTAGTGCTTGGAGGAGGTGTTTGGCATGTTCGATGCCTACATACTTTACTCCAAAATCATCTACGCATAGGGCGAATGCAATGGGTCGCCAATCATGTTTCCAAAAACCTGGGGTGACGGTGCTTTGTCGATATCCGTTAGCGACTAAACGTGATTCGAGGAGTTGTTGTGCAATGATGCCGGCCTGAGGAAGTCCGTACATACCTTTTGTACTCGGACGTAGACGCATCCGGTCCGGAGTTGCTAGGTTTCGAAGGTTGTAGAGTATGATGAACTCTTCAGGTATGTTGGCTAGTTTAAGTCGCATGAACTCTGGTCGGGCCATGGGTGTGTTAAGGTAGAAGTCTTTGATGTCGATTGTCATGAAGCGTGCCCCTTGGGTTGATATGATGCTGTTGAGGAGGATCTTTGTGGTGAGCATGTCGGCTGTGGGTGTGCCGCAGTCACCTGGAAAATGGATTTTGTTGCCACCTACAGTGAGGCGTACTCGATGTGGGTCTTCTTTTTCTGGACGAAAATTTGCGCATATGCGGCCGTAGGTGACGTCTCTGCGGCGATCTGTAGGGACGTCATCCTTAGTGATGAACACAATGGTGTTAGTTCCCTGGACTAGGCCAGGGATGCCTTGTGCTAATCGGCCAAGTTCTTTACCGTATGCTTTCTTCCAGGTGGTTGAGTATTTGCGGTCCTTGATGAGGTGTCGGTATTCCATGAGTTCGCCTGTGTTTTCGTTTAGAACGGCATTGAGGAAATCGGTGGGGAACATACGTGATGCTGCACGCTGGGCTGTGACGGTTGGAGCTGGGAGTTGGGAGAAGTGTAGCATTGTTTCTTGCGTGATGGTTTGCATGCGGCTGCGGGTGTTGTATGCTGGTGCTGTGGGGGGTGTCACCCTTGGAGATGCGTTGATGTGCCTTTGTGGTGGTGTGGTGCTCACCCTTGGAGTGTAGGCAGCTGGTTGTTTTTGTGTAGAGAGTGGGCGCAATGGAGTGGACTTGCTAGACTGGGGACTTTTGTCGCTGTCTGAGTCTGAAACAATAGGATGTGTCCGCTTGGGTGCTGTAGGTAGTCTTGTGGTGACTGTAGGTGGAACTGCGGACTTGTCTGTGGGTGTGGGTTGGATGATTTTGTGGAGTCGAGTGAGATCGGCCAGTTGTGTTGTATTGAGGTGTGCTGCTGTGGTGTTGGACATTAGGACGTGTGCCAGATTTGCCGTGGCGGCTATGATGGCATCCGCAGGTGTGACTGTGGGATTGGTGATGTACTTGTGCTTGAAGAATACTGTTGCGGAGATGCGTGTTGATTGGGAGGCAGGTGTCCATACAGTCCAGCAGCGGTAGTGTTCGGGTGAGGTTCCTAATACAAACCCTTTAGTGCAGTGTTGTGCGAATGATTTTCGGCGGTGGGGCTTGTCATGGACCAGTGCCTCCATTCCGATAGGAACAAATGGATGAGAGTTGTAGTCATGGTGGCCGTAAAGGTGTGCATAGGATGATATCTTGGGATTGTTGTTTGATTGTCGGAGTAAGTTGAGTTGACGCTCCATTTGTGGGATGAGCTGACACCAGAGGTGGAGGGAGAAGTTGTCTGCAGTGCCGCTGAGCGCAGACACAAAGTGATCTTTCCATGTTTGGATGGCCTTTTTGGCTATGTTCCGTCGATGATCATCGGGTGGTACCAGTTGGTAGGTCATGGCAGAGGTGGTGATGGCTTCTCTGTAGGCTGCTGAGATTTCGTTGTCCAGGACCTGGTGCTGTGGTGTAATGTTGCAGGCTTTCATGCGTAGGAGGGCTCGAGAGCGTGCAAGGATGAGTTCGCCCTCCGTTCTGTTCTTGGTGGGTTCTACCCAGATGGAATTGCTGGCGACGTGGTAGAGGATCATTTGATATCGATAACCTCTGCTGGAAACATGTGGAAACTTTCCAGTTTGGTCGGTGTACAGTGTGTTGTTGGTGTCGTAGGTCTTGATGTAGATGTCATTCTGTTGTGGGTGGGTTGGTGGTGGTGCGATGGGTTGAGCGTGTTGCTTGGTGGAGCGTACACCTTGGCGTTGATTCTTCATGTGTCCTTGTTGAGTTTCCTCTGATTGTGGAAAGTGTTTATTCACATTTTTAATGGTGATGAGTGGCCAGGTACTATAGTTGCCGTGGCGGATGGCTTTGAGCCAGGTGTTTTTTGTTGGGTACCCTGCTGCTGCGTGGAGGTATCGGATTGTCTGTTCAATGCTTGGTAGTTCATAAACATTGAGGATGGAGTGCTTCTCACGCTCAAGTGATGCGTTTAAGTAGTTTCGAATTTTTGATTTGGGAGTAATCTTGTAGCGTGCGTTTTTGGATTGGTGTCCACAGGTAGAGTCGAGAATCAGTGTATCCTTGTTTTCGTTTGTGATGACTGGTCGTAGGGGCACACACCATAGACCTGTGCGTGTGCAGCGGTACCCTGTTAGTACTGCCTGTTCGGTGATGTGAATGGTGTTGGCGTCATAGAAATTGACTTCTGCCTTGTCATACACCGCGGTGTACCCGGCATCCGCAAACTTGCTGCCACTGAGTAGTGTGTGTTCAAGGGAAGGGACAATGTCAACCATGTTGGCTGGAGTTCGTACCTTGTGTAGGAGTTTTGCTACTTTGGTTGCCTTGGCCGTACCGCCTGTGGGTAGGAGGAAAACTTTAGATGAAATGGTGGTGGTTTCATTGAAGGGATCATGGGGTGCTCCTGCAGTAGAGGTTGCTCCTGTGTCGCTGATGGCGGAGGCTATGGATCCATTCAAGATGCCTTGTTTGAGAGCTGTGGTTGACATGGAAGGTGTCTTGGATGTGTGGTGGGTTGTGAAGCGATGATGTGTCTTTTGTGATTGTTGTCGCCGCCATGTTTTGCTATCGGTGTCTCGATGTTGAGTTGGAAGGCGGAAACGGACAGTGGGTCGGTGGTGTGAGGTGTTAGAGAGCGGGGCCCAGTAGTTCTTTGATTCAAACAAAAGTTGGGGCGCACTACTTTTAAGTTTGTTTGCTGACAACAAGGTGTTTAAATAAGAATTACTGCTGGGTCCCACTGTATCCTACTTACGGGCCACATACCATGTTGGCCTTTTGTCTTTGTTCTTGTCAAGGGCGTAGCAGTTGTCATCCTCATGATGGACTGCATCTTTGTTGCAGGAGTTGCAGTGTCGAGGGAATCGAGGGTTTTTACTGGGGCGTGCATTGCGGGTTGAGCGTGGATGTCCTGTGTTGGTGTTGGTTGGTGTAGGTGTAGGTGTAGGAGTCTTGGTGTTGAGGAGAGTCATGAATTTTGTTGTTTGGGTGAGGAGTTCTTCTTGTTGGCGTTCCAGTTTTTGGAGGAGCTGGTTTTGTGCTGTGGTGAGAAAAGCAGCATGGTCGGTGTACTCCATCATGCTGTGTTGGTCTGATGGAGACATGGTGCCTGTTGTGGATACAACGGTGGCTGGTACACCAGAGAAAGAAGGTTCACTGACAATGCTGTGGGCGCTCGCATAGCCGTCAGCGCGTGTGAGACGCTCCGCATTAAATTTTTCCTTGCTCTTATAGAGCGTGACGAAGTGGGTCTTGGCGGCCTCCCAGGTTTTTTCTTTGGTGGGTTTAATCTCCCATGCCTGCATCTCCTTGTCATCGAAGATGTCGGAAGTGTACATACTTTCGACGTAGTACTGGATCTTTGTGGCGTCGGCGGCGGGCACTCCGATGTCCCTGCACAACTTTTGTTGCTTGTCGAGGTCTCGTGCGAACTTCGTGATGTGGGACGTGAGGTCCCATTGGATGTGGAAGGCTGCGGCGGCTTGCTTGCGTTCCAATGTTGTGACGATGCACCATTCACGACGGAGATGTTCGATGAGAGTTTTCACCGTTTGTGTGCTGTATCCGATGAAATCGTCGTCGAGTTCTTCGATATACGGTGCGTCGACACCTTCTCGAACGATCTTTTCGACGATGACCGCGTCGACGGCCTCTTGTTTCCAAAACTCTTGGCACTCGAGATTATGGTCTGCGGTGATGCGTGCGCGAAGAGTGATCGTTGTGTTGTTTGGCGACGCGGTTGGTACGATGGGTGGTGCAACGAGGCGCGTAGTCGTCTGTGTTGCGTCGTCGCCGGTGACAAGGCGATACTCGTCGTCGTTGAGGACAAGTGCTAGATGGCCATGGCGGCCGCCCCAACTCGTAGTCTTCACTGCAGCCGCTATTTTCGCGACTTGTTGTTTGAGAAGGTTTACTGTGGAGTTCGATGGTTGACCGATGATTTTGTCAATTGACATGGGTGCGATGATGGCGCGAACGGCTTCGCGAACAGCAGCTTCGTTGGTGGTTGGAGAGGCCATGGTTTTGGTGATGAACAGGGTGGTGTTCGATTAATTGCAATGCTGCAATGCTGGAGATAAAAAAGAATTAGTTATCACTGCTAGACAGCGCGAAACTCATAGATGGTCGTTAATTAGGTGATAACTAATTTATGGCAAACTATTCTGATTGTATGCGTTTGCCCATATTGTTGCGCTCCTTGGGTGGTTCTTAGATCGGGCCTTTTGGGCTAATGACCTATGGTACTGATCTAAGTAACCAAGTATCATAATGGGTATTCACTGGGTTCATACATGTACCTGGTTTGGGTACTGCAGATTTGGCATGTATAGCAGTGAGAATGCACCCGTAGGAGATGATTCCTTCCGTCCAATGAAACCGGTGTCGATCTTAAACACTACCAACAATACCAGTATAACAAATCAAAATGGGGTCTTGATAAGAATACTGAGTTCAATGAATGTGTATTGGGTGATGGAATGCAAATTTGTGTCGAGAGTCTTTATATCATACGAATGGTTAATGCATTAGCTATAACCACATGGCGACACTCCCAGTCCAAAGTAGTCAAGTGCTTTGTCATTGAATGTGCACAAAAGAACAATGAAGCAATGCCATCCATGGAGCAGATCGCAAAAAGTTGAATCATGTGACCGATGCAATAGACGACTGGGTGGTCGGATTTGGTGCAGATCTCATGAAGCATGCGGTGTCGCATAGGTTTAATGCCGCAATGTCTTCTATTCGTACCGCTCCACGCGAAATTTGTCAAGACTATGAGCTCATTGTGCACATTGAGAATGAGACACAAAAGGGTAAATGGCCTATCACTTACAACCGTCTAAAATGCTTCTCAAATAATGAGCGGCTACAAGGAATAAGAAAGAGTAATAGTCGAGCATTGCATCATAAGCCTGTCGTTCTAGCAAAATCAAGAGGGGGGAAAGTTGCTCGACTTAATTGTGTATTATGCTCCAAGACAAAAGGTGGTCGGCGACAGACAAGGTGGCAATGTGGCACTTGTGAGGTTCCGCTGTGTTGTGAAATGTTTGATACAAACGATGATGATGCAACAATACAGCAGATCCTGGTCCAAAATCATGTTATATTTTGTGGCACGAAGCAGACAATCTGCTGGTAGAGCATGAAAAGCAACATGCACTTATGTGTACCTCGAAACAAAACAAAAAGCAAAAAAGAAATGGTGATGATGACGATGATGGTTTGCGTGAGTTTGAGAGGAGAAGCTCATTTCCTTCTTATGATGATATCAATGACAACAATGATGCGAATGAAAGCATGGCAGAGGTGGATGGTGGATGGTGGATGGAGTCCAAATGGACTTTAGGATGAAGTGTTACCTCCTTTGCCCAAAATCGAAGTTGCTACCAATCAAAACATTGTAGTCGACACATTGCCAGAAATTGAAGTTGATACCAATGAAAGCAATGTAGGCGGCACATTTGTTTAAATGTACCCAAAGACGAAACTGATAGCCAGTTAATGGAAAATGAATGTCAAATGGAAAGAAGCTTAATGTTAACAACAAAGAGTGATTGCAAAATATGGTATTCATTTTTCTTGTCCTCTTTTGGCGTAATTAATCAACACTGATGATTAATCGTGTTTCGAGAAACAACTGCATTTAGATAAACAACTGAGTAATTCACGAAGACTACCAATCAAGCAAACAATACACATACGAACTGCCAACAAGACATCCAGCCCTACCCACACAACTACCAATTTTTGGCTTCAAACAGAACAACATCTTGTTTTCCAAACTTTCTTTTCCATGGCAAAAGTGATCACAATGCATTCCTACCGGATTGCTACCATACTGTAATGATTGAAGCTGTTGAAGCAGCAAAGAAAACTGTAGATAGCTTCTTCAGGATGAGAATTGTTGAATACTTTCCTGGCATGTTCCAAACTGGCAAGCTCAAACTTCAACGGACCAGTAGCAACAGAAGGTTTGCCACCTTCTTGAAAGTATTTATTCAGACTGACAATAACGGAAATCGAAAAGGCTTTCAGGTAAATCAATTCTGCAATGGGAGGAAACATTGCAACGCAGGAGTCTGGCAAGTCAAAGGCACCACCCGGCTTAAGAGGAAAATAACTCCACATGACGGACTTGTTCTCAGTAGCTGGGGTAGCTTTAGCATAGCAAAATAAATGATGGACAGTTCTAATGAACGCACCCGTGTGCAAATCGTGGTAAGATTGCCTCGTGGTGACACAAAAATCTCAATAAATCCTTGTCTGCCTCATGGCTGACTTTGCCGGATGAGCCACATGTCCTTCTTATTTCAAACCCTCTTCTGCCTGCTAAAGACCTAACATGATTGTAGATATTGTGTGCAAAGGCGTCACGTTGTTGTTTGGTGAAGACTTCATTGCAGAGCATACCACTGGGACGGAGAAGTAGTAGCTTCAGTGCTTTGGCTTCATCCTCCAATGTAAACTCTCCGAGAATTATGGTGACATTGCAATTGGCACTGAAAATAAAAAAATGAAGGCAAAATGAGATTGAATTCTGTTAAAATAAAAGAATATAAGCAAGGTGACAAAGAAACAGACACATATGCTGTATCGCTTTGCCCAAATATCTGTAGATCTGAGATGAACTCCGGATCAAAATCAGTATCACCTTTCCAGTCTTGGACTTTCGCACTTGTTTTACGACGAAGACATCAACAACCACATTCATTGTTTCTTGACATCTTCTGGCAATGTGACTTTGAGCACGATGCTTTCTTTGTCACTTGCGATTGATTGAAGGAGTTTCTTTTCAACATCAACATATTTTTGAATTGTCTTGGCGTTCAAGTTGGAAATAACTCCATGAATGACTGCCTTGGTGCAGTCTTCTGATGATTCTGCCAAAGCCATATGATCGCAACTTAAGTGATGATTAGTTGCATCTGCCTTCACCAATAGACCAAATGGTGGAAATACCAAATAACCTTGAAAGTTATTCATTGTGTACTTTGGCCTTCGGGACTTTTTACAACTCATGTTAAGAAGTCCAACTATTTCAGATGTGTTGGCAGGTTTCATTGACGCTGGTGGAGCATCATCTTGGAAGTAAGCAGAAAGGAAGTTAACAGGGGAAGGGTCGTTATCCTTGTGGTTCTTGAGAAATCAACGACACTTCTTGTTGGCGGATTCATTACTGATCAAAAGAAAATCAGTATCAGATTGATCTTCCTTTGGGAACTCAGGAGGCCGAGGAGGAGTAACAATGGTAATCTTGGTAGAGGATGGAATGGATTGCTTAAATGAGCAGCAAAATCCAAAGTCTACCTGTGGTTCATCAATGGTCTTGCTACTGCCATGGACTTGAGGGCCAAGATTGAAGGATCGTCTTGTTGGAATTTCTTGTTGCTTGCTGCAACTAACTGTGTTAGACCGCTGACACAGAAATGACAAATTTTGGAGCTACAATTCTGACACTTTACGTAGGCAACATCTTCAGTCCTTGACGGGGTTCCTGCAAGTACGGTGCACACAGATGACTGCTGAACCGTGTCCTATGTCAGGAGAGCAACAAATGCAACCCTCTGACCACATGTTGTGTAGCAACTAAATGTGGCAACCACCCCAGAACTGCGCTTGATCTGAATCTACGTCTGCAAAGGGCGTTCAGAGGGTGGTTGCCACAAGTAGCAGCGTACAAACAGTGGCAGATGATCACAAGAGCGACAATATTTGCTGACAACTATAAATTTTGTCCAGACAAACAAAGGACTACTATCGCAGTTTGAAATGAAAAGATGTTTTCAAATGTGATAATTAGTCAAATTGGTAAATTCAGTTTATGGTATCTTTTAGTTTGATTCGAACATATAGAAATGAAGAAAACGGTCGTTAGTACGTTATCAATAGTTAGCAATGGAACTCGATCGTCAAAGGCAAAAGAACCAACGGACAAAAAATGTCACGCACCTGATTAATCTCATTAACAATGCATACGTGGTTCACAATCCATCGTACGTTGAATGAGAGTGCATTCATTCTCGTTGAAACAAGCGCTTACGATGAGATGATTGTTCACGACAAATCCTTCGTTGATTGAAGGATCGTTCGCGATGGATCGTGCGTGCTGGATCGCTGCGATTGAACAATTGAGCTCGTTCAATTTATTGGAAATGATCATTTTGTTGGAAACGATCGTTTTGATGAAAATGAGCTCTTCAGATGATACGAGCGCGTTCTAGAAGAAAAGAGCGTCTGCAACGCTGGCGAAGATTGAAACAATCGCTTGCGATGAAGCGATTGTTTCAGTACTCTTGTTTGCGTTGAAACAACATGTTGCAATGAAATTAGCAGTTGGACGTGGGGGTGCGGTCAGTGAGCGTGAGTGAGAGGTGAGTGAGACGAAATTCCTACATACTACTCACATACCAGTGACCACTGGTATGTGAGCAGTATGTAGACCTTTGAATCAATAACGGGGTTTAAAGAAACCCATTGTTGGCATTGCTTTGATTTGGCACAGAGCCTTGAACTCCTTTTAAAGATAATGTTGTTACAACCTCTGGGCCCAAGGGATTCTTTCTAAATTTTAACATAGGAATCGTCCAAGAATTCTGCCGGGGGTGGCAGAATTTCAAAAGCCCCGTAGAAATTTACCACGGGCCACGTGAAATTCTGCCGTATCGGCAGAATTTCAAAAGTACTGGGATAACAAAACAAACATTTTTATGATGGATTTACCTTTATTACAAGACGAGTGAACACATATATCTTTCTTTTTATACTGTATTGCAAAGAAGGTCTAACTTCATCGTAATAGTTATTTTTTAAGATAGCGTACCTTTCTTTTTCATTGATTCCCCTCTTCAAATCGTTACTCGGACAAGGTCTAACAAAACTACTAGTATGTAGCTCAAAAATCCGTCCAAAAAATAACCTTGATGCTACCTGTTTATTTTTGAGACTGTCCCCCTACCAGTCCCATGCACATGGAACACACAAGCAAAAAATACTCTACACCACCAAATGCATCCTCAAATATTTCTCTAGCAACTTCCCCTCCCTCAGCCCATCTTGCAACCATCTCCCAAGGTACCTTATTTTCAAATTATTGCTCTCTCGCTGCATATCATATTCCTCTTTTTTCTATTAAGATGACATTAGCTTGTGTTGTTTTCAAACACAAGTAAATATTACATTACCACTATGAAGAACATAATAGTTGTCAATTACATGACAGGTTCATACGTGATTTCTTAGTTAGTATATAGATCCTCAAAATGGGAAGGCGGTGCAAAAAAGCCTCTGAAAAAGCCAACATCCACATTCACCACTTTCAATTCTCTACAGTACACACCATAATCCTGGTTGTATGATTGGGGTGTCAGATAAAGCTATATGGTCTTGATCATCTGACAATTAGCCGTTTGTAGACCCCCATCTATAACCCCACCTCAGAGTCTATAGACTCCCCAGCTAAAAATTAAATGGCGGGAAAATTAGACAATAAAAATACTTGTGATAGTGATAGCTTTTTTAACATCATCAATTTAGATTTAGAAATGACATAGATATTTACATTACTACAAAAGTCACACAAGTCATGAATGAGCTGAGGTAATATTGTTACTGTGTACATGATTCACACCTTTTCTAACTAATCTCATGATATGGCAAGTCTAGAGGTATTTAGAGAAGAGTGTATTGGTCTATAGACCCTTAACCACAGTCCATATACCCCCCATGACAGTCCATGGATGGTCATGGGGGTTAATAGACCCTCTGTAACAGTCTATAGACCCTCCTCCCATGAAAGTCTACAGGCCCCCCATGACAGTCTATAACACCCCTCCCCCGTGTCACTCATATAACTGGGGGGTCTAAAAATGGTTTTTTTGTAAAATACAGTAGAGTCTATCGACTCTAAGGGGATCTTCAGACTGTGAGGTGGGGTCGATAGACAGGGGGGGTCTACAAACGGCTACTATTACATACATTTGAATCAAAAATCTAAGTTACCTCCAGAGATTACAAAATATAACCCCATTTTAATCCAATTTTTGTATGAACTACACCTCTGTAGATGATATTTTATTTCATTGCTTAAACTGATCACTATGATAAGCTTCAGCCTACAAATTTGATGCCAGTTGACACCCATTTTTCATGATTTGAAAAAGTTGTAGTCACTATTGTGTAAGTACATGATCATGAATGAATTGTCATTATCACTGTACGGACCTTGTTTTATGATATGCTAGAAAATTACAGCTATAATTCTTTCACTACATTGTCTAGCAGCAAATAGTGCTAAAAAGCTCTAGTTTATGGAACTATATTGCAGTGTCTTATCCACTGATACCTGTCACCTATAATGTACATTAGGTACACATATTCATAGTATGATATATGTAGAGGCAGACTGAAATAACTTGCTCCGTTTCATTGCAGTAGAATCATACTGTATTCTACATAAAGAGAAAGTACTTCACACTTTTGAAAATAGTTGCGTTATGAAATTCATAACTTCAACAGCCAAAACATTGCTCCCTATTTCTAGTTATGTCAGGGGTCCTGTCGCTGTCATAGCAACAAGATTCTCTGTCTAAAAAGACTTTGTAGAACTCATCTGTGTGTTATGTTGGTGGTTTTTTGTGTGTCCAATCCTTTAATCTCATATATGTTTCAGCCTCTATGTCTGCTGCCTGTGGCCACATATACACGGCAAAAATATCTTTCTTGTTGTTGCCATTGTGTAGAAGTATAGTGACAACAATCTCTGCATCTATAAGAACTGCAAAAAACCACTGTGTGTTGTGTAGATGAGGCTGGTGGTATAGTATATTAGTTAGATGGGAACTATGATGTGCATTGAACTGTGGCACCATACCATTGTTGATTGCCAAAACACTAGATACTGTTAAATTACATCAAAAAGAGAAAAAAAGTTAGACAGTCCTGGCTTGTTGGATTCATTTTATATTTTATGCTCTATGGTATTTATGAGACACTTGAATTGTATCGTACTATACGTATTAGGCGGTAGTTACTTTTACATGTTGTGTATGGCACCGTATGGTATTATGATACCAGAAATATCATAAAACATTTTTTATGATATTGACATCATCTTTTTCGACAGTGCAAAATAACCAGGCTTTTGTCACAGGGTGCACAAAATTTGGATCTGCCAATATCATAAAAAGTTTTTATGATGACCACGCTAAAATTACGGGAATTTTTATGATATTGAAGGTTGTTGCTAGAGATGTAGCGGCCGCAATCTAACAACAGATATCCACCCCTCACTTGCCTTTATCGATCTGTCATGAAGCCAAATGTTGTTCTAAGGACGAGGCAGTGAAGTACGGTACAATAACAACATTTAAAGAGGGGAGGCAAGTAAATAATGTTGTCCGATGGAATAACAACATTTGTGAAGGTAGACAGTTCCAAGTGGAATATGACATAAAAACACGGTTGACATCAAAAGGTATGTAACCGGGTAATCTGAGATGAACTAAGTTTGGTTGGCTTAACTGTTGTTAAGTGTCCTGGAGGACAAGACAACAGGGCCTAAAATGTTGTTGGACAACTAGGTCTGGTACAAGTGTACGTTGGAATGAAAATTGGAATTTAGCCTCATTTAGGTATCCTGAATGTTGTCTGAGACAACTGTGGGTAAATACAAACTGAAATTATTTAAGATGGGATGTGGTAAACTGCAAACTGTGGCAGTGGGACGAAATAATGCGGCAATTTTTTTAGTATCAAGATTTTTCAAAATCTTACCTAGTTGTATTGGAAACTGAGCCCCTTTTCTCCTACATCTCCTTCTCCTTCTCCTCCTCCTTCTCCTTCTCCTTCAGTGAGACAGTTTTTCACTTTTCACCATAACAGGTATTTAAACAGTAAGCTCAAGTGAACTTACCTGTAAATAATTAATTCTACTTGTTGATGTACATGGTTAGTCTTCATGTTTGATCTATGGTTACCTTTAAATCTTATTTCAAAAATGGGCACATTTGCATGCAATGGACATGCAAAGCACTCAATGCTCACACACCCATTTACAACTACCTAAGGGCAGTCTTAGTGCTCTACACAAATTCACTTTTTACACATTTCCCGATGGACTACGCGAATTTCCGCAATTTCCGACCTGACTCTTGTTTCACACAATCTTTTCCGACAACTGGCAGAATTCCCACACAAAAAGTTGTGAGCTCACACAAGTATTTGTGTCAATTGGACCCATCGCAGAACTTTTTTACAACTTCTTTGCGCACATACGCGGGCTCAAAATTTAAATACATATTCAGTTCCCATGTGCGTGTGGTCAAAATGAGATTCAAAATGATTCGAATATCGTTTTGCAAAAACTTCTCAAACTAATATGAAATTCCTATATGATGCTTGAAGATCGTTTAATACCTTTACTCATTACCTTGTTTCAAAATATTACATTTTCATACATCGTGGTGGTGCCCACAAATCAGATATGATTGTGTGTTGATGAGTGCTAAGACTGATTTTCACACAACTTGTTGTGAGAGTGAAAAAAATTGGCTCTGACTTCAAGCGCTAAGACAGCACCTAAGCGTAGCGTTTTTCTTCTTCTTCTTCTTCTTCTTCTTCTTCTTTTTCTTCTTTTTCTTCTTTTTCTTCTTCTTCTTCTTCTTCTTCTTTTTCTTCTTTTTTCTTCTTTTTTTCTTTTCTTCTTTTTCTTCTTTTTCTTCTTTTCTTCTTTTTCTTCTTCTTCTTCTTTTTCTTCTTTTCTTCTTTTTCTTCTTTTTTTTTCTTTTTTTCTTTTTCTTCTTTTTTTTCTTCTTTTTTTCTTCTTTTTCTTTTTCTTTTTCTTTTTCTTTTTTTTTTTTTCTTTTTCTTCTTTTTTTTTTTCTTTTTCTTCTTTTTCTTCTTTTTTTTTTCTTTTTTCTTTTTTTTCTTTTCTTCTTCTTTTTTTCTTCTTCTTTCTTTTTCTTCTTTTTCTTTTTTTCTTCTTTTCTTCTTTTTTCTTCTTTTTCTCTTTTTCTTCTTTCTTTCTTTCTTTCTTCTTTTTCTTCTTTTCTTCTTTTTCTTTTTTTCTTCTTTTCTTCTTCTTTCTCTTTTTTTTCTTTTCTTTTTTTTCTTCTTTTTCTTCTTTTTTCTTTTCTTTTTCTTTTCTTCTTCTTCTTCTTCTTTTTTTCTTCTTTTTCTTTCTTCTTCTTCTTCTTCTTCTTCTTCTTTTCTTCTTCTTTTCTTCTTCTTTTCTTTTCTTCTTTTTCTTTTTCTTCTTCTTCTTCTTTCTTTTTCTTCTTTTTCTTCTTTTTCTTCTTTTTCTTTCTTCTTCTTCTTTTTTTTCTTTTTCTTTTTTTTTCTTCTTTTTCTTTTCTTGTCTTTTTTTTCTTCTTCTTTTTCTTTCTTTTTTTTTTTTTTTTTTTTTTTCTTTTCTTTTTTTTTTTCTTTTTTCTTCTTTTCTTCTTTTTTTCTTTTTTTTCTTTTTCTTTTTCTTCTTTTTCTTCTTTTTCTTCTTTTTTCTTCTTTTTCTTCTTTTTCTTTCTTTCTTCTTCTTCTTCTTTTCTTCTTCTTCTTTTTCTTCTTCTTTTCTTTCTCTTTCTTCTCTTTCTTCTCCTTCTCCTTCTTCCTCTTCTCCTCCTCCTCCTCCCTCCTCCTTCTCCTTCTTCTCTTCCTCCTCCTCCTCTCTCCTCCTCCTCCTCCTCCTCCTCTCTCCTCCTCCTCCTCCCTCCTCCTCCTCCTCCTCCTCCCTCCTCCTCCTCCTCCTCCTCCTCCTCCTCCTCCTCCTCCTCCTCCTCCTCCCTCCTCCTCCTCCTCCTCCTCCTCCTCCTCCTCCCTCCTCCTCCTCCTCCTCCTCCTCCTCCTCCTCCTCCTCCTCCTCCTCCTCCTCCTCCTCCTCCCTCCTCCTCCTCCTCCTCCTCCTCCTCCTCCTCCTCCTCCTCCTCCTCTCCTCCTCCTCCTCCTCCTCCTCCTCCTCCTCCTCCTCCTCCTCCTCCTCCTCCTCCTCCTCCCTCCTCCTCCTCCTCCTCCTCCTCCTCCTCCTCCTCCTCCTCCTCCTCCTCCTCCTCCTCCTCCTCCTCCTCCTCCAGGAGACACTTTTTCACACTAATATCATATAATTACCTGTAAATAAATTGTTTTGGAGTTTTACAGGAACAGGTAGTTATGTGTTATTCATGTGTGCTTACCTTTAAAAATATATCTAAATCTCACTTATGATCTGGTGAGGTAATGTAGTTGTACTAATTTTTGGTTACCTACACAAAATTTATTTTGGCTTTCTATGGTATGTTGTTACTATCCAGGATGTTGCTGTTTCTGTTGAAGTGTCGCTGTGTATTAATTTACATGGCAATGCATCACCAAAAATGTGTACAAATTAGAAAGTTCACCAAAAAATTAAAAATGTTTTCAAGGTAAGCGCACAGAAGGAAGGCACACACCAACGCATCACCAAAAAATGTTTTCAACGTAAACCCACTACCGTATATCTCGGAGGGCAAGATCCCACGGATTTAAGCTCTTTTTTACCCGATTTTGTGACATTTGTGTTTTTTGGCATGTTAATCATCCTCGGTCATTCTAAAAACAATGGGTGACTACCGTAATTCGTTTTTACGGTCAAACGCCCAAATATGCCTTGGTCAGATCCCGGATTTAGCCAGCGTTTTTAAAAACTGTTACCGTAATTATTTTGAAGGTCAGACTTCAATTTTCGTGTGACTGATCAAAAAGCCATCAATTTCCCGATTTTCCTTTTAGCTTTCTTGCTAATTTGTTCTGACGTGTTCCATCACGTCTCTGCCATCCAAATCGCATACTCTGGGATCCAAACCCAGGACCTTCCACTACCCAGACATCGCTCGCGTTTTGTGCATGATAGAACCAAATTTTGTGGTCAGATTCTGGCTAAATGCGATCTGGGCAAAAGTGGGGGTGTCCGGACACCCCCCCTTTTGCCTAGATATTTTTTCCGTTTGACCAGGTCTAGCAAAAAAAGTGGGGGTTTCCAGCCGGTTTGACCAGGTCAAATGTTTGGGATTTTTGGGCGTTTGACCGTAAAATCGAATTACGGTAGTCACCCACTAGGATTAGACTCTCCTTGCTGACAGCAACATGCCCATATGCAAAGCTCCTAGTAACTCCGGTTGGTTGTCGAGTTATCACCTTTTATCGCTCAGCTCACATCACATCACATCACATCACATCACATCACATCACATCACATCACATCACATCACATCACATCACATCACATCACATCACATCACATCACATCACATCACATCACATCACGTGATAGGCACACACAGCACAACAAGGTTCGATGAAAAGCAAGGGAAAAAGCACCCTACTCTACAGTACCAAGGTAAATAGGGCGGATACCATTATTTTTTCTCCATGTTTGGACCACTAACTAACGACGGATTATAGGATTTATTTTAATGTATCTTTTGACATTTTTAGGGTCTTGTCCTCCGAGATATACGGTATTTATAATGATCACCAAAAAATGTTTTCAATGCAAACACACTAATTGTAATGATCACCAAAAAATGGTTTCAATGTAAACACACTAATTACAACCGCATCACCAAAAATGTTCAACGTAAATGTGTTATTTACACTGTAAATGCATAACATGAAACAACAAAAAGCATTACCAAACATAGCATTATGTTTCTGTGTTAGGAACACACACTCCAACGCTTCACCAAAAAGATTAAGAATGTTTTCATCATAAACACATAGAAGGAAAGCACTCACCAACGCATCACCAAAAAATGTTTTCAACGTAAACACACTAATTATAATGTAAAGACATAATGTGAAGCAATGATTTGCAGCACCAAACACAGCATTAACTTTCTATGTTACAAACGCACGCTCCAACCGGTCACCAAGCATCATAAAATTATCAAATTTGATTCATTACTACTTGAAAGAAGATAATCATCATCGCTTGTTTACAGGTTTGAAGCGATGTCCAATAGTATCACAGAAGAATTGAATGAACATCATAGTGAATGTGAGCTCATGTGACATTCTTGATCTTTTACAACCATTTTTAACCTAATTAGTTTTTTGTATTCTCTATGCATAGTTGATTCGTTCTATGAAGGCGTGAAACGAGTCAGCATGGAAGCAACATTGATGAAAAACAAAAATGATAAAATAAACGAAGGAATAAGAATTACAAACTTACAGCAAAGGAAGCAAACCTCAAATCAACCCAAAAAATGTCACTTACTACAAGAGCCACAGAAACTCCATTTGTGATATGAAACATGCCAAGTATAAAGTTAATTCTGATTCTATCTGCAGCAAAGAAAGGTTCACTATAGAATGAATGCAGAGTCCCTATGTAAGCAAAGAAAGGTTCACTATGATATGACAGCAGATTCTATCTGCCAGCAAAGAAAGCATCAGTACGAAACCAACTCAGATTCCATCAGGGATAAGAGAAGGCTTACTACACCATCAATGCAGACACCATTTGTCAGAAAAGGAAGGCTGTTATGAAACCATCACTGTTCATGTTTCCAAGAAAAGGAAGAGTTACTATGATGCCAATGCGAAAGTGATTTGTGTGAAGCGAATGACACGTTACCATCATAGCAAATCTATCGGACAGCAATCTTCCTTTTCCTCTTCTGAATTACAGATCAAAGAAGCCAAGGGTTAAATATTGAAAACTTGCTGACTCCTACAAACAATCCAGAGAACACCTCACATAACCACACCTTTCTTTCAAGAGAGTTGAAGGAGTCAGAGATGGAGAAGATGGTTCAGAAGATTAGAGAGAAGATCTGCATGTCAACTGTGGTGGATGGTGATATGAATAGGCACCGTACACATGTATGTGATGTTTGTGATCGCATCATTGGATTGGAAGAAGTCAAATTCATCCAGAAAGAAACATTGTTGGAGAGCTCATCAAAATTAGCTGTCTCAGCATACGAAGAGTTCTATGATGGTGTTCCCATGCATCCAGAATTGGTGAAACAGTACCAAGTTGATGATTGTGATTTGAAGCATTTATTGCTTTCTCCAAGGGCACGAGTTGACCAGAATGGTTACGAATGTTGTGAGACTTGCTACGGGAACCTAAACTGTTCAAGAAATAAGGATCAAGACAAACCTCCCAAATTTGCAATAGCCAATGGATTTGCAATAGGTCATGTTCCTGATGTTATTCGTTTTCAAGACAAAAGTGGCAATATCAAAAATCGAAGCATCAATGCTGAAATTGATTTGGATGATCTCCTTTGTGCATCAATCAGCCCAGTGAGGCCATTTGAATGTTTCATGCATATACTGGTGGAAGTCAAAAATCTTTGAAAGGGCATTTTTCAATGTTCGGCGTTGATCAATCTCATGTAGGAGGTGCTCTGTACAAGTACAGGAGCTCAACTGGTGGGAAAAACATTTATGTAGTATTGTGTGGCAGAATGACCACAGCTCAGAAAAATGTTGTGAGGAGGCAAGCTGAATTGGACACAGACCTTTTTTATGGATCTTTTAACATGGTTCATCAAGGAATCAGGTCACAAGGGATACAGTGATATGGTGCCTCCAGATGAATGTCCAAAGCCTGTGATTATACTGCAAGATGACGACAACAAGAATAATACTTCTGAACCGGTTGCTCCAGAATTAGAATGACATATTCAAGGCAAGACATATTACTTTTCAAGTGAGTCGCAGAATCCAACCACAGACTATTAAGTTTTTGATAATACTGAGGATTTTGTCCCAGCTATGCTGGAGTCAACTGCACCAACTATGTTAATGTATGGTGGTACTTACCCGAGAGGACATGAAATCAATTTGGTAGATGCTTTTCCCATTCAATTCCCATTTGGTTCCGGAGGTCCAAATTTGAGCAAGAAGAGAATGGTGGAAGTTTCGAATGAAGTGTGTCTTAAGCATTACATGCAACTTTCCTTGAACCAGTTCATGAGACCAGACTTTATTTTGGTTTGTTACCATCTGATGTGTAGCAGTGCATCTTATACCACGGGACTCATAAAATGCAGATCAGACTATCAAGGACAGGCATTGGGAGAACGAATTTCAAAGCTGTCTGTGGGTGATGTGCACAAAGCTGCAAAAGAGCTCAAAGAAAGGGACCTCTACAATGAACCACTTGATGCAAACACTCCAGCAGCATCATTTCTGAAATCTGTCACAACATCATGCAAAATTCTTGGCATACATCTGAAGCTGCGGAGGAGGCTAGAAAGAAGGTGTATGCACTCAGTGACTACTTTGGTCCTCACTGCATCTTTTTCACTGTAACTCCAGATGATGAGTTTAATTTCAGAGTTCGAATGTATGCTAACCAAGGCAAGGAAATTGTCATTCCTACAGCTGATTGTAATGAAGCTGATTGCATTTCAGATTCCGAACTGAGGCAAAAAAGAGAACAAAATATCCAGGTGCTTGTTCCCTTGACTATCAAGCTGCAATGCAAGTGGTGTGTGAACTGTTAGGATGGGATTTCAAGAAAAATTGCAGCAAGGGTGTAGGAATGTATGGAAAATGCAAGACTTTTGTTAGAGGAAGTGAAGAGCAAGGAAGGGGGTCATTGCATGGTCACTGTCTGGTTTGGTTGGAAGGATTTGATGCATTGAGAGACTCTTTGTTTGATCATGATCCAGTGATCCACCATAATGCAAGAAAGGAACTTGAGGGATTCGTCGTCAGGCATATCTGTTCTGATTATCGGTATTCACCTGAACTTGAAGTACTTCACAGAGAATGTCAACAGAAGGGCTGCATTTCAGATATGCTCAAGAAAAAGATGCGCAAACACTTAGAGATCTCAGATCAGAGTCTCATCGCATGGAAATGAAAGGCCAGGCGATGGAATGTAAGTATTGCCTTGAAAAGAGTTTATCCAGTGAATCAAGTCAGGTGTCTACTGTTACTCTTACAAACATGGCTTTGAAGTCAATGAAAAATGCTAGGTGCCCTGAACCAATTACTGTGGAGTTTCCACTGTCTAGAGAAAGATCCAATTTAATGACATATCGACATCCCATGGATGATGCCACACAAGGAACATGTTTCCTTTTTGACAGTGAATTCAGGCATCTTGTTGCAACAAGAAGAATGAATGAGCATGACTGGAAGCATACTGGACATCCTGCTTCAAATATGGCAAAGAATGTCGATTTCCTTTTCCAAGACCCAGTATTGAGAATACTACATTTCAAGAAGACAATGATGATGAAACAAAAGCAACTGTTTGGAGATCTTTGGAGAAAGGTGACATGACCATTTACCCTTACACTGTGGAAAGTAAGAGATCTATATAAGACCACTAAAGAAGGTTGTTTTTCTTGTAATGACAACTTTCAATAGACTTCACTTGATGTAAAATCTTATTCAGACAGTCATATTCCACAAAGACATGTCACATTAGTCACAAGCACGACAAGATATCATCCCGAGTTGAAGTTGAATAGGTTATCAAAAGCATGAAAATCCTTAGGGGAAGAGTCATAATGATGGCCACCAAGCAACCATGATCAGAGTTTGCATTCAGAAAAAGAAGGGTACATCCAGTGTATGTATTAAGATCGCAAAGTTAAGACCAAGAGGAGCAATGTCATCATGTGCAAAAAAAAGGAATGAAGAGAGGTGGTATGATAGGTGAGCGTGTGTATTATTTTGAGCATGGTGAGAATCACGTAACAAGAAAACCATTACTCAAAAATTTTGGGCGGAGAATTGTGTTTCTTGTAGATATGTGATGTGAGACTTGCCGAGGTCCAAAATTTATGAGCACTTCCGATGACCAAAAATTCAAGATACGAAGTATGGCACAAGAGAAATCATTATTGATACCTGCCCCTGATCGTACACATTCAAAAATGTGAAAAGCGTAATGGGCCCTTTGTGACTCTTGTGAATAAATGTAGTCATTTTTTATTAAGGAAAGATTGAAAAAGACTGGTACGTTTGCTTTAAAATATCTAAATTACAGTAACTGTATGTCATCAAAAATTTAAGTGTTGACCTGTACGTCTATTTCAAGTTGTCATGACAAGAAAAAAATTCTTGCATCGTCTTACATAACGAGTGGTTCTCCATGATGTGACAAAGGGACTCCCCCTTTGATGACAAGCTACCTAAAATTGTAAGAACACGAGTGCATATGACAACCGTGGTATTATTTATAGGGATCACAGTTTTTGAATACACACCGCAAGTACATTACCAAGGCACTTGGCTGTAATAGCAACATCCAAATTGGAAGTCCCAGGTGTGTGTTATGTTGTTCATTAGTCCACAAAGTCTACACAAAAAGAAGATCGAGGAGTTGATTTTGATAGAGTGGGAAAACAAGTGATTTGTCGTATTCAGAAAGACGAAGAAAAGTTGGTTGCTGACGTGTTGCAGCATACACCAAATCTCAATCAAGATGCCTGTTTTTGAGAGGGATTGTGCCGTTTCCTTATTGGAATGAGCGTTCACTTGAGTCAAGATGTTGTTAGTGCAACAATGGCTCATCTATTGTTGTGTGAGAATGGCTCCAGATTCACTTTTTCCCATGATTTTCAAGATCTCCTTGTTTGGCAAATGCTTAATGAGTTGAAAGGTGAAGCTCCTGCAGACTTTGTTCTTCGGAGAAAGAATAGGGGTGAGACAGGAGAAGTGGTCATGTGGCCGGATTACTCAGTCAATGAGTATCTGTTCAGACCAGAATGTTTGGAAGATTTCAGCTTCTACAAATTTGCATTGAAATACAAAAAGATACCATTTTCATTCCACAGAAGGAGCAATAGAGATGATTGTGGCATGCCAATATTTGGCATGCCAATATTTGGCATGCCAATATTACAAGATAAGATCAGGAATGGATAGCACTTGGATTCTCTTCTAATTTCAACAGAGGTTCAATACCAACTATGCAAGGAGTTGCTAATCGTATCTCAAGAGGAAAACATATTACTTTGGACAGAATCCAGTATATTGCATATGAGGTTATATGCAGCTCTTTTTTACTCAATCTTATTTGAGAGAGTTCAGACTCACAGTCACCTACTGCATTGGGGTTTGCAGAAAGTGATGAAGACTTGAGAGATCAAAGAACAACTTCAATAAGACAGAAAGTGGAACAGAAGTTAAAAGATCTTGGTGCCAAGGAACAATTAGTCATGTTTGTCACAGGACCTGCTGGAGCTGGTAAAAGTACAGCAATTGCAGTTGCTCAACAACTTTGTTTCCAATTTTGCAGATCTATGGACATTCTTGTTGAGCATAGCAAGATGCGTTGATCGTTGTTAATTAGGTGATAACTAATTTATGAGAGCTATTTTGTAGGCCTTTTTGGGCTGAGGACCTGAGAAAGTACCTATGTGCTTCTCATGTACTGATAGGTACATACATGATTGCACATGGAGATAATGATGGGTGTTTGGACTGTTTCAGTTAGTATAGCACACCCTTGCAGTGTAAGAACCCATCAGGTGTTCTATATGGAATGATTTAAGCGGCACAAGCATGTGGGGTAAGGGTAGGGAGTGCGGTTGCGACTTTGAGTATGTTGTGTGCTTTGTGGCGTAGGTCAAGAAACTTTGCAGGTTGGGTGAGGTAAATGTGGCAGACGGATTGATGATGAATGATGAATGGCGGGATGATGTTTTGTGACATAGTCTGCTAAGGTAGTGGCTCCGGCATGCCAATAGGTGCAAAACTGTTTTTGATTTTCACGACAACGGAGCCAATGGAAACGCATATCCATTGCTTTGGTGCGTTTGGGTTGGATGATGTTGGTGACAACACCAAGAGCTGTGGAGTTATCAATTTGTATGGGAGTGGGTGGTTGTGGATGTCCCAGTTCATTGAGAAGGTGTCGTTGGGGTACGGCCTCCCTTGCATTGATGTGTAAAGTGCCAAGTTCTGCTTCGGCAGCTGAAGACATGACAGGTTTGATGATTTGTGCAAGGGTTAAGATGACACTGTTGTCGCAAGGGGATGGATCACCTTTGGACAGGAAAAAATGCCCCCCGGCTCTGCTGCGCGCTGTTGTTTCAAGATAGGATGCGTCACTGTGGACGGCAAGGATCATGTTGCTGACACGATAAGTTATCATGGCGTCTTGATGCGTCATGGCGTTGTCAAGGAACTGTTGTATTTATAACAAGGTATTCTGCGTTGGTGCCGCTTGTTGAGTGGCGAGTGAACCAAGTGCAGGTAGCATGGTGCTGTCTACAGCCCGTGCGTAGTAAAGGAAGACCCCGATGACTTCTTCGACAAAAGTCTTGTTGGATTTGGAGAGTAATGCGGTGTTGTCTACAGTGTCAACAAATTGTTGTTTGGCTCCATAGGTGTGGGGTGTATGAGGATAAGGTTGATGTTGTGGTTTGGTAGGAACAGGATGGCGGAAACGGTGGCCCGCTTTTTTACAGTAGCCTGGCATTGAGAGATGAACCTGTTGGAGGGTATAGTCCCATGTGATTGTTAGACCAAGGTAGTGCTCACCTTTCCAGTCTTGTGATGTTTTGTAGTGTTTGTTGAGTGTTTTGATAAGGTGTTGGGCATGTTCAATGTCGATGTATTTTACTCCAAAATCGTCGACACATAAGGTGAAAGGAGATGGGGCGCCAATCAGGTTTCCAGAAACCTGGTGTGATGGGGCTCTGTCTGCAGCCTTTGGTGGCTAGTCGCTTTTCGAGTAGTTGCTGGGCGATGATTCCTGCTTGTGGGAGACTGTACATACCTTTTTGGATAAGAACATAGATGTATCCATTGGTGGGGGTGAGTTAGTCAAGATTGTAGAGTGCAATGATGGGGTCTGGTATGTCAGACACTTTGAGGCGCATGTATTTGGGGCAAACCATTGGTGTGTTGGGGTAGAAATCCCTGATGTCAATGGTCATGAATCGTGCACCTTTGGTGGAGATAACACTGTCGAGGAGAACCTTGGTAGTCAGCATGTCCGCTGTAGGTGTGCCACAATCACCAGGGTATGTGATTCTGTTTGCCACCGACTGTAAGACAGTTGTGGTATGAGTCATCCTTCTCAGGTCGGAAATTAGCACAGATTTGACCATTAGTGATGTCTTTTTGGCAATTTGCAGGTATTTGACCGGGTGCAATGAAGACTATGGCGATGGTGCCTTGTACTGTGCCGGGGATGCCTTGGGCAAGGTGGCCAAGTTCTTTACCGTAGGCCACATGGTGAGGTACTTTGGGTTTTTCATGAGGTACCAATACTCGAGGAGTTCCCCGGTGTCTGTGCCTATGATGGCTGAGAGTGCATCGTGGGAAAAAACGCCTGGTTGCAGCTTGTAGTGGTGTGAGTGGCGTTCGGGTATTGTGCAGGAGATGTAAGATGGTTTCCTGTGTGATTGTTTGAACGTGACTGCGCGTGTTGTATGCCGGGGCAGTTGGTGGTGTGGACACCCTTGGATGTGGCGGTATGGTTTGTAGTGGTGTCACCCTCGTAGACGTTGGAGGTGACTGTGGCCACAGTAGTTGGGTGGATACAGATTCATCATCACTTGCACTAGAGTCGCTGTTGTAATCTGATACTACTGGCAGTGTGGAGGGTTGTGGTGAAGATGGTGTGGTTCTGGTGTTAGGTGTATGTTGTTCCCTCTGTGGTGGGAGAGGGGGTGGTTGTGAGAGGATATGCAGTTGCGTTAGGTCGGTCAGTTGCAGGTTATTGTTGTGATGGGACGTAAGCTTGTTTGTAAGGAGATGTGACAGGTTTGTGGTGGCTGCTATGATGGCATCTGCTGGTGTGACTGAGGGGTTGGTGACGTACTTGTGTTTAAAGAAGACTGTGACAGAGAGGCGGGTGGTGCACGGTGATGGTGTCCATACTTTCCAGCATCGATAGTGTTTGTATGATGTGCCGATGACATAGCCTTTGGTGAAGTGTTGAGCAAAAGTTTTACGGCGGTGAGGTTTATCGTGGACAAGGGCCTCCATGCCGAGGGGTACGAATGGTTGAGCGTTGTAGTCATGATGGCTGTAGAGATGTGTATGGGAGGAAATGTGAGGGTGCGAATTTGATTGTCTCAGAAGACTGAGTTGGCGTTCCATCTGTGGTAGTAATTGGCACCAATGGTGGAGGGGAAATTTGGTGTCTGTGCCACTGATGACGGCAATGAAGTGATCCTTCCATGTTTGGATGGCTTTCTCTGCAATGTTCCTTCTATGGTCATCGGGTGGAACCAGTTGGTATGCCATGCCTGAGTTGGTGATGGCCAATTTGTATGTGACAGATAATTTGTTGTCCAGGACTTGTCTGGTGGGGTGGATCCCACAGGCTTTCATGCATTAGAGTGCCCGGTTGCATGCCAGGATGAGTTTGCCTTCGGTTTTGTTCTTGGTTTGTTCAGCCCAGATGGAGTTGCTGTCAACATGGTACAGGATCATTTGGTACCGATTGCCTTGGCTGGACCAATGCAGGAACCGCCCAGTTTGATCTGTGTAGAGGGTGCTATGGGTGTTGTAGGTCTTGATGAAAATGTCTTTTAGTTGTGGGAGGGGTGTAGGAGGTACATCCTGTGGAAGTATCCGTTTGGTGGATCGTGTGCCTTGTCGTTGGTTCCACATGTGTCCCTGTTGTGTTTCCTTGGATTGTGGGAAATGTTTGTGGACGTTTTTGACATTGATGAGGGGCCATGTGCTGTAGTTTCCTTTGCGAACGGCGGACAGCCAAATTGATTTAGTGGGGAAACCGGCTGCAGCATGGAGGTATCGTATGGACTTTGCGATGCTGGGGAGTTCATATACGTTGTGTTTATGTTCTGTGTTGCATTCTAGGGAGGCCTGTAGGTGTTCGCAGATGTGTGTAGGTGTAGAAACATGATATCGGACACTGGTGGAGTGTAGTCCACAGTTGGAGTCAAGGATGAGAGTGTCGATGGTTTCATTCACAGTGATGGGACAGAGTGGGAGACAACAGAGGCCAGTGGGTGGGCATCGACAGCCAGTGAGGACCGCGCATTCGGATATGTTGATGGTGTCAGAGTCATAGAAGTTGATGTCATGCTTGTTGTACACAGCTGTGTAGTTGGCGTCGGCAAACTTGCTGCCGCTGAGTAGTGCTTGGTGTAGGTTGGGTACGATGTCTACTGTGTTGGCGGGTGTACGTACATTGAGGAGGAGGTGTGCGAGGGTCGTGGCTGTGGTGGTAGTTCCTGTGGGCAGCATGAATGTCTTGGTTGATTGGACGTGGAGTGCATGAATGGATCGTGGAGGGTACCTGCTGTGGAGGTGGCACCGGTATTGCTAACTGCAGATGGGACGGAGCCGTTGTTGATACCTTGTTTGATGTTATGGGGTGACATGTGGGTTGCTCTGTTGCGGGTGTTGTTGGTGCCTGTGTGCTTGCCTGGGTGAACTGTGCGAGTGGGTTTGTTGACGCACTTGAGGTGCCAGTGTTTGCTGTTTGTGTCGCGGTGTTGTGGAGGAAGGGTGAAACGGACACTGCGTGTGCTGTGTGAAGATGTGGCTAGTGGAGTCCAGTAGTTTGGAGATTTAAACCTGTGTGTGGGATTCACATTGTTTAAAATAATATTGATACTAGGCTCCACAATGTCCTACATCTTGGCAAGGTACCATTGTGGACATTTGTCCTTCTTCTTCTCAAGTGCAAAACAGGCGTCGTCCTCATGGTAGACGTTGCTTTTTCTTGCAGGAGTTGCAGTAGCGCGGGCTTTTGGCGGTTGTGTTGCGGGTGTTGCGGCATGTTGTGCGTGGAGGGCCGCCGGTGGTGGTAACCGGTGTGGGGTTTTGTTGGTTGGAAGTGAGGAGTGCCATGAACTTTGTCGTTTGGGCAAAGAGTTCTTGTTGTTGGGCTTCAAGTTGCTTGAGGCGGTGGTCTTGTGCTGTGGTGAGTGCGGCAGCATGCTCTTGGGTGTGCTCAAGGGCATTTTTGAGACTGTTGGTGTACTCGAGGATGGTTTGATGGTCGTTTGGGGAGAGGGTTCCGAGGGAGATGGTGCCATTGCTGCCGGCATTGGTAAATGCGTTGGCACTTTTGTACCGCCCGGTGCAAGCTTCTCACTCTGCATTGAACTTCTCCTTGCTCTTGTATAGAGTGACAAAATGAGACTTGGCGGAGTCCCATGTTTTATCTGCGGAGGGTTTGAGTTCCCATGCCTGCATCTCTTTGTCGTCGAACATGTCTGACGAGTACATCCTTTTGACATAGTACTGGACCTTGGTTGCGTCTGGAGCAGGTACGCCGATGTCTTGGCATAGCTTTTGGTGTTTGTCGAGTTCACAGGCGAACTTTGTGATGTGGGACGAGAGATCCCATTAGACATGGAAAGCAGCCACCGCCTGTTTCTTCTCCAATGTTGTCACGATGCAACATTCAGTACGTAGATGCTCGAGGATAGTCTTGATGATCTGGGCTCTTTAGCCAATGTAGTCATTGTCGAGTTCTTTGATGTACGCAGCATCAACTGCTTCTTGTACAATCTTGTCGACAATGATGGCGTCAACGCTCTCCTGTTTCCAGAACTCTTGGCATTCGAGATTGTGGTCTGCCATGATGCAAGTTCTGCGGGCGTGACATAGGCCAATTATCTACCTTAACTGGTAAACCCAAAGATGTTCCAGGTGGAACCTCCAATGGTCTTCTTCCCTTTGTGTAACACAAAGGATGTACAATAGTCATGAGATATTGTTTCTGAGAAACAATATTCAAAAGACAATTTCTTTCTTGAGAAACACCCATATACATTCTAGGTGTTTCTTAGACAAAATATCCAAGAGAGGATTTCTTTCTCAGAAACCTTCTCATGGGACAGTTCCTGTTGGCAGTTGAGAGAAAAGGAGCAGTCATGGAACTGCCCTAAAATCACCTCCAATCTCTAACAGGATCACCTGTGCTTGGTGATGCATGGATCACCTAGTGTACCATGCAATACCTATTTCACTAGTGTAACTCTCATAATTAAAATCTTTCAACAACATGTATCTACCCGTTTACTACATACTAACAACTACAGCAAAATGGCTTAGGTCACTATCAATTGATAGCCTTCGCGCAATCAGATCGGATCGTCTGTCCATCGTTCCACCATCCATCATCCATCAGCTGTTGTCGGTGGTTGACCATGGTAGGTTCGTCTGTCCGTCGTCCATTGTTGCTCGAAGCCGTAAATACACTTGGTGTGTTACACGTGGTGCAACTTGTGCTGCCTGACCCCAAGAGTACCAACAGCCACAGCTGAGCCCCGAGTCACGTACTCAGCCAGTTGAAGTGAGTTCACTCACAGGCCAGCACGTGCTTTACACGTAGTGAAAAAGAATTCCCCTGTATGTCAGTGAGGACTAGATCCCACTTGACACGGGTATACTCCGCTTTTGTTAGCAGAGCGTGCATTTAGCACATAGTGCACTTGCCGTAAAAAAAGACCACTTGTGACGTATTGTACGCACTTGTGGCACGAATGCTTACGTGCCTAATAGGTAGTAGCAGCCCCTCATTAAAAATTAGGAGGCGATAAACATAAATGCCTCGGTTTATTTTTTTCCGAAAGAGCAATATGTGTGTAGTCTATTTTTAGACCTAAAAACATGATTAGACTTAAAATTAGTCCGTACCCGTGATCACATGCAGATGCAGTGACACCACGGAGTACTAAGTACTTATAGCCTTAGGGCAGTACAAAAAAAGATCTTCTAGGGCATAAAATGACCCTATGAAGAATCGTATGGCCTCCTAGGCCTAAAAAGCTTGCTCGTGACCCCCGAGGCGTTTCGGTTACTTGAAAGACTCGCGATCCCCCTGGAAGTTCGCGGTTCTCAGGTTTCCAATGTGTAAGACACATCCTCAAGGGAAAATGAGCCCGTGCAGGACGTAGTCCCACGATCGTGGATCAGCCCCATTCACATGGGAGCGCGTCACGGCACAGCCCATTTCACATAACGTTTCGCGACACAGCCCTCGCGATCACGATCTGAAAAAAACGACCACATATCATGTGTCCTAGACTCGCTGGGCTCAGCCCATGTGCGCGATGGATCAGCCTAGGAGAGAATATTGTTCTACTCCTCACATGGGCATAGGAGCGCAATATATTGCCGCAACCCGGTCAGACGTCAGAGTGACGCAGAGTATTGTCTCCAAGTCCCAGCACGGATGGGGGCGCAAGAAGGACCCATAAAATGACTATGTGTCGTGCCCCAGAAACACTCTGAGCAAAATTCTTGCGAATTTCCAATTTGCGCAAGAATGCTCATACTTTTTGCGGTTTTTGTCAGGAAAACACGCAACTTGTTGATTTCTTTCTGAAATCCAAGCAAAAAAGTGAGAAAAGTCCACAAAAGTTAGAATTCTTCTCATGTGGTATTCCTTTCATGCATATAAGCTACCGAGCTTGGCAAAAAAGGAAAGAAAGCTAGTTGGCTTATGAATAGCCAAATGCACAACCTCTGCAAGACAGGCAACTTTGGACTTTGGCGACTAAGTTTCACTTTACTGAGTAATTTACTCCGTAAAGTAAATTACTGAAAAAATCCCGTCTATTTTGGTCATTTCTGTTACTGTGAGATACTGTCTTTACTACACTTTACTGTGAGTGTGTGTAAAGTTCATTTTTCAGTAACGGACAATGTAGTGCAGTAACTGATTCATTTAGCTTGATATCGCACCCAAGTTATTTGCAAGCACGGTCTGGCCACCAGCAAGCTCACGCACGTGCCAAGCAGCTGCTGGCCTCAAATTCTCATGTGGCTCAACTGCGATCGCATGCAGCACATTGTCACACATCCTGCTCAGCTCACCGCATTCACGCAACGATGAGAATTTCCGCCGCCACCCTTCTCCATCACCCATAGCTGCTTCCCATCAACCTCCCCAAATCGAACGCACCATTCTCGCCGCAACACTCGTCGCTACCACCGTGTTGAAGGAATCACTCTGATTCTTTTTTTGGGCGACGCAACATCACTTTTTCGTGGCAGTCGAATTTTGGCTTGGCTAACACCAGGGAAGTTCCGCCGCCTCCCTTCTCAATCGCCCATAGCTGCTTCCCTTCAACATCCCCTCCAAATCGGAACTCACCATTCTCATCGCAACGGTCTCTTGGCAACGGCAGAGGTTCGCTCGCTTTTGCCTTTGGGCCATTTTTATTTCATTGATTGTTTTTTTAACAACTTTCAATTCAAAAGATAACATTTTCACCAATTGCTCTCCATAATTCTTCCCCAGACCATCTACAACCAATCTTACCCCACCCACAACTCGAACAGGGACAACAGCATCTGTTTTAACCCTCTGGCGACCGGTAAGTCTTCCTGTGTCAAAAGTCTCACCCTTTTATTGTTGGATTCGAACTTTTAATTGGTAACTCACACATTTATCCAACACCCTTGGCCCACAGCCCTTCAACAACCAATCTGACCGCACCCACAACTCGAACAGGGACAACAGCATCTGTTTGAACCCTCCGGCGACTGGTAAGTCTTCCTGGGTCAAAAGTCTCACCCTTTTATTGTTGGATTCGAACTTTTAAATTGGTAACTTACACATTTGTTCAATACCCTTGGCCCACAGCCCTTGTACAACCAATCTGACCCCACCCACAACTTGATTAGCGACAACAGCATCTGTTTTAACCCTCCGGCGACCGGTAAGTCGTCGTATGGCAAAAGACTCCATCTTTATCTTTGGTTTTGAATTATTTAATTGGTAAATAACACTCCCTTTACTGTTGCCATAAAAGGGTTCCATTATGGTTTTGGCAATTGAGGATGACATCCCTGATGATGTAACTCCAAGGCCTCTTGATGAACTGTTTGATAAGGCAGAGATGCCACCTCCTCCAGAGATTCAAGTGGCGCCACTAGTCCTGAATTCCATTTGGGATTCAGACATGATGATCAAGTTTCAGGATGAATTAACAGGAAGGAAGAAGTGGCGATGCGGCCATTGTGGGCAAGAGTGGTTTGAGCACAATGCCACTAAGGCCCTTGGACATGTTGTTGGAATAGTGAAGGACATCAAGGCTTGCAAGGGGAGCATAAGTCCTCGTTACAAGGATGCCTACCTCACTTTCTACAGGTCTAAGTATGACTCAAAAGCTTTCAAAGCACATTCTATTGCCAGAATGCATTCAAGCCTTGATTCCACGGATAATCGCACATTCTCATCTTTGTTCAAAAGAGGTGATAAACGTTCTGCTGACACTGCCATTGATTTGACTGTTCATTCTCCCATCACCAACAGTGTGACTACAGCATCTTCATCTCGCTCTACTGGCAATAAGAAGCAAAAAGAAAGCATCCAAACCACACTTTCCAATCAGTTCCACAACTATACAGGATCGCGCAGCAGTCCGGATGCTGTTAAGGCTGCCAATGTTGCCTTTGCTCATTTTGCCTTGGCAAATTCACTCTCCTTCCGAATCGGAGAATGCATCCTTTTCCGCCGGTATACTCGTGCAGTCCAACAGTGTGGTGCCGATTATAAACCACCAGGCAGGAATATGGTAAGTGGCAAACTTCTCGATGCAACTTTCGAGAGCTACTACCATGAAGAGGCTGGCAAGCTTTTTGAAGAGCCTGATTTATACAGCATTTCTGTCTACGGGGATGGTGCTACAATCAAGACAACACCATTGATAAATGTTTTAGCTTGCTCCCCTGGCAATCCTGCCTGTGTTCTTGATGTGATAGATTGTACATCGCACATGAGTGAGGGTGGCAAGAAGGATGCTAAGTTCATTGCCCGGGAGATGCTACAAGTTCTCCGCAAGTTAGAAAACATCAAGAAAGGTAGTGTGACTCAAATAATGTTTGATGGAGCATCGAATGTGCAAAAGGCCGGTTCAATAATTGCTCAGCATTATCCATGTGCTATTGTTGAACATGGAGCTGAACATGTTGTCTCTCTGATTGTTGGAAAGTTGATGCTGTTGCCCTGTCTGCGAGAATACGGGAAGTTGTGCAAGGTGGTGAGTGACTCTCATTTGTTGATTTCTTTCTTGTGTCTACTTTCACTAACTCCCTTTATCCACTTAATAGACAAGGGAGGTATTTTGCTCTACTATGCATGGCCCTCGGTCTGTCTGGGTGAAGCAATCAAAGATGCACAACAATGGCAGGGCAATAAATCTTCTACGACCATCAGAGTGTCGAATGGCTGGCGAGCTCTTACAATTCCTCCGTGTCTTTAGGCTGAAGACTACCCTGCAGGCTTGCACAAGGGACCCGGTATTTGTGGACTACAAGAAGTTTGGATTTCTTGCTGACATTTTTAATTCCACTCAATTTTGGAAGTGTCTCTTTGCTATTATCCAGGCTATTTATCCTGTCTATCGGATATTGCGCATAGCAGACACCATGGTGGGGGGAATGGATAAGCTCTATTACTACGTAGCTCAGGCAGACAGATTGATTGGGCCAGGAATGGAATATGTCATGAGTATGTTTGAGGACTCAAGGATGCCCCATATGGAGTTGTCAAAGTTGAAGCTTTCAAAGGCAGATAAGGAGTGGCTTAAACGTGAGTATGCTGTTTCTTATGTTGTATGTCAACTTGCAGTGCCTTACTATTTCTTAATTCCATTTTTCAGAGTTTAACAAAGAGAACAAGATGGATCAGCGTGCAAAGAGTTCCTCCAATGAAAAAGGTGATGAAGGCGATGAAGAGGACCCTGAGTTTCTGGAAGACCTTGATGAATCAGATGAAGATGAAGAGGAAGGAGAGGAGTTTGAAATCGGTGATGAGTATGATGAAGATGAGGTCTCTTCTCCCATCGAGGAACCTACTGATTTGAATCAGAAGACGGTTGCCCGTGCTACCGCTGTCTTGGAGCATTACAAGCCCTGGTTGTTAACAAATGGGGCCCGTGTTGCTTACTTGTGTTCGTCTAACCCAACCATTATTGCTCATTCCGAAGCAAACAAGAATGCACATAATCACATTGCCGTCGAAGAATTCATCAAAAGAGTACTTCTACCAAGGAAAATACAAAGTGGAGAAGACACCAACGTGACATTTGCAAAGTTGGTTGATAAATTCTGGGAAGAGAGAGACGACTACGTGAAGCGACGGGGATTCTTCAGCCGACCAAGCATATGGATCATTGCTGGTGATCCGAAAACTGTGTCCTATGAGTGGCACAAGAGATATTCTGTTCCTGCTACCGAGGTATTTGGAATTAGTGCATGTCTTAGCTGCTCTCTTGTTTTAGGTTGTGGCCAAGCCGAGCGACACTGGAAGGCCATGAAGATGCAGAAGACTGGTAAGCGCACCAACTTGGGGAGCTGAAAAAACCAAGAAGCAATCCGTAATTTGCGCAGCTTTTGCAAGGCAGAAGAACCAAACACAGCGAATTCAGGCACAATGAGGACTTTGAATATTGCAAGCTGGATGAGTACTGCCAGGGAAACATTTCAGAGGAACTTATTAACGAGCCCAAGAGAGTATTCCATGCGTACCTTGAAGATTGGGAGGAATGTCAGTTTGGTAGCAAAGGGGATGATGTTCATGCAGCTAGGGTGTCAGCGAAGTATGAAGGGTTGGGGTTTTACGACGAGGATCATGATCGTACGGGGAAGTTTCGTGAGATTGATTGTGCTGTGCTTACAAAGTGTGTGAAGAAAGGACCTCTCAAGACCACAACACAGAAGGCAGGGAATGGTTTGGGCTATTTCTACACAGTTTTGGGAACATATCAAGGATTTGATCCAGTGTTGAATTTGGAATGTCAATCAGAGTTGCTTTATGATAAATTTGAGAGGTATTGGGACTTCTACGAGATGATTGTTGACTACTATGCCAAATATCCAGATCCGGAGTTGAAGATTGTGAAGAAGGATGGGGAAGAAGACAATGGTGGGGGGAAGCAGCCAGCAGATCAAGCGGCATCGGCAGATGAGAGCTCAGATGATGAGGATAATGAATAGAAATGTCAAATGAGGATTATATGTTTAATACTAGTGGATATGATGTTACATGCATTCAAATTCATCTGTATGCACCTATTACTATTGTTACTGAAATTACTGTCGAACTCAGTAAGTTACTGTCCTGGTGGAGCAGTGGGAGTGTTGAATAGAAATCTGATGGGCCTTCAGTAAACTGATCGACAGTTTACTTTATTACTTTTTTTGTTACTGAGATTACTTAATTACTGACCCATTTCAGTAACCAGTAAGAAAAGTAAAGTGAAACTTAGTTTGGCGATAAGTATCGCCAGATGGAGTCGTCCAATGTCGTCCGATGTCGTCAGTTGACGTCACTAAAAAATATCAGGTCATTTCATGCCTTCACTATGGGTCATTAAAATGTCGTCAGGTGCCGTCGTTGTGTCGTCAGTGTCGTCACTTGGGTCGTCAAAAGGACTTCACGGTCGTCACTTGTGTCGTCAGTTTGTCTTCATTATGATTTTGCTTGGGGTCGTCAGTCGTCTTTGACGTCACTTTGTTCGTCACTATCGTCAGTAGGCAGTCGTGTATATACCACGTAGGGGTCGTCAGTGTCGTCACGAAGTTCATCAGTGTCATCACTAAGGGTCGTTAAAATATCGTTAAGAAGGATGTAGTTCCAAGCTTCCCCCATGTTCCAAAATTAGCAACATGCATATGTTTTCCTTACCCAGCTAGGCGGGTGTCAAACTCTTGGCGCACGCAGGATGGGTTCTTCCTACTCAAAAGGAAGGGCAAAGTCACACGATGTTTTTATTGCACAAGCAGTAAATTCCTGTCAAAATACACTTTTCTGAGTACATGTTACCCAGAGTGACTAAGCCAGCATATGACCTCAGTCTTTGACAAATGCAAGAACTGAGTTTGAATTGTTCTAGATTTTTGAACAAATAACAACATAAAATATGTTAAGATCAATTTTACCTTGCCAGTGATAATTGATGCAAAGTCTGCAAAAATCTGTGAACCAGAGTTGAAATAAAACCTGGACACAACATACCACGCACATAGCTCACTGCTTAAGTGCAGGACTCTTCTTGAGCAAAATACTCATGATCACAGAGCTAACCACTCCTGTGAAAATCTCCTCTGGGGGTTGAGTAAAATAGCAGACCTTCCAAGCTGTGTCAAAATAAAAGAAAAAAGACACACACTTACACTACAAACTCAATTTTATACACGTTACTGAGGTTTCTCATGACAAGAGAAACTGTTTGATGAAGTTCAGTGTGTTGGAAGAACATGCCTGTTTACCTCTATTTTTCGAACGAGGTAGGTTTACAGCCTATAAAGACAGAGCACAACCAGTCCAAAAGTCAAGGAAATACAATGAGGACAATTTACCTTGGCGACTGGAGGGTTTCATTGACAGCCGTCGTCAGAACTGGCTGTACAACAACAGAACACCCAAACAAACATAAATTACTGTAAATCAAAAAGTGATTCTTAAAATAAGATATGGACAAAAAGTTAGCAAAACTGTCTAAACTCAAAAGAATTCTTACAGTACTGTAGATGTTGCTAAGTTCAACTCTGCAAACACCATAAGACTTCATGAAAAGTCAACAAATCATAGACTAGTTACTGACGCATCTGGATCCCGTTCATGACTAGAAACACTGAAGAAGGTTATACCTACTCAGAGCTAGCAATAACAATCATGGCCGTGTTGTTTGCAAGTGTTGCCGGGACAATGGGAGGTAGGACGAGGCGTGTCGTGGTGAGTGTGAGAACGTTGGTGATGGTTTGGTACTCCGCGTCATTTAAGACGAGAGCAAGATAGCCGTGTCGCCTGTCCCAGCTCGTAGTTTTGACAGCTGCAGCAATCTTGGCGAGTTGCTGTTTCAGTACGTTCATGGTGGAATTTGACGGTTGGCCAACGGTTTTGTCAATTGGCATGGGTGCAATGATGGACCGGACTGCTTTGCGGATGGCAGCTCCGTTGGCTGTGGGTGGCAACATGTTTGTGTTGCAAATGAGTTGGTTGATTGTCGAGTGGTTAGGTTTTTAATTGGTGAAAAACTGTTAGTTATCGCTGCTGAGCATAGCGAGATATGTCGATTGTCGTTAATTAGGTAGTGACTAATTTTTGAGAGCTATTTTCCAGGCCTTTTGGGGCTGAGGACCTGAGAAAGTACCTACGTGCTTCTCATGTACTGATAGGTACATACATGATTGCACATGGAGATAATGATGGGTGTTTGAACTGGTTTCAGTTAGTATAGCATTTTTTTGGGGTGATAAAACATTTTTTTACAGCCATCACTGGTTGTGCTGCTGCTTTGTTTGGGGGTGTGACCCTGCATAGTGCAGCTTATTTGAATTCAAAGTTAAAAAATATATCACCTGATATGCTTCATAACTGGGAACAAGTTCGAATGCTGATTGTGGATGAAATCTCATTTTCCACATGTGATCAGATGGAAAAACTGAATACCCGTCTAAATATGGTGCGTCGTAGATTGTGTTCGGGTGGGAAGGGATTGTCGCCAAATATGATTTTTGGGGATATTCAATCATTTTCTATGGAGATTTCCGTCAGATACCACCAGTGAAAGCAAGAGAAAGTCAACTACTGTATTCCAATTCTTCACTGTGGGAAAACTCAATCAATGTTGCTATAATTCTAAACAACAATCATCATTTCAAAGATGACCAGGAATATGGAAGGATCCTAAAAAGAATGTGGGATGGTTCGTTCACACAACAAGACTGCAACATAGTCAATGAACGTCTTATCGGTCAGCAAGTTAGTTTACCAGAAATCCAAAATGAAGCTGATATTGCATATGCTTGTTGGAAGAACTCTGAAAGGGGGCTAGCGTGGCTTGACAACGGGACCAGTCCGGCAGGCAGGGAATGACAGAGCAATCCAGGAGGAGAACATTCAAGACCTGCTGCCGGGGGCAAAGGGACAGATTGGTCATGACAAGACGACAGGCTGGGAGGTCACAAGGGACTCCAGGTGCCTGCCTGATACAGCGTTCACCTGTCTTCCTTGTGGGGTGGGAGAAGCCCCCCACCAGTCTTTTTGGCGCTTCCGTCTATCCCTCACTACGAGTGAGGCAAGGTGGGCGACACAAAAGCACCCAAAAAGGGGCTTTGTGGGGAGGGGCAGGGGTTTGACTAAGTAGTCTAACCCTGCTGTAGTTTTTGGTAACACACGTAGTAGTACATGTTTGTATCCAGCGTTGTAGTCACCGGCTGAGGAGTGAAGAACCCAGGCGTAGTGCAGACACTTGGTTGAGGTGATGGCCAGACGAAGCACGCAAAGAACAAATTAATGGCTGGCGCAGAGTGCTGCCATCAGCAGCCTCTCGCCACCTCCTCATTCTTTCTTCAGGGGGCTGGAGACGATGATGGTGCAGCAGCAGGGTTGCTGCAATAGATTAATTTTTGTCATCACCTATCCCACCCTTTGTCCTAATGGCAACACAAAAGCACCCAAAAAGGGGCTTTGTGGGGAGGGGCAGGGGTTTGACTAAGTAGTCTAACCCTGCTGTAGTTTTTGGCAACACACGTAGTCGTACATGTTTGTATCCAGCATCATAGTCACCGGCTGAGGAGTGAAGAACCCAGGCCCAGTGCAGACACTTGGACAGTACTAAAAATAATTCTTACATCTTATAGACCAACACGTACCTCTCTCCACGAAACCTCCTGCCTATAACATTATCTTATGCAAATTACAATTGGGAAATTTTGTCTGAACGAAATGACTACATTTCTCATTTCATCATATTGCATGCATTACATCGTACCACATAAGTAGATTCTGCTACTCCTGTGAGGCCTATTTGTTATGTGAGTGGACCGTACATCACTGACTATTTACAAGCAGCTTCTAGCACAAACAACATCTTCTGCTAAAAAATCTTGCAGCGGCTGCAAGTAATACTACAATACTTTAGAAAAAGGTTCTTGGCCGTCCGAATGCTACCCGGGCACCGAATGGCGAGACTCCTGTCCGTCCAAATTGGTACCCTAGAGATAAAGTTAGTAAAAAGAACTAGCGCGTCCCCCTCCTGGTTTTGCCCACAACGAGTGGAACTGTATTTATTACAGTGTTTTGTAATTGGGATGACGCTGTACAATATGCATTTTTGAAAGGGCTACACATAGCCGACGCCATGTTGCCTCCAAACTTGAATAAGTGATGGCCCATGAAGAGTGACATTGCCACCCCCAAACCAGCACACAACTTTGAGGAAACACTGGAAAACAAGGGGGATGATTTGCATATGGGAGCAGTCACAGTTTTCCTGGGTAATCAACTTCGGTACTGGCACCATGTTAACAGAGTTCTTGTACCTGAAAGGAAACTGAGCATCCACCACTAACTCCTCCAAAACCTCCTCTTTGAAGCCATCGTTGATGATACCAGTTTCAAGACAGTGGACTTGCAAGATCTGCACTTCTACATTATTATTATAGCACCTGCACCATCAACCCTTTCAAACCTTGAATGGAGTGACCATCAACGAAATCATCTCAGGAACTGTCCCCAATATCACACCAGACATACTGACACAACCACCAAGTTAAAACTCACAACTGGGACAGTAGAAAATGCCCACTCCAGACCTCAGCCGCCCACTCCAGACCTCAGCCTTGCCCAAGCCAAATGAGGGCTACCATCCAGTTGACCAGGGTACTGATGGTATTGTTATGGAAGATGATGGTCCCTGGAGCATCCAACTTATCATTTCCAATTGGGGTGCCACATTGCAATTCTGAGCCGGGAGCAAATGGGTTGCAACAAACTCACAGCAAATTACACCATTCAAGTTTGATTCAAACCATCTTCCAAGCCAATCCTCAGAGATATTCCCTTGATTAATCTCAAAGAAAAGCCGAAGCTCCAGAGCTTGTCTAGGGGAAGAACAACTGCTATCCAGGGAGGCAAAAGTCATCTCTCATAATCCAGAGTGGACTGGGCAGCTATGGGATCACATAGTAGGGGGTGCAATGGTAAGTACTACAATAAGTAGAATAAATTTGTGTGTGTGTGGCACATTTTAAGGGTGACTCCAACTTCGTGAGCACCCATTTTTGACGACCTTGCTCTGGCTCTTTCTTCTCCATCACCAAAAAAAACATTCATCAATCCCCCTCCAAATTGCACCATCTTATTCTCAAATATTTACCCATGCATGAGGTTGTTTGCAATTTTCGCAATGCAGCCACATGGGGGCAACATTGGGAAATGCAGCTGCATTGCCTGTTTCTTTTATGTACCCCCGTCGGGTGCCGAAGTTAGAATCATGTAGCACATAAAACCGTGGTGACCATCTTGAGGACTGGCATCATGAACCCTGTTCAAAAATACTCACGGAACATCATCATTACATCGATTCAGATGATGCCAGCCCTAACAAATGTCAAGGCAAGGTGCCCCAACCCTCAGGTTGCTTCGAAATCACTTTCTTTCAACAAAAACCTACAATTCTCACGTTGATTAGTGAAGTGCGTAAATCTTTGAAAATGTAGACATTATCTATGCAAACTCTTTTCTTTTTGACTACTAACACTTTGGTTTCAAGCTACCTTGACCTCTACTGAATGAAGAGGCAGGGACATATTTTGGAGTCAAAAACAAGGTGAGTACTCATTATTTTGCCAATTTCATCATGAAATTATCACTAAACACTCACCTTTTTTGGGCCGGCTTCACAGGCATCAGGATGGAAGGGGAGAAGCACAAAAAAAGTCTGGATTCAAGGACAAGCGGCCATATGCTGGTAGGTCAAAAACTGTGCGAGTTCATTGATTTTTCCCATTTTTACACAGAAATATCAAAAAATACTCACCTTGTTGTTCCTGATGCAGCTCATATGATGCAACACTCAACTAAATAAGATGGACAAAGACACCGTGGGTTGAAATAAATGATGGCAAGGGAGGGATTGATTTGGTTAGTTGGGCAATGCACACACTACAATTACACAGAATCAAGTTACATTGGGAAAAAATGAATGAAAGATTGGAGTGTAGGCATAGAGGAAAGATTAATTTTGAATTCTTGCTCTCAAATATTTTCAGCAAAAATGGCTTACAAAGAATATGACAAGGTAAATATGACACACAGCAACAATATCTCATGTGATGATGGGCATTAGATAAATCTTTGACTTCTGCTTTACCATTAATCATAATCATATTTATTGTTTTTCCTGAGTGCAACTATTGCTATGTAGTAAAAATCAACATTACACTACGAAATAGTAGTCAGCTGTATGTATGAAGTACTCATTCAAATCTACTAACTTATCATTTCTGCATTGCTTCCTCAGAGCAAACTGTTGGTTATTATGTCATGTTGCACTAGGTCTGTGTTCGCTTAGCAGATCTAATACAACGAACATGTCACTTAGCTTCTTACTTGATTGTTCGTTGGGTCATAATATTTATCATACATTCTGTTCACAATTCTTTTTGTTCAAATAAATAATTGAATCGAATTTGATGATTGGCCATCATTCATTGAATTTGAACTGTTGGAGATTTCAGTCTGTCCAAATTACCTAGTCTTGTTGTTCTCCAGGTTTTAGTGTAAACAGTGTGTTAGCAAACTTTCATGGAACATAGCATAATTGATTGATTAATTATTGTTGCTAAAAATAATAGATTTTTCCAACAAGTAGAAGGTTCATGATCATTCTTTCACTCATTGCAAGATTTTTTGTATGGGTGCATAGAATGAGCCAAGTTCCATGATAACCCATACATGAGATGTTCGGTTGAAGTTAGGCCAGAAGCAAACACAAGCAATGGCTCATTGGTGCTCAACAAAAACTATATGATGTACAAGCGAAAGTAGATCCATTTACTGAGTATTGATAAATGAAGTCGACCATTTCACTGCTAAAACATTTTTTGGCAAGTACAAGTGTTCTCCAGAGAATGCTCAGGCAATAATGAGAGCAAAGCACGTCCAAGTGCAGTAGTACTGATTCAATTTCAATATCATTCATCATAGTTGTAATTGAGACCATTTCCATTCTGTGTGTACCCATATTTTCTCGTCAGTGCTGTACCACTAATAAATCATGGAGCTGGTGGTCCACCATAGATGTTATTTCCCTTGCATAACCCTAATAAACCATGATATATCCATAATACCCATAAAAACCCTTGATTTGCCCTTCAAAACTTTAAAAAACCCAAAATTTACAATATATACTCCTACTATCCCATGGGGTTTTCAATATGGATTTCAAAACAGGGTTTTGCTCTTAGAAAAGACACTTCCTGGTAATTTCTTGGTGAAAATTTGTACACATCTCAATGAAACCTATCACTATCAGATCCATAAGCTTCACAAGAATCAGAGGATTTTTTTGGTGGCCATTCTACCAGTGCACCCCCTACACATAGACCATGATACTGACCAAATAGAATATAATCTTCAGTTTGGGAAAACCAAGAAGCATGAGATAACCTTTGAATGATGAAGGCCCTCCCTTCAAAACTGGACAGCCCAGCACATCCCAATCAACCCTACAGACACCCCTCTACAGGGCAGTTTCCTGTTCAGCTTTATGTCAAAAACAGCAAAGGAGCTCCTGCTTTACATTTCTCCCTCAAGGAATACAAAATTGACACAAGTGTATGAGCTTGTCATGGTCTGAACAATGTACATTGCTGTCAGTCACTCTTGTGATGACATCATTTATGCCCCAAAGGACACATAACTAGCAAGCTCATGCCTTTGGCAGATCATACAAAAGTAAATAGCTGCCCCTTCAAGGTCTCTGGTGAGAGGGTTATGGGAAGAAAATTCCTAGTCTGTAGGGAAGGCAAAGCGATTTGGGTTCACACCAGTCGCTATGACTTACAGAAAAACCTATCAATAATCACATGCACTCTGGAGAGAACTCCCTGAAGCATTTCAATAAGACTGCCTTGCCAGCAAAGTTTGGGGATAACTATTTTGTTGGAGAGAACAGGAAGACAAAAAATGGAGGATGCTAATGTGGATGGCCATGAGGAGAATGCTTTGACAGGGTCAGAATTAGAATCAGAGTCATCCAATATTTCAAAAGCACTTGGATCTCTAGATGAACAATCTTGGATAAGAACTGGATTAGAGAAGCAAACTCATGAAAGGATGGTCATTTATTGCAAGGTAAGGAAACAACCAGGAAGAAGTGTCCCAAGAATGTAGGACAGGAGGATTGTTAGTACTCCAATTCCATCACAGTCTCCCACAAGAAGAAGTCATGTCAACTCTCCAAGGAATCCTCCAAAGCAAACAAAGCAGAAAAATCCCCCAAGCCCAAGCCTGACACATCAAGCACCGCTGAACATGCACCCAATGAGATAGAGCAGCCCACATCAACTGCAAAGAAGTCAGATGAAACTCATTAGGAAATGTCTCCCCTCCCACCCTTATGGTTGCCAACATATATGTTGAGAAGCCAAGTTACAAAGAGGAATTGGACAATTCTGCTGCCAGATTCGATAGTGAAGTATTATTTTATTACAACACCTGAAGACCATGACTTTGTCCACTTCTTCCGCCATCACCAGTGCTCTGATATCCTTAACCTAACAAGTGGTGAGTATTTGGTGCAATTGAAAGTAGAATTAAACCAAATAAAGAGCACATTGACTGCCCGTTTCACTGCAAACGAAAAACACCGGTAACCTCCCGGTATACTTGCAAAACGTCAGAGTGTACGGGGAGGTTACCGGAATTTCAAGAGTGTACGGGTGGGTTACCGGATTTTTTATACATTACTTAAGCCTTATTTTTGTTTATCACGCTAAGTTTTTACACAAAATTACCCCCAGAGTGTACGGGTGGCAGACCGGTAGTTCATGACTGAAACTTCCTCAATCACGAATCTGTACATCAAAGATACTTTGTTGGGCCTAGTCCAGTATGTTCTACTAGATGAGGGATTTCTATGAAGCATCCACCAAAAAAATCGTTGTGACGGAACAACATGGGTCCACTATCTCGTGACAAGTGTAAACAGAACTCACATTCATTCAATCGAACCCTCTCTTCTAACACAACACTATTCAATTTCAGCCTGACACAGCTTTTCAATACTAACAGAACCGGTTGGCATCAGGTGTTCTCCCAAAGGTATAGTATCATCAGAAGACAACATGGCTCGAACGAAGCAAACTGCTCGCAAGTCTACTGGTGGTAAAGTCCCCCGAAAGCAGCTAGCGACAAAGGCAGCCCGCAAGAGTGCACCTGCTGCAGGAGGTTGCAAGAAGCCCCATCGCTATCGTCCAGGAACTGTGGCACTCCGTGAGATTCGTAAGTACCAGAAAAGCACGGATCTTCTGATTCGCAAACTACCATTCCAGCGCTTTTTGAGGGAAGTTACGCAGGATTTCCGCCGTGATATGTGTTATGCAGCCACTGCATTGGCAGCATCACAGGAGGCCTCTGAAGCATACATTATTGGACTCATGGAAGACACAAATTTGTGTGCCATCCATGCCAGGAGGGTTACCATCATGCCAAAAGATATGCAACTCTCCCGGCGAATTCGAAGGGAATATGAGAGGTTTAAAAGAACGAGGTTGGGTCTGAAAGTACTTTGACAGAACACAACAAAGCATCATACTAAGGGGTCTAGGACGGGGACCATACAAAAACGTGCGGGAGAAAGGAGTATAGGCACTGTATAAATAATAAAAGAACAACGACAAACTATAGTGTGCATAATTAATTGTTCTTCAATTAGTTGGCATAATAATGTTACGCGATTCCTCCGCACCAAGAACCAGCAAAGCCCCACATGATCATTAATACTATGGCACTTTTCAAGGTTGATACATCATCATAAGTGGACAAGACCTGTCGTGTGTTGATCACACTTTACTTAAAGCCGAAGTGGCATGGGATTTCAGAATCTGAGACATGAACGCCGTGGAGGTTCCAACAAGCCCATCCTCACACCGAGTCACTCAAACACCCACACGTAAATTCCCCCATCTCCAAAAAAGCATTAGTGGCGCATCAGTTCAGAGTCCCCTCTTATTCGCAATGCAAGTTGCATGTCTTTCGGCATGATGGTGACCCTCCTGGCATGGATCGCACACAAGTTTGCATCCTCAAACAGTCCGACGCTGAATGCTTCCACAGATTCTTGAATAGCCAACAAAGAAGTCGCCTGAAAATGTTCCGCGGTGAAATGTGGATAGGAACCTGGCCTATTTAAATCCTGCAGAACTTCCCTTGCAAGGCGCTGGAATGGCACCTTGCGGATAAGAAGATCTGTGCTTTTTGGTAGCGGCGGATTTCGCGAAGTGCAACAGTGCCAGGGCGATAACGATGAGGCTTTTAACCCCGATGCAGGGGCCATTCTTCGAGCAGCCTTTGTGGCAAGCTGGTATCGGAGAGCTTTTCCGCCAGTAGACTGGCGAGCAGTTTGTTTGGTCCGAGCCATTAGTGAAATAATAATGCCACGCTTGGCACGGTCTTTGGTCTTTGTGTCATGCAGAGATTGTGTACGATACAATAGAGATTTATGGTGACATGTATGATTCGCATCAATTGATGGAAAATGGCGCGACACCTGCATAAAATAATACATAGGAATCAGTACAAATACAGTAGACACACATGACAAAATTTCAGCCCGTCGATAATCTCCGTAACAAGACATGCCACGACAAAAATTCCATGGCGGGAAAATGGAATCGGTAAGATCACCCATTCCTCTTATTTCACACCCTTGTCTTCCCAACTGCCAGCCTGTCAACACTGCAAAAGCGTTCCTTGATTGTGGATAATGAACACAGCATCATCATGGAATGTGGAGACGACATAAACACATGGATGGGGGACTATTTCGCTCTTATGGGCGATGGCGTTCTACATTCTGATAACGGCAACACTCGCTGTAAACTTGCATTCCATATGATCTCACAAGGGAACCCCAACGATGGATCAAGGATGCTCTGCCAGTACCTGGAAACTGTAGTTGACGAAGAATTGAAGAAGTGGCTACCAGGCGACGCAACTGACGACGAAACGTTCCGTGCGAGTTTATTTCCTGCGGTGGCCCCATTGTATTCTGAACTTGGAAAAGCATTCCTGAACATCAGCACATATAATGAGTTGCAATGGTCACTAGTTGATATCAATAACCAAACTGGACTGGAAACATTCAGAGAAATTCGCGAACACGCCTTTCATAACCTCGAGAAAGCAAGGGTTATCACCGCTGGCATAGTACTCGATGGAGTTGCATTTCTCGAGGAGTGGAATTCCTCCCCATCAATACACAGATGAACAGGTAAAGAGAATGAAACAAGATCTTGCTACAATCCACCAAAATTTAGGCCAAATCCAAGCAATCAATGGCTTTTTGGCACCTGCCGTTGAAGAATACTCCACAGCATTGAATCTCAACATTGAAACATGCGATGAGGAGTTTCACAAACTTGTAGCGCAATCGCACCATCGTTTAGCACGCTTGTACGAATCCTATGCAGAACACTTATTGTCATCTAAGGAAGTTGTAAGAGATAGGAGGGTTGCTAGATTTGGTGACAATGGAAGCCAAATGGGAGATGACCTACCATTAAGCAATTACAAGAAAAGTGCTGAACATTACCTGGCCAGTGGGGTGAGTTATGCTGGACACCTCGCCATAATCTACCAGAGGAAACCGGAGGACATTGTTAATGCCAACAAACTGGATGCTATGTATGACATCATATCCAAGATTAAAACTCCTTCTTGTGAAACTGACAGACAACGTTTTGAATACCTCAAAGCTGCGCTGTGTGAGGCAAAAGTGAGATTGGACGAGATCGAGAAGAGGATTGAAACAATCAAGACAAAATAGAGAGCATGGTTCTATTTAGCCTGAAATAATTATAAATCATTAATCTAGATTTACGATTGTTATTTACCTGTCCCCCGTGTCTTATTTTCGGCACCAAAGCTTGTCATTCTCATGTCTTCTGCCTCTTTCCTTACTTACCATGACACTTCTTTGGCTTTCTTTTCCTGACACACTTCTTTTTCACATCAAAGCACTTGACATCAAGGCAACCCGCACACTTCCCGCCGATACGACTAGCTGTGTTCAGTTTACAAATTTTGCATCGTAAGGACTGCTTTGTTTTCGCTTTGCCACCAAAACAACCTCTGCATAACCCGCCACCAACTTGGGCAAAGTTTTTATGACAATTAGCACATTTCTTCTTGTGCTCTGGTTTGGCATGTTTGTAGCAAAACTTTTTATCCTTGCAGATGGCGTGGACATAGCTGCTACAGGATTTGATACAACACTTTGTGCGTTCCCTTTTCTTGACGCAGACTTTTTTGATAGCGTCGGCTTTCCCTGATATCAATGCACCTTTTACCAATGCATTGGGTTCATGACCTTTGCATTCCGAAATTGTTCCTGCAGTAGAACCCGTCATCTTTTCCCACATAAGAGAAAGATCTGCCAACTTTCGTGGGGCATCAGTCTCCAAGTCACCCTTGACTTTCTTCCAAGATCCTCTCGACTCATAAAATGATCTGTCTTCATTCATTTTCGTAAAAACATTTTTACGCGCTATTTTGTGCGCTTCCGCAAGGGATTGAGACGTTCCCATCTGTACCATCACGGAAATATTTCTGCACAGTAGGTCCCCCATTATCTTCAAAAGCGAAGCCGAAGGTTCTTTGTTGAGAACTGCCTTGCCATCCTTTGTCTTGACAAGTTCACCGTCATCGTCCACTTCCCATACTGATGCGTAGACCTTCAAACTGTCCTCTCTTTCTATTTCGTCCAAAAAATCAACGGGGTGCCCTTCAACTTCCAAATAGTAAATATTCCTTATAACGTTGTCATATGCATTGATGAGTTCCCTCGTCCAATAATCCACAGATCGTTCAAAACAAATTTCTCAATGCACAGCATCGAATGCGTCCACGATGTAATCCTTCTTCCACTAATTTCGCAGCCTCTTTCCGCATCTTTGGGTAAATTTCCATTAACAAAGCCTCCTGCTTGTCTGAGAGCACTATGTCAGTGACATCATCATTTCTTTCAGACGGGGTGTTCGACAATTCCCCAATCTTGGATGAAGTCAAAACATCAGGCTTTTGGCGTTTCCGTTCAGACGACGGCCTTTCTTGCACATATGCACTTTTTCCACCCATTCCTCATGCTTCTTGTTCGACCATTTTAGCCTGACATATTCTTTACCCTGAAATGTAACAAAACCAGTCAATTGCGGACGGTTATATAAGACTCGTTCTTCCCAACAAAAGCACATTCGTCTCTCTTAATACGACTTTCTTCAAGCACAAAATAAGGAGAATGCTCCCTTAGCCTTGCAATGACTCCAGATATTTTTTTAGCCTTGAACCTGTATGGCTCTATCATGTCTACAGGGGAACACTGCGTAACGCCCTTTCACCATTCACCGTTGTCTTTATCACCATCCCAGAATGTTATTTTCTTTTGTTCGAAGAATTGGTCCCAAGTCGTCTTGAGAATTGTGCGTTTGTGGTGTTCCTGTTCCCTCGCATGCTTCATGTTCATCCGATTCCTCTCACGTCGTCGTTGACGCTTTGTATCTTCCGTCTCGATCCCCGTGGTTCCATTGTTACATTTTGACAGTCGCGGGCACGATTGATGTGTTGACTGTTCTGTGTAAAGTCTGTGTATCACTATTGACAATTGGTTGCGTGCATTGGTTCTGCAACCAAAATGTTAGTGTACTCTAGATCGCAGGAGACAGCCTCGTTAGGGCGGCGTAAAGAAGTGTCACTTGATGCGGGGCTGAAATTTTGGCACGTGTGTCTACATAATTTGTACTTATTCCTTTGTACTGCGGGATCTCACTCTCGCGCGACCTCTCGTATGGTACTATTGTAGTCTTGTATGTCATCATACTCTTGACGATCAACCACACACAGGAAAACCCAAAAACAATAATGAACCGTCGAACAAGGGTCTTCCGCTTCTCTCCAACAAATAATGTTCCACCATGGAGACGAACAGCGTGTTGAAAATAAAATTCTCAGGCACCACTCCCAAGGGATGGGAAACAAGTCTGCAACTCTACCGATAACGCTAGAGCTGCAATTAGAAACAAGCACACCCCTAGATATGTTGAATGAAATGATTCTTGATGGATTCAAAGTCAAAAGAAATGACAGAGCAAATTTTATCCCTGAGCTTATGGTAGGATTTCCTCCAAAACTGCTTGATATAATGGGGAAGCATGTTGTTGGAGATTTGCCCTTGCGATCCAATGAAAATGTAATTGTCCGCATACGTCGTAGAGAAACACAACTTCGACTGAAGAGAAAAGCAGCCGAGGTCGCAAAGTCTTCCTTTAAGGATGCACTCAAGGCCCAAGACGCAATGATGAAACATAATCTGATCAAGCAAAAGAAAGTATCCTCATCAAAAATACGGATAAGTGGACCAGGCTATCGCTATCAGACGGCAACGATGTTTCCAAAACCGCTAAATCCGATAATCTATCTCCTAAAGAGATCAAGACAGAAGGATTCGCCATAGAATATCGGACCATACAACTTTTACCCCACAGGAAAAAGAAATCCATTACAACCAAAAAGATCTACTCTCGTTTTAAAGAGCACGGATGACATATCGTCGTTCTTAGTTCAGGCTTTCAACAGGGGTAGTGGTGGGAAACCGTTCAAGCAAATACGAGCAGTATACAAAATGTCCCTGGCAAATATGCAGGAAATTTCCCAGGCACATGCTCGTGTACATGCTGCGACACTTGGTCAGTTCTTTATGGCCCCTGTGAAGAGTGTCGATGTTGATGCCGGAACAGTGTTGGGATCAACATTCCACCAAAGAAGAGAAGATCATTGTGTGTTGCACCAAATTACTTATGGAAAAGAGATGTCGAAGAAGGGAGGGCAGTACGTCAACAGAGTCAGCGTTTTACCACTGGACATTATAAAGAGTGTCATTGAGAATGCTTACATGAGCAAAACTGATGATGATGATAATTACGACGATGATAACGATGAAGACAACAACAAAAACGTGATTGATACCGGAAAGGAACTTTTGCGCCCCATCGCAATTGCTCAGATGATGCCACAACTATTCTGGTCAGTGGTTTCCCACTGCAGACCGTCCTCAGAATCAGAATATTTTTTACCCGTGGAAGATATGCTCCGACAACTGCTACCACACTTAGACTGGTCTTTTCTCAACCGAAACGGAAGACAACGATTATTGAGTGAACAAGCTAGAGAAAACCTTAGGCAAGAAAAGATGACAACGCTCAATTGCGATGAATGGATGCTTGTTACCCCGACGGAAGACGACGAAGACGAATTGATTGAGTGCATATCATGGGATGAAGAGGCAAAGAAATGCAATATGGCCAGAGCTTATAGTACCTTGATGATACGTTCCAAGTCCAAACCACGTTGTTTTAATTGGAGACAATTAGCAAAGCAGACGCCAAGACATTATACGACAAACTGATCCGGGAATGTGCGGAATCAGCGATGGAATCCCCGTCACTGAAGTCGGTCGAAACATGGATACTGGTCGCTAGGAACTTTTCCATTGATGAGATTGTGAATGAAATCATTGGTAGGGATGAAAACATCTTTGGATTGCTAGAGGCACTCCATTCGAATACTCCTAAAGACTTAATTACTTACTGGGGTCGACATCCAAAAATGTTGTTGAAGACTATGGGAGATCACCCTAAAAATGGTGCTGATAATTTTCATGACCGATACCAGGAACAGGATGTACGGCGTTGGATTAGTTGAGCAAAGGTTGCAATAAAGATGTGTCCCTGGCTCAATGAGCATTTCTGTCAGTTTAACAAGATTTGTACGCTAACAATGGACAGTCAGATATTTCGGCAAATAATAGCCTTGCTAGTAAGCTCCAAAGGTTAAAGTTCCAAGAAGTCATTGAGGTTGGGGGAACTTGTCTATTATTTAGACAAATATTACCTAAAGTTGTAATTCAATATTGATTGATCCCGGAAACCTAATTTCAGTCATCTCTTTCACGAAAATAGTCTTATTTTTTCTTGGGGAAGGCTTATTTCTCGGAAATAGCATTATAAATAAGACTACTTCCGAGAAATAAGCCACTCCGACAAATAAGACTATTACCGAGAAATAAGCCTATATCCGAGAGCTACGTGAACATGTACTATTCCTACGCAGAGATGCCTCTTATTTCCAAAAAATAAGCCATTTCCGACAAATAAGACTATCGCCGAGAAATAAGACTATTACCGAGATTCGGAAATAGTCTTATCTCTCGGAGATAGTCTTATATTATTCGGAATCATTATTTTCACAGTACATACTTTCTAATCTAGTTTGCGATAGACGTACTATTTGATACCAATCCGTTTACTCGCAATTTTATCTCATAGTGCATGTTTCCTCAACCTCATTTGTTTCCACAATGTTGTGTTCCAGTGATTAACTCCATCAAAGGTCGAAGTTCCAAGAATCATGATTTCATCACACCGTCAATGTTTGAATACTCTTTGAATATCCTCTGGAGATTTGTCCTGTTGCCAAGTAATGAAGTATGAATTGAGTCGCATCTTGTCACAGTTCCGTCCAAAGTAAGATAAATATATACACCCACCCACATGTAACACAATAAAACTGCTAAGCTGGTCAGCTCCAGCAACGGTTGAATTCCTAAGAAGTCCGTCGCAGCATGCAGTTCAAACAGAGCGTTTTGGTCTACATCAACCATTAGAGCATACTCCTCTTGAACAAAATCGCGTATTCTCGAAGAGGTAAAGGGGGTGACGATTTTTGCACTTTAGAAGACAATAACGTCATCAACTCGTAAGCAAGCGTTTCAATGTTCAATGTCTGATATATTGTCTCGAACGAAAAGTGGGAGAAACTCACTTAGGTCTTGTTTGTAATACTCCATATATTTCACGATCTCGGCCAAAACAACTGAGTTAATTGCATGGAGCGGAATCTCACGCACTACCTCCCCGCCATTGCCTTTATTTTGGTCCGTATCACCCCCATCTTCAATGTCTTCGTCGTCGAGACATAGCGTAATGAAAAAGGAAAGTTTGGCTACATCGCTGGGAAGTTGATATCTTACCCCTTCTCTACTTATCTGAGTTTCAGCATCGTTGTATGCCCACATTGAGACGATCGGTGAGAATTCTTTTGTACTGTGCCCACCTGCTGTACTCCACACTCTCTTATTGCACTCACCAAGGTAACAGCTTGTATAGCATTATCATTTTCCATCATTTATTGCTCTTTGACGACGTCGGAGATGGGCGGTGGACCGTTCTTAAATCGCCACGATATGGTGTGCAGTGCATTTGGGTAGATTTGGGAGAAGTCTATGCTGGGGCTGAAGTTTTGGACAGTGTGGTCACGTGACTTTGTACTGATTCCTACATATACATAGATTTATTCATAAAAATGAACACTCACCGCGTTCGCAAATGAAAGGCTTTTCTCGACTTTTCAAATCCATGGACATGATATATTGGAAACGTCTCTTTTATACTTTACAGGTGGGTTGCACTTACTGGCTCACAAATAATATCTAGAGGAAGTATTCATACAAACAACTCCTCAAGGACATCAATCCCAGGAGATTTCAAAATCAGACACAACAAATTAGCGTTGTCTTGGAAGCCTCGACGCACATCCTTTTTGATAGTGGTCCACAAGGTGGAGACATCACTCATAATGATAGCATTGTAATAATCTTTGGAATCAGACAGCTTGCGTGACAGATCATGATATGTACAGACGGTTACAAAATCACGAATACACATTGAAGACGCATGATAAAAACACAACTTGAGCCATACCAACATTTTTGAAAGTTCCTGTGTTTCCCGGCGGTCTTTTGTGACAATGAGAGTATGTTTTATATTACTTTTGTCGATACGAAGCTTTTCTTCCTTCAGAAATATGATGATTGAATTAACGACAGCTTTCCAATCTGTCGTGTGACAATTAAGCCTGTAGAAATGTGGGTTGGACGGGTGCGCTACCAAACGAGGCTCAGTTGAATCGACAACAGAGACTTCAGAAGTCATTCGTTCTATTGTTTCAATCCACTTCTGCGAGGTCATTTGACTTTGTTTTCTATTTCCATTCAAGCCACATACGAAATGACAACAGAATGCAGAATCATTTGCGCCAGGGGCAAAGAAAAGAGAGGTCTCTGGGATGAATTTTGATTTGAGATGAGCTTTGACAGAGCACCCTTTTTGTGCAAAAGCGGTCGTACATGCCAAAGCCGTTTGCTCTCCCAATAATTCCGCAGCAACGATCCGAAGTAAATGTTTCATTGACATAAACAATGTCGACATTCTTTGTCTCGAAACCTTTGGGACCTCCACGGTAAGGGAAAATTCCAACTGCAGTGTGCGCTGCCTCTCCGAGGACAGTCCCTCCTGCAACGACTGATTGACGAGCAGCTCGCTTGTCATGTAATGTGGTGGGAAGTGTTGTGTTCCAAATCTTTTTGCTGTATTGCGTAGTTGGAGTTGGAGCATTGATCACGATCGTGTCACTTGTTTCCTCGTTCAGTGCCGAATTTAGTAGCTTGATTGTAACTGTAATTTCGATACTGCCTTCCATGGAGTGAAACATTTTCGCACTGTGAGTGTGGCGATGGCTGCGGAGCTGCTGCGGAGACCCTACGAGCAGGCTGGTAAACAATGTTAATTTTTGATCTAATTTTGTGTGTTGGTGTTGGGTGACTACAATACCGTACATTAGGCAGTGTACACGGTCGGGCTGAAATTTTGGCACATGTGGCCACGTGATTTGTATTGATTCCTACGCAACTCGCAATTATGTTGCTTGTCTTACCACCTACAAATATAATATTTCCCTAAGAGAATACATCTGCGAACAGAGGCAAATGCACTGAGACAGGTCCCTTATTGTTATCAGGGTCACTGTTATCACACAAAAGAACCTCCCAATCAGAATACACCAGAGTAAACTGCCTTTGGAATGGAAAACCCATCTTTGAATAGGGTAACATGAGTGCATAATCCAATACATTCAAGCTGGTTTTTCGAACCGATGAAACCTCATTAGTACACTCAAATCTACAGAACTGCATTCCTGTCTCATGAGTGTACATTTGTGATGTGTGATAGCGAAACGATAGGAAAGTGACTTCGTGTTCATCTCCTCTTTGTTCTGGTTCTCCTCTAGTAAATGCAACATGGACTTCATTGCGATTACCATCTAGGCGGAAGCAGGACAAAGGTTCTCCTGATCTAAATCTATCTTTGACTTCTGACTTCTTTTGAAAACATGATAACCTTTATTCGTAAAAACAGACGCATATTCCCTATTCAGAAATTCCATGCCTGTAAGTTTATGAAGCAGCCTAATCTTTCCTTCACGGTACATTTGGCATTTTCTCATTGCCCATAGGATCGATTTTGGATCCTGTATAGAATTTTCGTCTCTTGCCTCCCTGCAGGTGTTCAGGATAAATATAAGCTGCAATAACGTTTCGGACAAGTGAAGCCACCTAAAATCTGTACTTACCAGATTAAGGTCAGTGGACCTAAGTACTCTTGCTGGTCCTCAATGCTAGCCAGGAAACTAAGCCAAGCTCCTTTATTCCATACAAAGTCCTCGTTCTTAATAGATATTCCTTGCTCAGTATTTTGCATCACACTGCTCGTTGCAGTCACCTCAACATCCCTTCCAAGCAACATTTTAAATAATCGTTCCTGCAGTTCTACTTTTTCCCATTGGTTGCAGCACCCATCTCTTTGAGTCTTTGTCTCAGGTGATTCATCGGCATCTTTCCAAGTCTGGCTCTGTTGGTCTGCATGCCACTGGCTGTTTGAATATCTAATTTATCAAGCAACTCAAGTATGTCTTCCCTTGAAATCCTTTGCACAAGGTCATTGGCCTTCCCATTACTCTTGTTTGACTGCTGGTTGATATTTTCATTTGCGTCGTTCTCAGAATCTGAAAAATTACCAAAATGTAGGTGTGCATAGTGAGCCGTTGACATGAACAGTCTCATGTGATCCCGTGCATTATACTCAGAATTCTGTTTCTTTGACATCAACAAAGATACAAGGGCGTGGTAAGAATTGATCATACGCTTCATGTCTGCGACGTGCATGCTTAGCTCTGAATTAATTTTCGCATTCAGGAAATACATCCCATACAAATAGGAAGACAGACGGACAAAGCCCATTTTATTCTCTCCAATCCATGACGCCTTTGGAAGACTTTTCACCTTACACCATTCCAACTTGAAGGATTCGATGTGTGATATAATCCTATTGGCAAAAGATACGAATTGCTAAACTTCTTCCACTTCGAGAGACACTGGTGATGAAAATCCATAACATGTGCCGTCATGTTATGTGCAATCGCATGCATAGGCGCCATGGGACATCTGTGTCTCTTAAAGCAATCATATTCTGGAAGCCATACTGTCGGCACTAAAGCCTCAACCCCAGATCTAGTTTGATTGGCTTTGTCTGTCTTCACCAAAGCTTCGATATGCTCGATCCGCGATTGTCTAACATTGCATGTGCGCAGGTATTCTTCCATGTTTGCTTTCGACCAATAATTACATCTCCTTGCCTCATACGCAAACAAACAAACTGACATCATGAATTCCCCTGTGAGTAATACTGGCCCAATGAATCGCATTCCAGGTCTACGAGCTTGTGGTGGCTTCAATGTCTCTCCTTCCAAAATTATTTCATCTGGTCCCAAAGGGTAGTTCTCTGGGACAGGGCAACTTGATTGAAAGGGGTCGTTTGGATCAATATTCCAGCGGAAACATTTGTTGCAGTGGCGAGATTCTGAAATGTGAGAACGGGCAAGAACTTTGGAAGTGATATCTTTGTAGCATTCCTTGCATGCTGGTAGTCTGTCAAGTCAACACAGTACGCATAATTGGAGCACTTTCCAAATGACCCTCCTTTCTTGTGTTAGTGACAAATTGTCTTTCTGGTCTATCAGAGGAGTGGAATAGGAATCCGACCGACATACGTCGAATTTCATTTGTGACTCCAAAATAGGTAAGAAATCCCTTCATCAATTTTTGACTTCTCTGTGGTAGTATTCAATAACAGGTGTGTGGTCCTCAGTACTTTTCCCCATTGCCAATACATGGGTGTATTTGCCAGTGTTCATTTCCTCCAGTGGAGGGCAAATGGTTGCTGTCATAATCCAGACACTGTTATCCTTTTGTTTAACAAAACATCGAAGGAACGAGTCGCTCCAAAAGTACACCCAGCCAATACTTGTCTCACGAATAGACTCATCAGATAATCCCTCTATTTTCATGGCATCGACTATGTCATTGACGAGGTCGGCCATCGCTGGGTACCATTCAGACCGCCTTGGTTCGGCTCCTTTGTTCGACCGTCCCAGGCAAATCCAAACAAGCCATGGTGGCCAGCCATAATTCTAATCGTCTCTTCCAAACTGACACATGCATGATTGTTTATGTTAAATACCTTCGAACCGGAAATTCTTCATGATGGAGTGTGCGCCATTTGTGAAGAATTTCTTAACGCTCTTTCATTTCACGTGGGAATTTTGTCGTGACATCATCGTGATTTATGGACCCCAATCCGAACAGTTCAAATTTCTCATTGTCATATGTCACGAAGTCTTTTTTGTATTCACCGGGAGTTTCATGATGATGTGATGGTATTTGAATACAACTCGTGCCTCCCTTTCGCCCACAAGTATATGCATGTTCTCACGATTGCCAACGCTTCGCTCTGCCCACCAAACCACGATAACCCCTGTATTGTCACAATTGCTTTTAGCCTTCTGGAAATACTTCTGATAGAAATACAGCTGGTTTTGACAGTGTGACTTCCGAACACTGTTCTTTCTTAGGAACTTATCTTGTTCTTCCCGAGTGTCTAAGAACGAAAAATCATCATAGCTGTAATAACAATCAGCGCCCTCATATGCGGTGATAGCGAGCATGTCCGCATCGTCAGCAACATCTTCGTCATTATCCAACGGGGTATCTTCTTCCATAGGTGGAGAATTCGGATCTAGGTCACACATTATGTAATCGAGATAACGGTCAAACATTTCGTTTTGTATATTCTCCCATTCCGTCAGCTGGTTTTCCATTTCATTCTGTATGAGTAATGGATTGAACAGGTTTTTGTCATCTATACAATCTTCCGCCGTTGATTGACTATCATCAGTATCATCTTCGTTAAAATCACCGATGTCGTTGCAGTCAACACCATACTCAACTGAATCTGCGAAGAGATCGTGTTCCTCCACCAGATCATGACCTTCGTGAGAATCAGCCTCCGCGTACTCTACACGTTGTCGTTTACCGCTTCGACGATCTTTGTAGGGATCTCTTCGTTGCTTAACGCGTGTCTGTGTGCGACCTTAAAATGTTGTCTCATATGAGAGGCCGGAGTGCGTCCAAATCTCACAAATGTTCTATTTCTGAGATCAACGAGTAATTCACAATCGGCGCAGCGGAGGAAATCTGTTTTACATCCCCTGCATCTGACATGAACATACTTCGCACCCTCTTGAGGGCCGTCGTAAATGGATGAAAGGTTGCAAACTTTACAGGTCAAATTCATTTTCTTCTAGTTTTTGACAGTTGAAGCAATCCTAGCGCTGGTTGAAAAGATGAGAATACCCCATCACCAATTCGCGCCAGTTTCTTTGCAGAATAATGGAAGAGCACGGAGCCCACACATATATATTTTTTGACCGTTGCTTTTTAGGTACTAGTTCCTAAATGAGACTCCCGTGGACACATGTGCCAAATTTTCAGCCGCGACTTTGTTTGACATCATTACTTTTTCCATGAATAGCCACATAGTATGGTAACTACTTTCATTTTTCCCAAAATGATTTCTCAACCAAATAATCCACAACCCGTGGTTTTTAACATTAATAATACTCACGGAAACAACTATGTCAACCATGCTGTCCGTTGCCGACACCAGAGGCCACAGGTGCTGAGTGTGCTCAAGCCGGGCCACGTGCTCGCTCCAACGTCACCTCTTTGTGAGGCTCAAAAGAACACCACAGATCCCACGGGCAAATCTTCCACACCTTCGAACAATCTCATGGGTTTCGTGAAGGAGAAGACACAAACTCTCTCAACAAAGAAGTAGGAATTAGTTCAAATGGCTCTCATTCGCCAAGCAAAGCTCGGGACCCGAATACACCACAGACCCAAATCATCCATCCATTGCTGCACAAAAGAAGATCGCCACGAACACAAACGGACTTGCAATCAGTGTTGAGACGGATAGGAAAGGCGTTGTTATATTGGATGGCGGACTCGTTCCATACAAAAAGGGGGGTCTCAATGTTGCACATGCCACAAAATACTGGTCCTATTATGCTCATATCCGTCCTGGCGTGAACGGTAGTAGCTTTCCTGCTGTTACAGAGGAAAATGTGCATGATTTCCTTCAAAGGTTATGCTCAATCCGCCAAGATGTGCTCAGCATCGGGAAAGCTTCATTCGAATCAGCAATAGTCGCAGCGCTCAATCAAAGCGGACACACTAGCAGAGGTCAGCCAATAACCAGCACTGCTGATGTTGAAGACCTTATGTGTAATTGGAAGGAAGTGTCTTAAGTTGTCTCCAGCTAAATTGGAGAAACATTCACAGTCTCAACACCGAGAACAGTGAATTTCTCAAAGAAACGCTTCCTATGGCAATTGTTGTGCATGGAGCAACTCATGATCCACCGTATACGATCAGTGACGCTATCAGTGATCAGGCAGATACAAAAAGAAGGGTGTCGAATCATGGCCTAGTCAAACTTGCAAACTCTGCCTGTGTAGATGTAAAGAAGAAATTTCAGCATCTGGAGGATAAGTTATTTGGAATGTCTGTGAGAACCAAGGCAGGGGGCAAACAGCATGCGCATGCTGATCATTATGAGATTGAAGTTTCGCTTTGATAATCAGGCAAAAGGACGATCCAAGACATACATCTTGGTGCAGAAGCGATTGTTCAAGGGAGGGAATTTTTCTGGCAATAATCCACCAACTGAACAACATCTACGGGCACATCTCAATAGTGGGGACGAAGTTAAGATCCTCTTACAAGCTGCTATCTCAAGAGCAAAGAGGGCAGGGATTTCCCGTCAAGTGCTATCATCATGCATGGATGATTTCTATCGAGAGATAAACTGTTCATCAAGCATCACTCTTCCTCCTGATTTGGATGATGTACTTGATCTCGGTGCATCTATAGAAGGCGAGTCATCGTCAATCGACTGTTTCTCTCACGATAGAAGGCTGGAGCAACATCCTCCACCAACAGAGATTTCCCAAAAATGGGAGGAACACTGGAGGATTGCGCATCAACAGCCGTGGCAGCAGGAACAGTCTCAGCAGTGGCAGCACCAGCAGCCTCCAAAGATAGGGCTGCCGCAGCAGGTCCAGTTCCAGCAGCCTCCAAAGATAGGGCTGCAACAGCAGGTCCAGTTCTTACAGCCGATGAAGCCGCATCAATGGAATGGGCAGCAGCAACAGTTTGAATGGAGGGCTCCGCAGCACAATGAAATGGCGCAGATGGTGAACACTGATCAGGAGAAGTGGATGGATCCTCGTCAACAGATGCAGCAGTCTCCAGGGATAGTGCTGATGCAGCGGATGGACCAGAACCAGCAGACACAGCATCCACTTCAGATTGATCCTATGAATGATAGTCTGAGAAACAGCATAGATGTAGGTGAAACTGGCACAGAGCCAAAACAGCAGAGTGGTCTACATCTACAACAGCCACGCCGGATGGAGTCAGAGAAGCAGCAGATGACTCTGAAACTTGCAGAGCCACAACAGCAGAGTGATCTACAGCTGTTGGAGAAAATGAAGGAACGGGTGCGTCTGCTTGAGCAACAGGCTCAGCAGCTGGGACAACAGCAAACCCAGATAGATATGGGGCATGATACAGGCCGGTATTGTCTGCCTGACGAGCTAGTTCAACCGCAAGAAACTCAGCGGGAGGAACAGCAACAAACACAGATGACGACGGGACAGGGAACCAACGCACTTGAATTCTTCGAGTCCTCCTCCAGAAGACTGTCGCCTGGTCTGCAGAAGACCGCGGTTACGGATTGTGATGATGGTGAATCAAAGTCAAGTCTCGACAATGGAGAGGAATCGATCAATATGCATCAGCAGCATTCGGTTGAGACAATCCTTCATTCAAAGTTTGAATCAAATGGTCAGCAAAAATACTTGATCAGATGGACGGAGATTATAAAGATAGTTGGCAACCTAAAGGCAACATTACATCTGATGTCATAGAAGATTTCAACAAGAGAAAGATGCAAGAGAGAGCAAACGAGCACTTGGCTATGGTATCAGTGTACTCCATTCAATGCGTACTTCTTTCTATTTCCTGTTTTACCTTCTCGTGTCACCCACATTGCATTCATTTCTTCTTTGTGAATTAGGATGCCATAGACAAGGTTGTCCAGACCATCTTGTATTCTAATAAGAAACCAGGGAAGGCGAGGCTGTACAAGGTTCGTTGGGTGATGGAGTACCCTGATGAATGGTTACCTTATGACAAGGTTCCAACAGGCTTGAGAGTTGCCTTCGAGACAAGGAATGGCACTCAAAGAAAGGGGCAAAAGGAACAAAAATCTTTGCGTGCCAAGGCGTCTCCCGGAACGGCTCGGCTAAATGAGGTAGAAGTATGTATTTTGATCTAGAATGAATTTAATTGTTTTGACTAACATTGGTTATCTTCTCCTACTTTGTGTATTTAGGACACAAAACGCAAACAGGTGCCACAAGCCCCTGCTGAAAGATCTGGAGAGAGAGAGTTGGTGGTGAGTGAATGATAAACTACCTTTGTGACCTGTATTACTTATCACCTCGTACGCATAATTTATTTCATTCTTCTTCCTGTATATTCTTCTTCCTATATTTTCGCACCGTGAGTACAGACGACTGCCTAATTGTTTCCTTAGCATCCTCGATATGTAACGTCCTTTCCTTTTAGCTTCATTAGCAGGGTCTCAAAAGCGGTCTCGTGAGTATCTGGTGTACTAGTGTCATATATTCACCTCATACGTCAAAGTTGTGCTCAACATAGGTGCACTTTTCAGTATTACCCGTGTCGAATGTCTCGTGGTGGGTTCTCCAGCTGCAGGAAGGCCATGTGCAGTAGCTGCATGGAAGATATGTTGGACAGTCCAGACGCTGATGTTGCCGACAGACATGGGAACAAGCTCAAGAGAAGTCGACGTCAGATAATCGAATTTATGACAAAGCCAAAAACAAAATATGCAGTAGATTGGAGCAAGTGTCATCATGGTACCAAAGAGGGCTTTCAGGCAGAAAGCGATTTCACGTATCTGAAGAAGTCTTTTCGTGATGGAATGAGGAAGACTGGGAAGGCTGATTCTCTTCTTGACAAGAATTGCATGAAGTGCAACAAACCCCTGCTTCCTATCCACGAGGGCGGCGATGTTAACTGATGATAGACATGAAACGCCTGCTTCCTTTCCGCTAGTTTTGCGATGGTGACTTACGATTGACGTTGACGTTTGGAACATGTTTGATGACACTACGGGTTGAGTGGCCCATTGCCATGATGCATGGTCACCCTTTGGTTGATGCGGAGATTACCATGGTGTGTATGAGGAATCACAGTAGGTTTGAGTGGAGCTTTGAAGCGGACTAGCAGAGCATTCTGTTGGGGCTGAAATTTTGGCACCTGTGTCACTTTTGGTGGGCTCGTGGTGGTGGGCGATGTGAGGGGCTACTGTAGTCAGGTGGGCGTAGCATAATAAGTAAGCCCAAAGCTAGCTTCCACCTGTAACCTACCTACCTCCGGTAACCCACCGGTACACTCTTAGATCCCTCCCATACGTAGGAATCAACTTTTTGGCAAATCAAGTAACTCTTGTGCGAACTCCGGTAACCCTCCCGTACACTCCGGTAACCATCCCGTACACTCCGGTATCCCTCCGGTGCTCTCCGGTGACCTTCCCGTAACTTTCCAGTTACCCTCCTGTACACTTCTGGTTACCCTCCCGTACACTTCCGGTATGCCACCGGTAAACATTTTTTTATCGTCTAAGTAATGCAGTTACAGCCACTAATTAGATTGATATTGATTCTAAGACTTACTGAGAAGTCTGTTTTCCTGTAAAACGTACCAATTCCTATCGTACGTAGAAATAAATCCGAAAGCTCCCTTTGGTCTCGAATTTCCGGTAACCTCCCGGTAGACTCTGGTAACCCTCCCGTACACTAGTTTACCGGAGGGTTACAGAAGTGTACCGGGAGGTTACCGGAAGATACCATTCCGAGGGCTCCGGTAACCTCCCCGTACACTCAAGTGTACGGGGAGGTTACCGGTGTTTTTCATTTGCAGTGTTGAAGGAGTCAAGGATTTTGTTGATTTTTTCCAAAATGAAGACAGTGCATCCAGCCTTCTTTCTTGGCTCCAGGATCAACTCCAGCATCTACCTCCCCTCGCTTCTATACAAAGATGTCATTCCCTCCAACTATCTTCAGACAAACAAGAACAGCAGGGTTACAAATCAGTAGCTTCTTAGTCAACCACTTGTGGGCAAGGACACTCTACTTTCAAGGTGTGCACCAAAAACAAAGTCAAAGAAGTCAGGGTACTGGAAGCACAATACTAGGCTAGGCTGATGTATGCTACAATATAATCAAGATCAACAAAACATGATCACCGGAACCAACAGCTGTCTCTTGTGGTCAATCATGGAGCAAGTAAGGCAAATAAGAAAAGGAGATCACAAAAAATATTCAGGCCCCACACACCAGTAATGGCTGCTTGAGGGTTGCATCTTATTCTTTCTTGTGCTGTTTAAAAACAGCAACAATTCTTGTTTTGCTGGCAGTCTTGTGCAAAATTTTTATTGTCAGGACCCATGTGATGTATTATTATGAACTCAGCTTTGTTGAACTCAATAGAAATGAAACTAGGGTAACCCGGAGACATGATGACATTGAATGAATTCAAGAGCCTGCTTGAGGCTGTGCTGAGTTGTTAATCAAATTTGCATAGGTTTGGATATCCGTTTTGTCCCATTGAGTTCTCCAACTTCAAAGACAGACAAAACAGGCCAGAGAAGAAGATGTGAAACATTTTGAAATCTTTGAGGTCTTGTGCATGTGCATAAACAATTGAAATTTGACTGCGTCACTTATGGTCCCCATTCATTAAAAATGTATTCAAGAATTTGCATGATGTTATGCATCAAAGCATTATTGGCATAGAACCTCCCATTGGTAAAGATATTCAATCTAAGGGTCTTACTCAAAAGTGAATTGCATTTGAAATGTATTGACGTAGATTGCAGTTGCCTCTGCTAGAGATGCCCAAAATGTATCCACTTCCATCGGAATGACATAGGAAATTACAGGTATGATACAGCAAAGACTCCTGTTGTCAATGATTTACATTTTTGGATGCTAATGGAATATATTTACTCATACATTTGATGTGTCAATTGAAATAAACTTCTCTGAATTCATGAATGAATCAGAATTTGGTGAATTCAAAAATAAGATCTACACAGTTACACTCAGATGACTCATCCAGTGATTTCTTGGTTGCCCTGTCTAACATGACATGACAGAATTATTTGTCAATGAACACAATGCATATCCACTAAAAAGAGTCTGTTTTCAAGAGACTTTTATTTGTATGGTTATTTGAATACTCATGAAACACTGAACATTGGTCCAAATGCAAGTTTTGCTAAGTATTTGCCAATAGTGTGGCTTTTTATTCCATCATTCAAGAGTGCAAACCCAATGATCCAAGAGAGGTCAACAAATTGACCTAGAAGTATTCAAAGAAAATAGAAGGCAAGGATACACAAGATACTTATAAAAGTGTTACGATTGAATGGACAAATAAAAAGTTATCTCAATTAATAGGTGACACCGAAGGTTTTTCGGACGAAGTTGTTCGTGAAAATGTTTCAAAGTGAACAAGAACAGATAGTGTAGAGGCTTGTGAAAGTGTGCTCTTTAGAGAAGTAAATAAATTCATTCATCAAAAAGTGAACCTATCATTTGCGAGATGATGTTTCATCACAAAAATCATGCCGGCCAGAAATAGGGGACATTTGTAAAGGACGAAATGAATTACAAAATACATCACACACTTAAACATTGGAACAAATGCACATTATCAAGATCAAGCCTCAAATATGAGGATATTCATTACTCTAGAATATACGTTATTTTCTTGAAAACACCATAACAGCCACTGACAACAATAATATATTTTCTTTGACATAATGCTATTATGGCACTACATAAAAGCATTACTTTAAAGAAAAACTTCGTGTCAAACAATTCCTTAATTTTCAACAGCCTGTAGGAAACTTAATGAATATTAAGCTTTGTAACAATAAGGGTAGTGTTACAACAATGTGCTTAATTCTATTTTTAGAAACAAAAGCATTTTCAGTTTCAAAAATAGCCTTTTTTCTAACATGCCTATTTTTCATGAAAGGCTATGGTTCGAAAATAGAAGCCCTGTGTGTAGGAAAATTCTCAGATATGTAGAACACAAAACAAGCTTTCCCTCAAAAAATAGTTTTATTTATGATGCTTTTTTGAGAAATACACTTCATTTGAAATAAATGCTTGTTTTTGCAACAGAAGCCTTTTGAATAAAATGGTCATGGATGAATTACACAACAACCTAACCTGTGATATGTTGTAATTTTCAAGGAATGAAATGATTTTCAAGAAATTATTTTATTTGCATAAATATATACTATATTTTCAAGTAATGAAAATAACAATAATTTTCGAAATAACGTATCTCTTGCAAAAGATGGGACCAATGCTGCTCAATTGCAACTCTCATCAATTACCAGCATGTAATATAGACAATATTTCCATTCCCTAGATTTAGTATTGGATGGCAGTGTATTTTCCCTCAACCTCAATAAGTTATTCAATAAAAGATATTGTTCAGGGTTCAGGTTAAGTTCTCAATATCAATCATGACTTGGGAAAGAAGTCACATCATAATGTATATTTTCCTTGCCAACAGGAGTATTTCTTGGTTGAAGAAATTGGGCGGTTCTTTCAATATGAGAGATTGGTAATAGATGACAATTAAACACTAATTTCATTATTTAGTTAAAAGGATGAAAGACAAGGATGCTTCACTAAAGACACACAATCTGAGGAAAAATCATTATTCGAAGGTGACTTCTCTACCATTTTCCCTGTGTTCGCTCAAGAACACGTCTAACATTAAGGATACACTGATTAGAATGAATTCTTATCACCATTTGTATCAACTCTTATCAATCCACCACTAGGAAAAAGATTGACTTGACATCTATTTGTATTTTCTGGTGAAAAAATGAACTTTCCTTTCACATTGGATCCCCTGATAAAATAAGATTTCAATATGAGAGTGACGTTTCATGTGGCTTTGAGGAGAATTGTGTGAAGAGGGTGGATGGTAATCAATCTACTTTGATGATAATTTATCAAGATGTATACAAATGTTAACGAAAGAAATACTGTAAAATCCTTGAGAATCAGGTTTAAATGATGTCATAATGATGAAGCCACACATAACCAATATGGGGGTTCAAAGGGAGATTGCTGACAGGAAGAACAAGCAATTTTGAAACCAAGGAAGGATCATCTAGAGAGGACCCTTACACAGAATACTCAATGGAAAGATATCAAATGAAGTAATCTAAAATCTCTATTTCCAATCTTTTGTATAAAACTATTTATTATACAAACATACGGCCTTTGAAACCGAAGAGAAAGAAAAAATACACACAAAGTCAATGCGCAGAATGGTTGATGTTATTTAGTCCTCAATGAACAACTCAAATGTTGCTGCAAAACTAGATGAACTTTTCAAAATTTTTGAACATGATCAAATGTTCTAATATGGGGTTTCTACATTGTTTAAATGTCATTGAACATTTTAAAACATTTTTGAACTAAATTGAATATATTTAAAAATATTCAAAAATGTCTAAAAAAAATCCACAATATGATATCGACATCAATTCCATTGTTGCCACCAGTTGAAGGTTGGTCAAACAGTATTAATGTAGATTGGAATTTAGAAGTATCTTGCAATAACAGCCAATTTTCCATTCAGGTGTTCATTCCTGGGAATTCTTAAAGTTTGAATGAAGACTTTTGTGTAGATTAAGAGGTGCCCCAGTACTCTACCGAACAAGGTTCCTAGACTTTTCAAATTCTTAGTTGTATTGGAAACGGAGCATATTTCTTCTCCTCCTTCTCCTTCTCTTTCAACCTTTAGCGAGACACTTATGTGTTGACTTATTTAGGTAAGAATGACATTTTATTATGCTCTGAAGCATAATTCCATGTACATGAATTTTTTGACATACATGGGTAGTCCTGATGCTTTGATGTGTGCTCATCTATAAAATTGTATCTTAACATAACTTCTGACATATGTAGGTATTATTTTTTGTTACTTGTGGTTACCTTCTAATATACTTTCTTTTGCATTCCATGGTACTCTTTACTGGGACAACATAGTAATAGGTGATAGGACATTCAACGGGGATGACCATAACCAACTAAAGATAAAGTTATTGATACAGCCGGATAATAGTTATTAGTGGTTTCATTAGTGGTTTCACAACATAATAGCCTATAAAATTTAAAAGTCTTGCCAAACAGAGCACATTGTCATGTGCAGCATGTGCAAAGCATGCTAGGCACATACACCCATTATCCAAGCTTAATCACACAAACACAACACATCAACCTTATGCCAATGCTTAGGCTGTGATTTTGTTCCGCGAATAGCTATTCTAGCAATTAAACCTAATTTTTCTCTATTGAACGGAAGTGATGATTTTGTTGTAAAGTCGGGACTGCCCCAAATTGCGAACAGACCAATAGACCAATTGCAATCTTCCCGCCACCACAAAAAGAGCCGCATCAATGATTTTTTAATGAAAGCTAATTTTTGTGAAAAAGGGGATAGTATAACTTCTACAAATTTTACGGAAGTATACTGGGTGGAGTGGTGTGGAAAAAGGCGGGAAACAGTATTGGATGATTGGACTATGTCTATTCGAAACGGTTGAATATCACCTGCTATTGGACCATTTGACTTTGCTAAATCGAATAGTTGAATAGAAAATTATTAAATTTTGCAATCGGTTTCTTTATTGGGATGAACAAAATCATTATTTTTAGGTGCAATAGCCCAATAGAAATGTTTGGCGATATTGTGGTTTGCCTATTTGAGGAACAAAATCACAGCCTTACCGTTTGACACAATGTAGAACACAGAGCACATTTTTGAATGCTACATAGCAATTTATGAACCTTATGGCAATTCAGGCAAAGATGCAGAGCATGTTGTTGTCTGTCATATGGGTTATCAGCCAGTGATTTCGACAAAAAGGCACAGAACAACTTCCTGAGATGACTTCTCAACCCATACTTATTCCTACCTAGCAAAAGTTATGAACAGATTTCAAATAAGCATCTCACGTCCACCTTTAAGCACTATCAATGATGCAATATTTGCTGTGTGCTGCGGCCGCAATAAAATTTGCTTGATGTAGATGCATACGAAGATCAGAAAGGGCTATGATGTGTCAATCATAAGGTTCTACTTTTACATAAGGAATCCTAAATGCCCAAAACCTGCTCTCTGCTCTATGTTACGTTGAATGGTACGCATCAGCATTGAATCATCTTTTTTCTGTTTCAATATGTACCGCTACTACAATAGCAGACCACTATGGTACAACCCTATCTTTGTAATGATTGTTATTTTTAAACTTTACACTTCCTCTAATTTAATGACTGGGCTTAGGAAATCAAAAAAACCTTCTGCATAATGTTGTCAGTCCGCATAGTGCAGTGGAGAATGATTTTTCGTCTGTTGCAAAAAATCTGGTAGTGGCTGCTACCGTATATTCCGGAGCATAAAAACCACAAAATAAGACTGGGGCTATAAAAACCCCAACCCCTAGAAATGGCAACGAGAAAAACGGACAAAAAATGGCCGTTGGCGAGCCAACATGCAATTTTTAAGATGTGGACATCAAGCGAACTGTTGTCTGGTCATAAATTGGCTGTAACATTCTTAGTTTAATGTTTCGTCCGTTGAAAAGGCAACCGTACTTTCTCTAGCGTCGCCAATTATTCTCAACGTCTTTTTTGTATTGTACTTCTATTGTTGTACCATAAGTAGCCTGAAAAAAGCCAATAACTTAACGCACCCTGTTTGTGTGAGATGGTACACCTATTGTACTGTATGTATGGTATTGTTGTGTCACGGAAGGTTTATCTCAAATATCTCGAAACATGCGTTCGAAAAAAGGACGGTCTGTCCGTTCAAGTATCTTAGGGACATAAAGCTAGGGGTCCGGGTTTTTATAGCCCCAGTCTTAAATAATGTGCAGTCATTTCGAAATGATACCTTTTGCTCCTTTGCGGTTCTTATACCCTGAATGAAGCTAGCAGTCCTCACACGATCGAAAAAAATGTATCTCTTGTCTTTTTTAAACCTCTATTACCCTATCCGAAGGGTACCGTACACAGCACATCACACACATCACAACAAACAATTGCCAGCATCCTGCGCAGCACCTCACCATGGTGCCGGGTAGTGAGTTTTTGGTCATAATTAAATAACTCAGCGAATATTTGAACGCACGGGGAACTACACATATGGGGAAATTGGTGTTGACATGGAGAATCTAAAGCCAATAGCTTTAGAACAAACAGAGTGTGTTAATTGGAAAAAAAAACAAATGTTCACGAAAATCGGTCATGTCGACTGGGTGGTTCTTATACCCCAGTGGTTCTTATGCTCTAGAATATATGTAGTAAAACTATTACATAACAGATACAGCTTGTTGCAGACATTTCTGACCTCACGTAGAGGTGGTACAAATTGTACGCAGTCTTAATTTTTTATACCTTACACGAATAGTTTTTGCTAGCCATAAAAGGCCAACTTTTTACATCACAAGTCAAAGGGTTATCAAATCCCCCCCCCCCATCCTCGAAATACCTCACATAAAGTTTGACCGATTAAAAGAGAATGCCCCCAACAAATGGGGGAATTGCTAAAAGACATTAAGCTCTACACAATGTATTTCTAATTCCCCCTTATCGCGTATCCATTTGCTGTCAGATTCATTCAGAGACTGTAATAGTTGCATCCATTATTTTCGATTCACGGTGAGGGGGGAGGAAATAGAATATAATTAATTTAAACAATTCTCAGTAGGACCTAAAGGTTTGAAAATGCCCTATGGGTGTATCTAAAGCAATGAAGCGCTTTAGGTCCTGCTGAGAATGTTCATAGCCAAAGTCCACTGCGAATGAATTCTTGGGTGGCTGATCCCATGGTTGTTAGCAATTTATCTAGGTTGATGGCAGATAGGAAAAAAATAACTTAATATTTAAAGGTATTTGTACTACGCTACACAAGGTCAATTTTTCGTGCAAACAGCTGTACCACAAAAAATATATCATGGCTGTCTCGTTTGTGATCGTTAGCTGTTGTTGGGCTGTCATTGAAAGTTGTCAATTGTGCGACCATATGTTAGGCCAAAAGCTAGGTAACTTACAATTCCCGAGGAATTGCACATCACTTTTTTTGGCGATTTCAATTCCTGATAAATTTTGACTTTGACAAGGAATTGCAATCGGCCCAGGAATATGCAGAACAATTCTTGGGGAACAGCCTTTTTACATTTGAATAGTGCGAAATAGCTCATGTTGTTGTCAGTTTAGCTAACTTCTGGCATCAAAATTAGTTCAACGATTGTTTGTACTAATTCCTGCGAAATAGAATCTTTTGGTGGTAATATTTTCGCAGATGTGTAACACATTAATTTAATCCGATTCCTTAGGAATCACAATACTGCAATATTCCGTCGATGATAACCATTCCTAAAGAATTGTAACAACCACTCAGTACCGTACTAAAGATAGAGTATGAGAAGCCCCTTGATACAGTATGAGAGCCCCTTCTCGAATGATGCTGATCGTGCTATGCCAATCGATCACACCATCATTCGAATTAATGCCAAACTATTGCCCTTCACAGAAATCCCGGGCTAAACAATGGTTACCGAGGAATTGCAAAGTTGAAAAGTGCGACTACTTGTCAAAGTCAAAATTTATCAGGAATTGCAATTACGATCGCCAAATGTTTTGCAATTATTAGCAATTGTAAGTTACCTAGCTTTTGGCCTAACACATACTCTAAAAAAATATATAAGAAAAAAATAAGAAGCATGATTTTGTACAAGGGGCTGTTGATCAATTGAATTATCTTTTTTGTCCCGAACCCTCACAGTACGATATATTACATACAGGTACACCCCCCCAGCAAAGAATACTACACATAATATATATTATCTTGTCCGATCTCTATACAACACATCAAGAGGATGACTAAAATTCATAACACCGGTATTACTCCTACCATCTGAAGCATTCTTTTGCTTTGACTACAATCACTCTCGTGAACTAAAAGTTTTACCTTTCTATAGCGACACAACTTTCTACTCAAGCCCCTTGGACTCTCAAACGAAGAAGTCATTTTATCGACTATACAAGTGTGAATAATATTATTACAGCTTCAAATAATATTAAAAATAATAGTAACAGACGCAAATGAAGGTATGGTACCATATAGTATGGTACAAAAGAAAATATTATGAGATGATTCCTGGACGATGCGCATGCAGCATGACGTGAAAATCTAAACTCGTACCATACCAAACCTAAGCGAAGACCTGTGAAGACTCACCACCTCTCACACGACGAGTGAAGCAACGATCAAGCCTCCGCAGCATTCGCGCAACTAATCAAAGCTAGCTACAACTTTCTAAAATATATAGTTCGTTTCAACGCCAAAATCACCCAGCCTTTATCTCCTTTGGTCGCCTATTCAGTGCATCATCTTGTACTAACCAACGCATATAATGTACGTTTCGACCTATCGACGGTTCTGGACTCTCCGGATATGTTTATTTGTAGCCACCGCTTCGTCGCAAACTGCATCTGTTGTGATAACACACCATGAATCGTCGCGTCTTGGCGCGCCGGACAGCGTAGTCTCCGTTAAAGGAAAGTCATCCAAGAAGGACGCCGAAGAATCTTCGAGGACCACTTCGCAAGCAGGTGATGCGCCCGATGCCACGGTGGATGCCAGTAATGGCGTGGTAGCAGGCAACTCCACGGGGACCGACAAGTTCTATCCCCTATTCACTGACCGTCTCTGCAAAAAGGACTGCCCATCAGGAGACTCTTTCGAATGTGCGGGAGTCTTGGGAGACACTGTCGGCATGTCGCTCTTCGATACGGTCGAGGAATGTTGTACAGAGGCCTTTGGCTGGATCGATGTTACGCTGTGCACTGCATTGTCGGCCAACACAACCACCGACTTGTTCTACGTATCAATTCCTGACGAAGCATGCAAGAAGCACTGTCCCGTTGACCCTGCAACCTTTGAATGCGGAGGAACACCGCAAGATCTAGCTACTGCGCTCTTTGAAACCGTTGACGAATGCTGTGCAGCAAAGTTACCTCACATTGATGAAGCCCTTTGCGTCGCAATATCCACAAATACTTCCACGAACAAGTTCTACCTTCTCGATGACGTATGCAAGCAGGACTGTCCCATCGACCCTACGACGTTTGAATGCGGAGGTAACCCTCGTGATGTTTCTGCCACACTCTATGACACTATTGAGGAGTGTTGCGCGGAAAAGTTAGCATTCATTGATGAAAGTCTTTGCGTTGCTATTGCTACGAATACTAGCACAGACTCATTCTACGTGTCCGGAGATTCCTGCAAGCAAGACTGCCCAATCGATCCTGTGGCATTTGAATGTGGCGGTACTCCAGATGATCTTTCGACCACCCTCTTTGGGTCCTTAGTGGATTGCTGTTCCGAAAAATTAGCTTACATCGATGGAAGTCTTTGCGTTGCCATATCCACAAACACATCGACAGACAAGTTCTATGTATCTTACTCTGAAAAGATGTGCAAGCAGGATTGTCCGGTTGATCCCACGACTTTCGAATGTGGAGGGACGCCAGAAGATCTATCAACCCCTCTGTATGCGACCGTTGAGGAATGTTGTAGCGAAAAATTAGCTTTTATTGACTTAACACTCTGCACTGCTGTATCCCTCAATGAAACAACCGACAAGTTCTATGTATCTTACACAGACAAGGTCTGCAAAAAAGACTGCCCAGTTGGCGAATCATTTGAATGTGGAGGGACTCCTGAAGATCTCACTACAAAACTTTTTGAGACGGTCGAAGCATGCTGCTCTGAGAAGCTTTCATATATTGATGAAAGCCTTTGCGCGGCCCTCTCTCTCAATCAAACCACTGACAAGTTCTACGTATCATACCCCGATGAGAAATGCCTTAAAGATTGTCCTGTAGGTGATGCACCAGAATGTGGCGGTCCTCCAGGCGACCTTTCTACAGCATTGTTCGAGACAGCGGCAGAATGCTGCATCGAAAAGTTGTCCTATATCGATGAAAGCCTCTGTTCCGCCCTTTCACTCAACAAAACTACTGATAAGTTCTATGTATCCTACCATGATGAAGCCTGTAAAAAGGATTGTCCTGTCGGCGAGGCGCCAGAGTGCGGGGGCATCCCTGAAGATACCTCAGTCACACTATTCGAGACAGTTGAAGAATGCTGTGCTGAAAAACTAGCTTACATTGATGAAAGTCTCTGCGTCGCCATGTCACTCAACACAACCACCGACAAGTTCTATGTATCCTATCATGATGAGGCATGCAAAGCAGATTGCCCAGTTGGTGAAGCACCAGAATGTGGAGGCACTCCAGAAGATTCTTCGGTCACACTTTTTCTGTCAGTCGAGAAGTGCTGTGCAGAAAAGTTAGCATACATTGATGGGGCGCTCTGTGTCGCACTGTCACTCAACAAAACAACGGACAAGTTCTATGTATCTTACCCCGACGAATCATGCAAAAAGGACTGTCCTGTCGGGGATTCACCAGAATGTGGGGGGTCTCCTGCAGATCTCTCCACTACGTTGTTTGATACAGTTGAGAATTGCTGTGTTGAAAAGCTTGCATACATTGACAAAAGTCTCTGCACTGCCACATCCCTGAACAAGACTACAGATTTGTTTTATGTTAATGGTGAGGTGTGCAAAAAGGACTGCCCGGTGGGTTCTGAACCAGAATGCGGAGGCACTCCAGAAGATTCTTCTACTAAACTTTTCGAAAGTGTTGAAGAATGCTGCACTCAAAAACTAGCGTATATTGATGTAGAGCTCTGTGCCGCACTGTCACTCAACAAAACAACGGACAAGTTCTATGTATCTTACCCCGATGAATCATGTAAAAAGGACTGTCCTGTTGGGGATGCACCAGAATGTGGGGGAGCACCTGCAGATCTCTCCACTACGTTGTTTGATACAGCTGAAGAATGCTGTGTTGAAAATCTAGCATACATTGACAAAAGGCTTTGCGCTGCAATATCTACAAACCAACACACAAACTTGTTTTATGTATCATACCCCGATGAAGCCTGTAAAAAGGACTGTCCTGCTGAAGATGGGGGCCAATGTGGAGGTACTCCGGCAGATCTGTCCATCCATCTCTTCGGTTCAGTATCTGAATGCTGCAAAGAGAAGCTCTCTTGGGTTGAGCTTTCAGAATGTGTTGCTGCTGTCTGAATAATCTGAAATATTGTAGTAGAGTGCATTTAGTTACAAGTCACATTAAACTGCACATTGCCTGATCTGTCTGCAAGGTAGTATAAGAGAAAAGCCCTGGTACAATGATGAATAATTACTCTCTCGAACCACACACAGCGCCAGATGTATTATCATGGGTCGACTTCATTACTTCTTATGGCACCCGCCTTATGGCACCCGCCCCATTTAGATGTATCATTACAAAACAACTGGTAACTCAAAAGTAACAATCCTCCTGCTTCCTGCTATATCAGGCAATCATGTCTTCACCTTTTTGTTACTACATTTTGAGTACGACAATCTTAACATAACATCTTTGTTATCTCATGCCAACCTGGCCATTCCTTGTGGAGGTTGAGGGAAATTAGTGGGCATGACATAATTTGGAATCATTAAGTGAGCAAATCACATGACATGACAGATGTCATGTGTAAGATTAATAATATTGTAAGTGGTTTGTATTGATGGAGCTGGAATGTGCTGATGACTGTTACTTTCGTAGAATACTCCTATTTCTTGACAGTAGTCTTATTTGTCACAGAAGGCTTATTTCTTGAATGAGGTTGAGGGAAAGAGTGAAATAATATTACAAGTAGAGCTTAAACATAAACACAAAAAATAAATGTTTTGTTTTAGAGGAGGAAGCATTTATTATTTTTGAACTACCCTGTCTCACAGTATATAATTGCGATATTCAAATAATACATTCGTCGGAAAGAGTATTGTACCATACATTAATGATTGAAGGTACATTCTCATTTGGCAAGCTTTTCAGCGGAAACGAGAATTGAATGAGAAATAAGACTATTTTTAAATCTTGAAAATAGTCTTATTTCTCGCAGATAGTGCTATTTCTTGCCGATAGTCTTATTTCTCGAAGATAAGAGGTCTATCTGCGTAGGAATAATACGGATTAACGTAAGACTCATTTATAGGCATATTTCTCGCCGATAGTCTTATTTTTTGCGTAAGGCTTATTTCTTGAAAATATGCTTATTCATAAGACTATCGCCGAGAAAAAAGCCTTATGCGAAAAATAAGCCTTATGCGAGAAATAAGACTATTTTCAAGAAATTCACGTTACTTCTTGTTCAAGCGGTCGTTTAATTTTTATACTACCTCCATTTTGTCATATTTCAACGGACTATTTATTTTCATATGCAAACTTATGTGTACACTCTAATACAATGTACTACGTTATGTGTGACTCCTACATTAGGCACTTTCATTATCACCAACATAATTTCCCCCCAGTAAACCTCATAAGATATGGCACCTACTTATTGAAAGAACAACTGTTCTCAAAAATCTGTTAGCAATAGTCCTTTCTTTTATATAGTGATATGCCATAAGTACTGCATATAGCTACAACGCACTATTTTGCCAGTTTCCCTCAACCTCAATATCGTCTTATAAAGACTATTTTTGCAAACGAAGCCTTCTGCAAAAACAAGACCATCAGAGGGAAATAGGACTACAAGGTTGCAAACAAATACTATTCCTCAGTACTCAGTACACAAGAGTCTTATTTCTGAGATATAAGCTTTCGGCAAAAAATAAGACTATCAACAAGAAATAAGACTATTTTTGTGTCTAAAAACAGTCCTATTTCTCGCTAAATGCTTATTTCTTGAGTATTATCCAATTCCGTTAGACGTTAAGTCTTGTTTGAGTGAAGCATAAAAAATAGTATACTATACATTCATTGCTTTGTGGACATGGTACGATAGTTTCACTAGCAGAAGCTTTTACAAATGAGATGTTCAAATTCTTGAGAATGATCATATTATAATAAAGATTCCCTCAACCTCATCGGAAAAGTCAAATCTGTAGAATCTTCTTGATTTATTTCATGTTTATTTTCACTGAGGAGTGGTACAGCAAGGTCTCTACCTGCTCCACATATTGAATTGGAAAATGAACTGTTAAGGATGATAGGTGGAAGATCATAGATTCTAAACCATCATTGGTTCTGGTAATATAACTGTATTTGTTAGATATCTAATGTCAGAAACATATTTGTACAAAGGTAATTACAAAATGTCATTTTTATGTTTACCTGGTCTGAAAGAATATAGCAGATTAACATGGTGTCCAGAAAATTATCCCGATGCCCAAGTACAGTATTTTCCATAAACATTGATATTTTCATTATATAAATGGTATTTAACAAAAAGTCATTATGTTCAATTTTACTTCATGTAGGCTTACCTTTTGAAAATATCATTCTCCATTGAAAATACCATTTTAATAACAACAATGCATTTGCAGGAATATTATTAATAAAGATGTCGATGAAAAAAGTGTCACCTGTTGAAAATAATGAGTTTTGTTGATAACAACATTATCTGTTGAAGATAAGATTGTAATATCATTTTTCCACAGATAATATGATTTTTTGATAGATGCCAAGATTTTCAATGAAACTTCTTACATTCAACCAATTAGAATTGTTAGTTAACAGATTCCGTAATCATATCACTCCAACTTTCTTTCATGCCTAAGCTGATGTCAATCCTTGACCCTTTCTCATCTCAAAAAATCCAATTGAAGCAACAGGATGAAGTTGCAACTTTTGGCTTCAAATTTGTTTCCTGAATTGTGTACATTGTTGATTCAGTCAATGCCACTGCTTTGGGACAGCATTTGGAAATACCATGATATTGTCCCCTTAAGTCATCTAGTGTGTGGCTCAAAACATGACAACTTGCCACTTTTAAGGCCATTATTGTCCATATTGCATCACCAAGTGTGATTTTTCAGCTGACAAGATCAAAATTAATTATCATCACCCTCCAGATATGTCACATTCACACTATCACTGAGGAGGTGGCATCTATCATTGAGGACTTATGGTGTGATCACAAGAATTTGTGAACTTTGCTGACAAGATATCTGTGAATTGGCCATGTAAGCCTCCACTACATGGCCTCCATGCTCTACTGTCTTCCAATTATCAAAGGAAGATGGACCATTGTCAAATGTTCTAAAAAGAAATTGAAAAGAGGTAAGTTCAAATTTTTTATGTTATGCTGTGTTATTTTTAAGCACATGTTTGCCTGCTTGAATTTTCAAATCTTCCACATCTTGCCCTTTCCGAGCATCCATTGCTTTCACTCCCATCCTGTTATGTATTTTAGATCTCGAAGAAACAGGTAACAACAATGTGAAATATTATTTTACAATGTGTGCATGATAATTTTGTCATGTCACTCACAGCACTGCTGTGCCAAGTGCAATCTCCTAAAATCCTGAATTTAGGCCCTTACAGTGTCCTATCCACTTTCTATCCCATCCTGCTAGCTGCAATAAAGTTTCCAGCTCTGTCTAAATATCTTGCTTATCTGTTTTTGTTTCAGAAGGATGAATAAACAGCAATCTTAGTATTCTCTCCCCTTCGGAGGATCATCCCTGATGAGTCTACCGATGCATCCCATTGCGGTGTAAATTGCTCCCAACTCTCAATTGTAGGTGATGTTGCTTCCTGCTTAAGACGTGTAATTCCTTGTCCGTGTAATTCCTCGTCTCGCAATTTTCACGCACACCTGGTTTACACTCCCCGACTTTCTTATTGGGGAATCCATCAGTTGTCCTTGCTTCTTTTCTTTCCAGTCTACATCTTATTCAAACTCATTTTTCCTGCCCACAGAACAACAATTCCCTACACACTTCATTGCCTCCATCACAATTGCGTGACACCACACTTCCACCCAGTCCAACACTTCCACTACCCAGCACTAATACACATCATACGGTGCCACCATTTCATACGGTGTCATCCAAACCATCTTCCGCCATTCATAATACAGCAGACTTAGGAAAAAGTTACACTAACTTTTTCAGTTAAGGCAAAGTTAGGCAATGCTTCCCTAACTCTAACTTTCCTAACTTTTGCCAAAGGCAAAATTCCTAACTCTAACTTACCTAACTTTTGCCGAAGGCAAAATGGCTAACTCTAACTTACTCAACTTTTGCCGAAGGCAAAATAGTTAACTCTAACTTACCTATCTTTTTACGAATACAAATTTTCTAACTCTAACTTACCCAACTTAAACCCTATCCAAAATTGCTAACTTTAACTTACCTAACTTTAACCCAAGGCAAAAGTGCTAACTCTAACTTACTGAACTTTAATCTGTACAGAATAGCTACCTCTAACTTACTTAACTTTGGAGGTAAATTGGCTGACTCTACCGCTACTAACTTTATGATAATTAATTCGAGTACCTTTAACTTACCCACCTGTTGTTTTACTAAATTCCATGAACTCCCCGTCTGACCCTAGTCTGTGTTGCATGTGTGTGGCTGTCAAGAGCTGCCTACACCATCTGCCAATTTAATTGAAAGTCACTGCCCCTCACTTGCCATCTTCCACCGCAACCCTCCCACGTGGATTTCAAATCCCACAACTTTTGACTTGTCCTCCCATGGAAACAATCTAGACATTAACAAAAGAAGCAGGTCAATTGCTCACTCCTATGAGTTATGCCGTGTACTCGTTTTGAGTAGGAATTTCATCAGAACTGGCCTCCCCTGACCTGCCATCTTGCACAGCATCTCTCCAACATAGGTTTTAAACCTCACACCCATCGCGGGGCTCTCCTGTGGCAAAAATCTAGCAGTGTGAATTGATCACTGTTTATAAAGTGCGGGAATTGGAAATTGGTGAGTACTTGTATTTTTAACATCCACTTCAATTTGATAATTGATTATCAACCCCTCCTTTGCTTTCACTACTCGTTCCACAGATAGTATGTCCGGGCGTTGTCATTGCACACAAAGGTTGGTGCGTGGAAGAAAGAAAATACAGAGGATGCTCTTAAGTGCTGGAACTTGGAGCATATTCTTGAGGCTGAATCTCTTGGGACAACAATGCCTGCAGAGTTGACACTTGATGACCTAGTTAATGAAGAAAGAGAAACCACAGAACATGTTATATTCATTGATGAAGAATAAGAAGTAGCACTCTAAATCCCTTAGCTTTATCTGAAAGTAAAATAGCAGGCAAAATGTCTAGCTCTAACTCTTCTAGCTTTCATCAAAATGCTAAGTGGCTAACTCAAACATACCTACCTTTGGCTGAAGGCAAAATAGATAACTCTAATATACCTAACTTTTGCTGAAGGCAAAATGGCTAGCTGTAACTTACCTAACTTTTACCAAAGGCAAAACAGCTAACTCTAACTTAACTAACTTTTGTCGAAGGCAAAATGACAAACTCCAACTTACCTAACTTTTGCCGAAGGCAAAATAGCTAACTCCAACTTACCTAACTTTTGCGGAAGGCAAAATGGCTAACTCTAACTTACTTAACTTTGCCGAAGGCAAAATAGCTAACTCTAACTTACCTAACTTTTGCCAAAGGTAAAATGGCTAACTCTAACTTACCTAACTTTTGCAGAATTCAAAATGGCTAACTTATTTTTGAAAGTTTAACTTTTTCCTAAGTCTGTAATACAGTGAAAAGCATAATACGGTGCAGTTTGCACTCCTAACGCATTTAATGCGGTGCTGTCCAAAACATCTTACACTGAATATCATACGGTAGTACTATGATACGGTGGCACTTGCAATCAGAACGCATTTCATACGGTGCTGTCACAACTATCTTCCACCTTTTATAATACGGTGAAAATATAATATGGTCCAACTTGCACCGAGAACGCATGTCATACGGTGCTGTCCAAACTGTCATATTTGGATCGCATATCGTACGGTGAGTGTTCAGTTTTCAACGCACATCGTACGGTCGTCTGTCTTTTACGTTACCTTACACTACCTTTTCTCCCTTATCCCTTTTCTATGTCCTGTCTTCTTAGTCTAAGATGGATCCATCGCTGGAACACTCCATTCTACAGGCATTCAAAGAATGTCAACAATGGACTCAACAATTCATCGTAGATGATTCCGACGGTACTGTTGACCTGTCATGTGCCGCAACAAAATCATCTCCCCAAACTCCTGACAACACCGAGAATCAACCACAATCGTATCCCGATCGCTCCGTCTTTCGATTTGACCCATCAATGTATAGAGGAAAGGAATCATTTCGGGCCCTTGTGCTGATGATCCAAAACTCCCTCCCGGGATCAAAGTTTTCTTTTGTCTGTGGATTGAGGAACAATCAATACGTACTTTGGTGTTCCCATACCCACCTCCAAGAGAATAAACAGAAAGACACACATGCGTTCGACAACGAAAACTATACCCAGGATGGAGTAAAGCCTGAGCATATTCAAGGACAAGCTCTAGGCTAGAATTGTCACTTGATGCCATGACGGGGAAACAAGAATCAAAAGCAATCAAATGCTCCACTACCTCAACAGTGTCACAGTACTCCGATAATCAGCTGTCAAACCGTAGGGTTCATTCAATCTGCAAAACCGATGAAAAGGACCGCTGCAAGTGTTGTATTGCATTCTTCCTATGGCCCAATGGTCATTACTATTTGGATTACAAGACTACCTGTCTCACGCACAAGGGACATCCAGCTTACACTCCAGAGACGAAACTGAAAGGCATCAGGTATATCAGCAATCAATCGAAACTGTTGATTGAACACATGTCTGCTGTTGGAGTCCATCCATCTCAGCTTGCAGTTGTACTCCAGATGTTGGGCGACGCAGATGGCACCTATCAGTCAGCAACGGTTCGTAATTTTGTTCAGAAGTGCAAGATACTGCATCAAAAAGAACTGGGGATTGATCATACTATGTCTTCAGCTGAAAAGGCAATGGAATTTTTGAACGGGTAAGTCATTTTATACTGTGTCCAGATGTGTTCCCTCAATTGTGTAATAACAGCTGACTTTTTCATTTTCATATCCAATGTGCAACAGAAACGAAATATCTTGTCGGATAGTGTATGACAATCCTAAGCTTGAAGATTGTGCTATTTCAAGGCCACGTGGACGTCTGTTAACAACCGAAATATTGAAAACAGATGCTGCTATCCAGTCAGAAATCTCTGATCTTTGTAAAGAATTGACATTCAGCAATGACAAGATACTGGTACTGATGATCTCCTTTGCCTCTGACGAAATGATTCAAGAAACAATGAAGTATCCTGAGGTTTTTTTATGGACTGCACTGCCCGTGTTAACAAACAGAAAAGAGAATTCTTCTTCTCTGTCATTCACACTCCCTCTGGAAAGTGCCATCCCTCAAACATGACTGTGATTCAATCAGGTATATTTTCAAAATATTACCATTCTACCAATCATGTGTATAACTTCTAACTGATGGTTTTTTGATTTTGTCACCAGGGAAGTCTTGGGTCTATCGATACATCTTCAAGGACGGTTTTCCATTTTTGTATGGATCCGAGACTATTCAAAGAAACAGTCTTGCACTGACGGATGAAGACGCTTCTGAATACAGGACGTTCAAAACTATGACCTCAAGAGTATTAGAATACAAAAAGAGTAGAATAATGCTTTGCACTTTTCATGCAATTTGGAAATATTCTGAAGAACACATAAGACCAATATTGCCGAAGGAAGGTGTTCTTCTATCCAATAAGGGTAGAAAATATGGTAAGTGTTGTCATCCACAATTATTGTCGCAAGAATCGATATTAATATCCTTTTCAATTCATTTCCAATTCGACATTCTACCTCATAGGCACAGTATTACTTCATTGGATAATGAGACAATGCAATGAACATGAAACCGTTGCTGAGTACCAACGATCATGCAAGGAACTCTGCCATTTTATGAGGGACGATCGGACAATAGCAGACCTTGGGCCCGCCTGTGTATCTGCAATTATCACATTCGCCAAATCATTGGTAGACAAAGAGAAGTATCTTGGTAACCACATTTGCATGTCCACTACTAATTGCATGGATTCTGAAACCACTTCTCCTGTTGAATTGCAAAACAGCATCGTTAAACAGAAGCTAGGAATAAACGCAAGCATGGACATTCACCGTGATATTGAGAAGATAACTGAAAACACCAACAGATGAATTCATCACCACAAAGAAGCTGCTCTCCGATCTTTAAATCAAGTGAATCTATCGTCCATAGCACCTACCAAGACAATTATTATCCCAAAAATGCAAGCAATTGCGGATCATAGCTATGACAAAAGAACTTTGTGCAAGTTATGTAAAACTGGATGCAACGAATGGTTGTGTTGGTTTTTTGATACGGGGAACAATTCCGATACGACACACGGTCCATGGCCAATGTCTGCCCTCCCACGATTCGTGAGGGTGCGTAAGATCCTTCGCAAGTTTGCTAACAATTTGACTTTCGTCTGGGGTGATTGTGGATTTTACGATACGTGTGGAGTACCATGTCCACACATCTTTTGTCTTGTTGACAAAATGAGCATAAACATGATTCATGTTCGTCACAAGAAAGTATATGATGCCCATTATGACGATACCATGACATTGGGAAGACTTATGATACAGGCACAGGTAACGTAACTTTGTAAATAGTGTATGTCTTGATGTCTATCTATCTTTAACACTGTTGTTTTATTTAGGAAGAACACTTCAGGAATGAAAGCATGGGTGTCCGTATAACCCATGGCCAAAATGAGAAATTGGCAAAGACTCCATTAGAGATTGTCATTAAAGGCAGAGAAGTTTATCTGGCTTCGAATACTAGTGTTTCTGATCATGTTGAGGCAGATTATGTGCTATCTCAATCTGAAGAAATGGGGTGCACTATTCCAGATTTCCTTCATTTCCAAGAACAAGTGCTTTATTAGAAAATGGAAGCATACAAAGTGTCTAATAGTTTTGAGGTTGACACTGGAGATGGCGTTGCCGTAGGAGATCACACCTGTGCTGAGGGTCCAGGTTTTGCAGGTTATAGACAGAGTACCAAGTTCTTATCACCAATCGCAAGAAGACTGCAGTCCAAAATTGAAGAATCTCATCAATCTGACGCTTGGTCACCATCCCGTAGGACATTAACAGGAGAGTACGATCTTATTAATGAAGACTCTAAAGACAAAGTTAGGAAGAGGATTATCACATCTTTAGATGGAGTCCTATCTTCCTCCAGGATGCCAGCCACATACATAGAAAGATTTGAAACTGGGGTTATGAAAATGATACAAACATTGGATACTGACATAGCTGCATTCAAGACGCAATTGTTTGAAGAATTAAAAAAGAAGTCCTCCAATATGAATAGGGATGATGTTAGAACAAATGACTATGAGTTTGCATGTGATGAGAAAAAGTCAAACCGTAAAGAAAAGAGAAAAAGGAATGGGTTAGATTATTAACAGATGATCATTTTAGATATAAGCATTATGCGCTACATGCAGATATACTTTTAACACTGTACTATATGCTATTAGGACAATGTCAACAACCGTATTACATGCGATGTAATATCTCATTCACTGCGTTACATGGGTGTCACGATCACATTGAATGCAATGTGGTATTCCATTCGCTGCATTACATGATGTTCACCATTGTATTACATGCGATGTTGTATCCCAATAACCGCATTTCATGCGTTACACTTTTTCGGTGCGTTTCACGACCACATTACATGCGATGTTGTATCCCATTCACCGCATTTCATGCCTTACAATTTTTTGAAGCTTTTCGCGACCAGATAACATGCAATGTTGTATCCCGTTCACCGCATTTCATGCGTTACCCTTTTTCGAAGCTTTTCATGACCGTATTACATGCGATGTTGTATCCCGTTCACCGCATTTCATGGGTGACAATTTTTCGGTGCATTTCACGACCGTATTACATGCGATGTAGTATCCCATTTGCCGCATTCAATGCGTTACATCTTTGCGTTTCACGACCGTATTCCTATGCAATGTAGTATCCCATTCACCGTATTTCATGTGTTACGTTTATTCTAATAAAGATGGTATCACACATATTGATTTATAGTGCGTTTTATGAAAATACGGCAGGGGTATGGTGATTAAGTGTATAAGCTTTGCACCAGGGACAACCATGACACTAAAAATATGACAAGGCAATATGTGTTGTCACACCGTATTATATGCGGTTTAATTTTGTGACTATGTAAGTGATATTTGAGATGATCACAAATTATTGTTCCACTCTTAGGACTAAGGCTGTGATTTTGTTCGACGAACAGAGAACAGCAATATCGCTAAAACGGGCTGTTCCTCTATTCGTAGCTCAAATCGTGATTTTGTTTATACAAATAGGGGAACAGATAGCCGAAATTGCCATTTTTCTGTTCTCTATTCGTTTTGGGCGATCACGAATAGACGAACAGAGGGGGCTGTTCGTACCCCACGAAACGAATAGACGAATAGAGGAACAGCGTTTCCCGCCTTTTTTGCATCACTCCGCGCACTTAAAAAACTTCAAATTTATCAAGATTTTTTTAAAAATCTTAGTTTATCACTGAGCAGTATTTTTGTCTTCTTCTTCGTCGTTAGACACTTTTTTCACTTTTCGCTATTATTGGTAACATCTATTTAATTTCTATCACATTACCTGTAAATTTGCCATTTTCGTGTTCAACATGCATGGGTATTCAATCGCTGTTGATTTGTGATTACCTTAAAATTAATTTATAGCATGACCAAAAATTACGGGGCTTGACTGCTATTGATAGGCCTTTCTCGATCACAATGGTTTTAATTTAGAGAGGATAAGAAAAGTGATCATGAGGCCAATCTGCAACCGCTTTGGTCGAAGGGGCTGTTCCGTGATTCCCACTTTCTGGGGGCAGTATATTGCTGAATCGCGGTTAAAAATACCTAACACGATAATATTGGAAAGCACAGCACAAAAAAGTCATGCCCGTGCGCGCGGCGCTGCCTAACACGATAATAATATTGTAAAGCACAGCACTAAAAAAGTCGTGCCCGTGCGCGCCGCGCGACCGAAGGGAGCGCCGCGCGCACGCTAACTGGCGGCCACTGTTATAATTATCTTCTTTTTTACGAAACAAACTTAATTCCATTTTGCGGGCTCTCGCTCCTGCTAAAAAATCTTGCATCGGCTGCTTGTAATTCTTTTATGTTCTAAATCATATCCTAAGTACGAAAGTTACATCGTCCCCCTTTTCACAAAAATTAGATTTCAGTAAATATTCTTGCTTACGTCAGTTTTTGTGGTGGCGGGGAAGCCCGCGATTGGTCTATGAGCCTGTTCACTATTCGAGATAAGCTACAAATAAGGGGGTCTATTGCCCTATTGTGCTGTTCGCTGTTTGCGCGAACAACAAAATCATGATTTTGAGTAGAACAACGAATAGAAAAAAAATCGCTATAATACCTATTTGCTGTTCTCTATTCGTCGAACAAAATCACAGCCTAAGGCAGTGACTTGGTTGGATGAACAGGGAATAGAGAACAGGGTTTTGGCGAATAAAAATAATTAACCTCTATTCGACAAAAATCATGACAACATTGAATTGCTCGAATAGAGAATAGCCCAATAGCCCAATAGAGCAATAACAATTTAGTCTACCTTTAAGCATCCAAAGATGTAATGTTGTATGTAATTGAATTTAGTTGTAGAATGAAGGTCTTGATGTGAGCATGTAAAAAATTAGCACGCAAAAATAATATACAAATAAATATTATTACATCGCAACCATGACCATTTCCACCGCATCATGCCATTGTCATCAATTATTGTGAGTGCCACTATTGTGAATTGTGAGCACCGCTCTCGTTGTCATAGAGTTGATTGTCGCGTTGGTTGCATTCTCCATTGTGAGAACTTTTCCAACATCTGTCATGGCTGTCTGCTTGTTGAGCGATGTGTTGATGTGTTGGTGCGCATGTCATGATTGTTTGTGGTGGAATTGTATGGTAGATGGTCACAATTGTCGTGGTGAGATGGTGGTGTGGTAACAAAAAAAGCTATTGGTCTATTCTCTATTCGCTATTCGACCCATTGAATAGCACCCTCTATTGGTCTATTTGATTTCGCCAAAACCAAATAGAGAATAGAGACTGGCTATCTGTTGGCCTATTCGAGGGAACGAAGTCATAGATTTTTGGCCGAATAGACCGATAGAACTTTTCAGCGATAAAAAACCTATTCTCTATTCTCTATTGGCCCAACCAAGTCACAGCCTAATTGTAGAAAAGTATGACTGTAACACCATTAAACATTAAACAGACAGGCATATTTCATATTACAAATCACTTAGTCACAAGCAAGTTAAACTAACGGCGTATTATATGTGTGTTAGACCGTATATTACGCGTTTTTAATCAATATAACAAATCGAGTACCACCGCTAAACAGACAAGCATGTTACCCTTAGTAAGAAGGCAACTGTTCACCATGTGTTGTCGCATCCTCAATTAACTGACGTACAACATTCATTCTCTGAGGGGAGTCGTCGAATATGACATTGTTCACGTTGTCTTGTACATGTGGCAACAACTGACTGGCATAGTCTGACAAGAACGGGGTGGTGTGGACGAATTCTTGCAGGAGCAAGAAATGTGGAAGAAGCACGTGTGGTCTCTTGCCACCAAGTAGTGACTGCCAACTAACTACTACACCACCACTACTGCCACACTTCGCTTTTAGTTCACTCAGGACACCAACATAATGAACATAATTACGCTGTTCAAAAACAATGTCCTGGTGTTCATAGTTATGGTGTTCAACTTGCCTGTAACAAGTTAATCTCTGAGACAAATAGAGACACATATGATAGATGCATCTTGCGGCCCTCTCGCAACGTTCATCTTGGATTGACACAAAAGCGTTGTGCTCTGATAATTTCTTCGAGTCACTGGGGGCTTTCTTGCGTTCACATGCAGGAGACATGCTACAGAGCACAAACAAGGTACACATTGCCTCGATAAAATACTTGTCGTGATTCCGCTGTGTCTTTGAGATCAGGTGTTTTTTGTCATTCCAGTCCGGAGAGGGGAATGTGTTGCAAATGGCGGACAACACACTGTTATGGTGTTTCATGACAAATTTATGGTCTGGATGCCCGAGGAACAGTTTTGCATTCAATTTCCATGCGAGGTCATACCTTGCAATTGTGCGAGGTGAAACATTACCACACAAGAAAGGCCTGGATTGGGAACCATAGCTCAAGCAACGAGCAATATCCAGACCGGCACACTTTTTAAGCGTGCTCATGTCCAACCGTAGATGTTGGGTAGTCGTGCTGAAACCGTGGGTAATTGAGATGGTAAATGTGAGATGACAAATGTACACAAAACAAAAGACATAAAACTTACATAGGCGGAGAACGGGCATTCGGCTTTCCTTGCCATTGTGACAACTGATGCTTTGAATTTCACCAAATTCACGTTCAAGTTCATTGACAGAGAACTCTTTGCAGGGATCATCATCATATTCACTGTTTTTCCGCATCTCCATCAGACTCTTCTTGAGCCGCCTTCGTGTCTTTCTCTTTCTCTTTATCGTTGTCCTGGACTTCGACAGGGAGATCCGTAATGTCTTGTAAGGGGACCACCCCAGGACAAGCCTCTGGCTTGCCTGTGTCTTCAGGCTCCACTTCTTCAGTAGCCTTTGGCTTGCCTTGAGCCTCAGAGTACACTACTTCATTGGTAGATGTTGGATCACCCTTTTTCGTGGAAGTTGTCTACTTCTTATGAGCAGCTGGCTTTTTTTGGTCGTCAGGGTCCACTTCTTCATTAGGCATCGGGTTGCCTGGATTTTTGGGGTAAACTGCTGCCTTCTTCTGCAAGACAGGCAACTTTGGACTTTGGCGATAAAGAGTTGCCAGCTGTGTCGTCCAATGTCATCCAGTGTCGTCAGTTGACGTCACTAAAAATATTGGGTCATTTCATGCCGTCCCTCAGGGTCGTTAAAAAGTCGTCAGGTGTCATCACTTCGGTAGTCATTCTGTCATAAGTGTCGTTACTTGGGTCGTCAAAAGGACTTCGCAGTCGTCACTTGGGTCGTCAGTTGGTCTTCACTATGTTTTCTCTTAGGGTCGTGATTTGTCTTTGTCGTCACTTTGTTCGTCACTATCATCAGTAGGCAGTCATATATATACCACGTAGGGGTCGTCAGTGTCGTCACGAACTGCCTTCAGTTCAGTCATCATTTTGTCTTCAGTGCCGTCACTTATGGCCGTCATTTTGTCTTCAGTGTCGTCACTTGGGTCGTCACATTGTCGTCACTTGGGTCGTCACATTGTCGTTAGGGTCGTCACATGGTGCCTTCTTATGTCGTCACTTGGTTAGTCACATTAATGAGATAATGTAAAAGACGTCAGTTGTCTTCAGTTGTCGTCAGTTGATGTCAGTTAATCGTTCAAAAATCTTCCACGTGGCACACTTGCCTGTCTTGCAGGGATGTTGTCTTCTTCTTACAAGCAACTGGCTTTTTCGGAACGGCCTCCGGCTTGAGATCTGAATTAGCAGGTCGTGGGTCTGCCTGTTTCTTTGAAGGTGGTTTCTTACGAGCTGCAGGCTTCTTGGCAATGGACTTTGGAGTGCCTTTTGTGGATGAGGTTTTTTCTGCACCTGCCATATGTTGTCTGGGAATGGTCTTTTGCAGTTCGAGGTCATCAATTGTCAATTCTTCGGGTGCAAGACTTGCGGCGGTGGAGGCCACCTTGGCTTTCTTTGCAGGCTTCTTGGCGACGAACTTCGGTGTGTCTTTTGCGGATGAGGATTTTTCTGCGGCCGCCTTCTGTTTTCTGGGAATGGTCTTTGGCAGTTCGGGGTCATCAACTTTAAATTCTTTGGAAGCAGGACTTGAAGTGGTGGAGGCCACCTTGGCTTTCTTGGGTGGGGGACCTAAACGTTCATGGAGTGGAAATGGAAGTATAAGCATACCACTGCATCAAATGCGTTGGAGTAGTAGCAACATCGTATAATGGTTGGAAAGAACATCATGGCATCACATGCGGTGTGGTATCAGCGAGCGATCACCACCGTATGATATGCGGTGCGAGTTACACCGCATATCTTATGGTGTAAGTCAAACACTTTACCACCGTATGAATAACGGTATGTCCACAACGCACAAAATACGATGAGAGTCCGTTTCACCTATAACGCAAGATGTGTGTTGTAGATTGACAAGTCACTCTAAAAATGCGTTGTAGTCGCGGCGGGTCATGGGCAAGACAGTCAACCATATGGTTTTCAAGACGCATGGTGGAGATACATGAACGCAGGGCATTGCAGAGTGTCACTGTCATTCACCATGAGAGGAAGTAGGGACAGTGCCTTTGTTGATCTGCCGCTCTGCAGCCAGACGGGATGCAATGCAGTCGGAAGCTATTCCGGGGGCTCGACGTGGCATGATTGACAATAGCTTTCAAGGGAGGTGGGTGACGATCAAACAAATGCGCCGATGAGGCCCGGCGCAAATCAGGGGAAGTCCACGAGTGATCAAGATGATGAAGCCAAAAAATGCAACAGTGCAAAAGATGCATTGCGGTTCACTTTGCAGTGTGTTTCAATTGAAAGTTGCCGCAGTGCAAAGAACGGTTGTGGCTTGCTTGCAGTGCAGTTAATGCGATCACGGTTCACTTTGCAGTGCATAGAAATGAAATTAGCAGCAGTGCAATGAATGCGTTTGAGGAACACTGTGCAGTGCATTGAAATGTGCAAGGGTCGTGGAAGCTGTACGGAAGTAGTGATGGATTTCAGTCATGCCAAATGTTCTTGGCGATATGGCAAAATGAAAATGCAGCAGGAAAGAGAAAGAGATACATTTAAAGAAGAAGGCAACATAAATATATATGTGTATGAATATGAAACATAAGAGAGGTAAGACAGCACCACATAATATATGGTTTGGAAAGCGCTCCAAATAGTGGACCCCAATTTTACATTTAATACTTTCTACTTCATTCTCCCTTCAACTTTGTTTTTTAGACCTCCGGACCTTCACCGTTAGGTCACTATTATAATAGTCCTTACAAGGCAGTGAGTAAACTCTAACCATCCTTTCTCACATCCTCTCCTCAAATTAGTACAGGAAACACCACGAGACGCCGAGTTGCGCTTGTGAAGTTGTGAACTTCAAGTTCTACGAGGAAACTAACTTACATCGAGATGCCGAGTTGCGCTCGTGAAGTTTTGACAAGCGTGCTCAAGCTGACCCATTTTCTTGATCGTGGATCTACGATCAGTGAGCCCGTCGCAACTCAACATGACAAGCTGTTGCTCCGTCCAATCGTGACCGCGTTGGAATGAACAAGCTTGTGCGATCACGACCATGATCGCCAAGAAGTATTTCGACTCAATCGTGACAAGTTGCAAGAACGAGTACGATGATCGTGACCATGAACGAGCCAGTCGACTGTGACGATCACATTGATAATTGCGAACGAATACCTTGATCGCGATGAATCTCGCGAACAAGCAAGTTTGGTATTGCAAGTTCGGACACAGCGAGAGTTGCGCTGAACTAGTGCATGTTCGACAGCAATGAATATCGCAACAAACAATTCAATCTTCGTACGCGAGAACGAACAAAGCACAAAGCAAGGAGACTTGCATGGTCGGATCAATGAGATCAACCAGAAGGATGTTACCAAGAGCAAACCAACCCATGACAACAAGGATTGCCAAAGAAGTCGAAAAAGAATCAACAATCAACTAGATAGTGATTGTTGTCATGTCTTTTCCCTCGTGGTTTAGTGCACGGATGTATGCACTCACAACTAACAAGGAAGGGTCCATCGAGTCTGAACAAACTTGACAATAAACCAGATTGGTTTTGTACAACCCAGAATGCCTATTGTTGCACACAACAACACTGTGGACAGAGCGTTGTCTCACCACAGAAAGTCGACAATACACCTATGATGGATGTCACAAGGGTACATTGTTGTTGTGGTTGTTGTGGCTCTTCATGAGTGTGCAAATGATATTTGCAGCAGACTCTTGATTTGTAATTTTTGATTGCTTTCAACATTGACAAATACAATAAAATAGATTACGTATGTCCATGAATTGAAACGTGACCTATTTTGACTGTTAGCCAGTTACTAAAATCCTTAACATACAGTTGATTGACTGGGGAAGTTAAGCGGTGTAAAAAAAGGAAAAGAGTGAAACTCGTTCCTCCATCTACTCTTGAATTTGTCACAAGTCCAAGAGTTGTTCACCATGTTTGATTGATTCAAACATAAGAGTAAACATAAAATCAGGTACATTATCCCAGATATTGGGATTGTACATATTTTTGACAGCTAGTCAAAAGAACAGCATAAAAATAAAAAAAAGGAAATGATGAGCTACATTCCTTTATTCTTATCTCAAAGTAGATCACCTTGAAGAACAAGTGGCAACACCACTGCAACTACCTTCACAGCAGCCGCTCGCAAGTTATTTCCAAAGTCCTGTGCAAGCCACAGAGAGCGCAGCACACCCCAAAAATGCTCAACCACTAGAGTTTTGGATTTTGCTACCATGTTGTAAGCATGAGCGACAACATATTTGCAATGGACGTTGCAAACATACTGCGTACAGAAGATAGTTTTTTTCTGTGCTACATGGAAATTCTTTTGTAACCAAACAATGCTTGGAAACAAAAAATAAGAATTGCTTTATTTGCCCGATTGCGGCGATTCGAATTGTTGACTGCTAGTCACAATGTTTAACCAACATGCAGCTGAGGAGCTGACAATGTTAACACTGCAATTATTGACCTGTGTTGTCTGTCTAAATGATGTTACCAGACACTGTGCTTTTGATTGTAATGAAGTCACATCAACTTGAGGACATGACATTTGAGGAAAGTCTTGACCCCCAGTAGTGCAATGATACTGCAGCCACCAGAAAGTGATTGCCACAATCACTGGTGACAAAAGGAGCAAACATGCATAATCATCTTGCTGATGATGACACTCCTGTTTTTTTGGTCGGTGTGATGATACTTGCACTCACGCACCAAACACAGTCAAAACCCACACAGAGGTATAGGGTTCAGGATTTGACATGTCAAGCAAATGCGAATGATGGAAATCACAAGCATAAACGTAAGTCTTGATTGTTGCCGGATCAAGCAACAAGACATTTACCCACCTTGCCTGCACATACGATGTATTGCAGTAGACCTTTTTTCATGTACCGTGTTTGATTGCTTTCAAACATAGCAGGTAATACTAAAGCCCACTTGACTGATAGTCAATTTGGGGTCTTATTAAAGTGCAGTTGATTAACTGTCTTTACAACTCAAAAATGAGTTTATGTAGCAGTCATGTTGAAAAGCCAATGCTTCATTTTGTTATTGCAATGATGTTTCAGGAATAAATACATTGGTAGTTGTGAGAACAACCCCTCAGTCAACAATTGTTGTTGGATCACAACATATTGTAATCATGAGCAGTCCAGCTCTGATTAAGGGCAAGGACAAGTCAGTACACATTTCGATTGCGATGACGTCATATGAAGACATTCAAGATTGACAGTTCAATTGCGCAAGAGTGAGTTAGCAAGATCAAAGATTGCTTGCATGGAACATGCAGAAGGCATGCAGAAGCAAGCCAAGGTTCACTTGTGATGATGTCACATGAACAAGTCAACTATTAGTTCAATTGCAACAGAGTTGCACGAACTTGATGTCCAATTGACAAGTTGGATTGCACAAGAGTGTGCTCACTCGGTTGATATTTGGATGAAAACCTTGACACTTGATAGCAGCGATGCTGTAGCAAGTGAAGTGACAACCCATACAGTATATAGGGTTCTGAGAGCATGATTCAGACAGATTGTCTTTCATGTTCAACAGCAAAGAACTATTATTTGATGATTTCAAAAATAGTCATAGAATGAGCAACATACTCAACAAAATGAAATTTTGTCAAGAGTGCAAATTGTTTAATTTTTCACTCCATGTGTGCTCAGATTGAAACACACACTGATATTACTCCCTGTGCATTCATGATCAAAGCACGGCAAAGTCAACTTTAGGGAGTCATGTGTCTTCAAGCTTGAAGCACAGTAATGTCAACTTTAGAGAGTCATGTGTGTTCAAGATCAAAGCACAGAAAAGTCAACTTTCAAGAGTCTTGTGTTGTGATCAATAAACAACAAAGTCAACTTTGACGCCCCATGTGTGCTCAGGTTTGAAGCACAATGTGGAAAGGATAATTCTCCTTCCTTCAAGTTTGAGTAACCTTGAAAAGGTACACCAAGCCCATCTGCATTTGTGAACACAGCAGTGTGGTTCTAGTAAAAGTAAACTCGCAGACCTACGTGCGTTTGCGATGGAACCACTGGGAATGCACCTTTAAAGATCTATGAGCATTCATGATTGAAGCACATTGCAGTGAACTCTGATGAGTCTTGTGCATTCCAGACGAAGCACAACATACAAACCTTTAATGACCCATGTGTATTCATGTTTGAAACACAATGTGGTACTCAAATAGTTCCTTCTGTAAACGATGTTTGCACAAAGGTTTATCTTCCAACCACAGACAAAAAAACATAGGAAAAGGATGATACTCCTTCCTATCATTTTCTTTCACGTCTGCTTTGTCTTGAAAGCTTTCACCAAACCCACATGCATTTGTGATTAAAGCAGTGTGGTACTTTGAAAAGACTTGTGACCTCATGACTGAGTCACATTGAATCCAACCTTGGTATGGTGATTCTAAGATATATATAACTGTTGAGACGATGTCCAAACAGAACGTAGTTGATATAGTTGCCATGTGCTTGATATAGTCAGGCGTTAATTAATCCCAAAAGCTATCCTAGCAAGTAGATAATGCTTGCATTGCTAGTCCAAAATAGGTCTACCCATGGAGGGGAAGACATCCATGGTCAATGACCTGGAGAAATAACTGGAAAACAGTAGAAACCAGATCCCTGGATAAAAAGCATCCAGAAGGAGGAAAGGAAAAGGAACAAGAGAAGTACGAGAAACATTCGCTTCACCATTCGCTTCACCATTCGCTTCACCTTCCGCTTCCCTCAGCACAAACATGCAAGTTAGAGTGATGACTCAGCTGCTGTTTGAAGCTTTCAATGCATGAGCATGTGTTGATATTCATCAAGCTTGATTCTGATAAAGAACAAGACAGCCAAGGTAATTTGCAAAATGACCCTGCAAATCTGGCTACAATGCATCATTGTTTTGTAAGCTACCTACAAGAAATGACAGCAAACATTTCTCAATGGCAATATGAAATGTCTCAACTAGAATGTTTGCTCGATGAGCAACATTTGATAATAACAATGCATGACAGGAATGAATGCATCATGTCCAATAGATCACTAAGCACACTCCTCCACAAAGATTCTCCTTGATCATGATTGAAGAATGACAGGTCACTGCGATGCATACCACACAGTATTGGACACTGCGATGCATGTCATACAAACTATACAAACCCAAGCCTTGGTTGAGGGCCTTGGTTCAGGTATAACTTTCATTGTGCCAATAAAAGCAGATCTGCAGGCACATGCATGTCTAAGTGAGTATCATGATGATGATCATTCACTCATGCTGATTAAGGATGCTAGGTCAGATGGCTATGCTCCGGGGACTCTAAGTTCTGAAGAATGGGCCCGTTCAACGGAAGTTGGGAGTAGGAACCAACAGTCTCTTTCACTATTGTTCATGACCAATGACAATGGTAACTCTATTACAACATAGTGTGTGGCGCCAACCACACGTCTTAACATACACAGAGATCTGTTGTAGCATTAAGACCTTCCACTTACCCCAGTGAAGACAGCCATAAGGATGGGTTGTACCCAAGGTTATTCGAATTTTTTACCTCATGTCATTTTTCTCCACCTCTTTGTTTTAAGACAAAATAAAAGTGGAGTTGTTTAGACAAGTTTTCTATTATGTTCGTTCATAGCAGAGCGATGCTCGCCATGGAGGGGAAGAGTGTCCTGCCCACGCATACAGCCATTTTTGTGTGAAAAGGAGGAAGTATTTATTTACTAAAAATTCACCTAAATAGGCTTAGATAAAAGTGTGTGGTACACACTCGCCTAGACATGGAGTATGCTACATATGTATGGTACCAGCAGCCCAACTGACTCAGCCTAGCTGAACGGACAAAAGACCTCCCTCCGGAGATGTGAGTACATCTCTGAGAGAGGTGTGGTATTGGGCCTCATGCCCATGGCTGGTTGCTCCTGGACCAGACTAGAACATCTAGAAATAACATAATTTTACATTTAATACTTTCTACTTCATTCTCCCTTCAACTTTGTTTTTTTGACCTCCAGACCTTCACCGTTAGGTCACCCTCTAATTGGGTCCATTGCCCTCGTCCTTCCTCTTTGGGCTCTTTCCATTTGAAGCTACCTTCAACTATTGTTTTGAAGTAAAGCAGTAGTGATAATGTTTTCACTTTCAAGATTCAGAGGGACTGAGAATGTACAAGCAAGAGTGACAAAGATAAAGACAAGTTGACGATCATCCTAATAATAGGGAGAATGGTAATAACGAGGATCACATCAGGCTTGGTTTTGATGATGGGGATGTTGATGATCTTGAAGAAGCGCAGCTGAAGGTGCCCCATTTGCCAATGTCAACCCATCAGATCCACCAATCCATGACAGCAGCCCAGCTGACAATGGTCTACCACAATTAGCCACTGCAGCTAAGATTCTAAATCTCAATGAAATCAAGATATGACTTCAAGCTGCAGAAGTTGCCAATGCAGCTAACACAAAAAACCATGTGCGTAAAAAATATGTAAAAGTCAAAGGGATGTTGATACATTGGAAAGGATGCCAGAGGTACAGGAAAACTCTGATGAGAGCGATATTGTAACTCAGTGTTCCCCAAATACACATGATCAGCATTGTTATTATTGGCTGTTTTGTAAAAATATGGCAAGGGCTTGTGGTGGATGGACTAGCGAAGGATGCAAAGACTTTAGGCCCTAAAAATAGGTATGGGAGGGAAGGCCCAAAGTGGAAAGAGTTGCCTGGAGGAACTGATGGAGCTGAGTTTTGAAAAATGAAAAAAGATTTTATGCACCTAAGTCATGTAAAATTGCAAAATATCAAAGCGTTAGAAGATAAAGCTCAGAAACCAGGCTGAGAATCCGTCAAATTTGAAGAGATGTTGGATGCAAATTATTGTTGTGAGTAACTCAATACATAATTGTTAACATAGCCCATGGATTATAGGTCCATATCAGAGAAGGCAACAATGTCTCAAGAAAGTTAAGTGTTAAACATGTTTCATCTTATCTACATTCTCAACATGGGAGCATAGAGTTTCAATGTTTGTGTTTAATACACCTTAAGTTCTCAAACAACACTCTTCAGTCTAAGCTACTACATTTAATGTGGAGATTTCTCTGAGCTGTCCACTATATCACCTGGACATCTCATCACTGTTGCATAATATGTTTTGGAGTCACAACTTTAACTGCCACTTGCAGATTCATTTGTTGTGGTTTTAGCGCAGAATTATTGTTGTGTGTGGCTTCATATGGAAATCGAGAGAAGAGGATAGGGATATGGATAAGGGACAGTGAGAAGAATCTTATGGTGGACAAGAGTTAATCAAATGCTTCCTCTTGATTAAAAACACACTAAACAAATCAATACTCGTGACTGAGCATTAAACAACTGCATTCATGGCAAAAACTTGCCCAAGTCCTAAGAGCAAAATTATCACCATGTGACATGGATGAGTGCTCAGTTTGCACCCCAGACAATCTGACCAAGTTCCTGAAAATCACAATCAAACTTCACTGATGGGAGCACCAGGTCACACAATCTTGTCAGAGAAAGGGTTGCTTTTGTCAGCTTGCTGTCTCATGTGGAAGCCCACACTGCAAACAAACAACAAAAGGTGTCATAGTACGCAATGCCACAAGAGGACAAGCCCATCCCTTTTGTCATGGCATCGAGCTTGCAAAGCCGAGATATTCCTCCCTGCTTGGAGACCAAATGATGACGTGCTGTAATTTGAGCAAAAACAAAAAGTTTTTCAGGCATCGGATTCAATCATCCTTGCCATGAATCTCATCAAAGATAGTAGATGGTGACCGAGCATTAAGAAGTTCTCCCCAATTCTACTTGAAGAAGCCACTCACGCAACCCTACATATAATACATTGTCCACACATCTCATAAAAGCGACTCACCTTGATTGTCACTCAAACACTTTTGCTGATGGAACATCTTGGGAGGAGGAGGAGGAGGAGGAGGTGGATGGGAGGTTACAAGAGGTTATGAAGAATGAGGTGGCAAAAGAGTGGTGGATGGCATGGTGCAACATTAATGTTGGCAATTCATTATCTCTGCTTATCATGTGATTGAGAGCAAGTGACAAAAAGTACAACAGGGGACAACAATGATGACTGATTATCCTATGTGATGACCTCACAAATCTTCAAAGACAACGCATGTGATTTCTCGTGACAACACTGGACAACCTAAGTGACAAAAAAACAACCATGACAACACTGACAACATTGGGTGACTACCTTGGATGACCCATTTGACAACCTGTTGATGACTGGCGAAACTTCTTGACAACATCTGATGACTCCGTCTAGCAATATTTATCATCAAAGTCAAATGTTGCCTGTTTTGGTGAGACATACATCAAAGACATGAAGCTAAGAACTGAAAGCTGACTTCTGTAAACAAATCCCCCCAAACACTCCAAGAAGGCATACATCAAGATGTCTGGAATCACTTCTATCATGACCGCCCACACAAAACATTCTGTTTAAGCTCGAACTCATAGGTAGCTGAGTAGTGTATAGGGAAAACAAAAGACCTTTACAACAAAGGTAAGTGCAATGATGCAATGACAGTGATTAACTATTCCTACCAGAACACTCACCTCTCTCCAGTTCACAATAGGACTCTTGAGGAGGAGTCCTATCACAGTTCACAGGACAGGAATTTTGATGGGTGAAATCTGACAGTTTGTCAGTTGATTTGTCAGATTTCATAGAGGAAGATGACAGAGATCGTCAAGCCCTCAAGGATGAGACCAAACAAGACATGTCACACAAGAAAGTAGCTGCTCCTGTGTGTACCACCAGCAAAAAAAGCCCCTAGAAGGACTCCATTGATGATACCACAGAAAGGCTTGAGAACACTGACCTTGCCTCATGTGCCAACTACTCTTGCACATATATTCTTCCTTGGAGCAAATGCAGGGAGAAGGATGGGATGGAGAACATTGTACATGTTGAGCTGGGGGCAGCTACCCTCCCCACAAGTTGCCTTTTGCCTGCAACTGTCTTACCAGGTGGGATGAAGTTTGCAAACTGTATGGCTGCCCCCGAGTGGTTTTTGAGTAAAGCTGTCTCTGCACTATGATGGGGATGATTGGATAGTGAAGATCCCACACACATTGGTAATCCAGCCAATGCACATGCTTGCTTCTAGTTTGGAACTTTGGGTTATGGATGAAGCATAGGTTCTCCACCTCTCTTTCAAGTGCATCAAGGGTGATGTAGTTCCCCATTGGGGAAATCCGTGCACTACTGGGATCAAAGATATCATGGTGACTGATGCAATGGGGTCATCAGGTACACATGCAGTTCCAGGGCACCATGAGCTTTTGTCTTGTGAGTGTGGGTGTCAACCATGAAAGGCTTGGACACCAATATGCTACTGTTTTTGGCTGTGCTTGTGGTGAAGAGCCATAGAGAACTTTCATGTGATTATGTTACTGCAGATGGTTGATTGTTGTATCCAAATGGTCTATCATAGATTTATTGTACTTATTACTTTCAATTTATCGAATAACAATACATCTACTAGATAATTTTATCAATAGGCCAATTCCCTCAAACTTGCTATTGCTTTCTTTGAATTTGTTACTCCTGCGGAACCGGTTTGTCCCTAACTTTTGTCCTAACATATTGAATAGATGAACCGTTAAACACTAAACCTTTGTTTTGGATTCCCTGTGAAATTCTTAGAAAATGCTTTTAGTCTGGTGAAGAGATGTCCGCAGCAGCAACCATCAAAATCACACGACTTCCCGTGATTTTGACCAAGCCATCATACAAATCATGTATAATTTTGACGAGTTGCAAAAAGTGCGTGAACTATGTAGGGGGTCATGCTTTTTGTGCATCGTAATTTGGGACACATCAAAATCATACAAATTTTGTATGATTTTCATAATCCCCCAGGTTTCTCGGTATTCTTGACGTGTAACGGCCAGCGAAATGGCAACGTTAACACATGAACGTTCATGCGTAATTTTGATATTTGATTTCTTTTTATCTCTATCTTGCCTGAGGCCCACAAGTGATTGAGATTTTAGTTTTGTAGCAATATTTATGCTCTATAAGGCTGTTTTCATTTAAATATTCCATTTGGCTTTGTGGAGTGCTCCCAGCTTGGGTCGTTTTGCGCATGCAAACATAAATAGTAATATAGATTCTTTCACCAGGATATTTTGCTAGTAAATTAGGATTACCTTGATCTAATCCTTAAGAAGTTTAAGTATTATCAGATAAGATTTTGATTTTTGTAGATCATTTTTTGCATGATAAGTGTTTTCTATTGTTGGCATTCTTAACCAAAAAGATTAGGATGAATAAGGTAGCTAGGGCTACACAGCAATGCAATCTGGAAAGAGAGGCAGTAGCAGATATGTTTGAGGGTGCATTTGGTGTACAGTGAGTATGTTTTTTACAACCTCTGCATTATTGAATTGCTACCCCCTCCTCTGAGCTCATCAAGGTAGTGCCTTTCGCGCTAGTCTCGCCCCAGCCAAATCTCCCTCCGGTAGTAAGCTGTCGTATCAGGAATGGTTCGACAGTCACATCTGCAAGATCTGTGGTGGTTCCCATCCAACTAAGTACCAATTGGGTGCTCGGGATGACAAGTCCCTTTGCTTTTCAGGGAACAACAACAAGGACCGCCCCTTGTCCTCCCAGTCCATGCCGTCGCCGAGGCCCGCTGGCTCTTCCAAGCGCCTTCGCTTTCATGGCCCTGCTCACAAAGAAAAATTTAAGGCGACTGTCCATCAGGCAATGCTGGATACATGTGACGAGGCCAATGAGTCAGACGGCGACACATTCCTGGTTCATCTCACTGAGGAGACTGTGTCGCCTGAGGCCGATAGTTCCCCTCAGGATACTTCCACGGGAGATCATCTCTGTGCCAATGGCCTTAATAGCATGATAAACTATTAGGCGGTGTGTTGCTTGGCTCACACGAGCGCCTTCTCTTTGGTAAAATCCTTCAAGCTTGTTCTGTGGTATTGTCAGGTTGTTGGTCTCCTTTCTGGGGCCTCTTTACTTCTTTCTCCACTTCACCTTGGTTCTCCAACAGCAGTTTATGGTGCTGCCGTACGCTGCTGAGATCCGGTGTACCCACCCATTGTGCCCTCCACCCAAGCCTGACCCCGGTTTTCTTTGGTACACTCCCATCCTGTACTCAGTTTGCCTTCTTTCCATGCCCACTGCCAGCCATGGGTCCAATCTTCATCCCTCAACCTCTACTCCTTCAGTCAAGGGGTTTAAGTTTTGGCCGTCAGTGATGTTTACCTCTTTTGGTATACTCCTTCTCTGCTCCCTCATACAGCGCTTCACTTGCTGGCCACGACACTAATTCTTCTGTTGGGTACTCTCCACTGGAATTCTTCTTCTTCTTCCATTCCTCACACATACTGCGACGTGTGCTCTTCACCCGGCTCCTCCCTATGCCAGCATTGTTTTGGGCCTCCCTTTGGCATTTAGTCTGGTTTTCATGGCCTCCATTTGGTGTGGTGCTGGTTATGACATCATTTGGTCGCATCTCAACAACTTCAGTAATGGTGGTTCTGTGTTTACGCTGCTTCGGGTCGACAAACATAATCGACTGGTCATTCGCTCTGTCCCTTCGTCAACACTTTCTCTGTGTTGTTCCTCCATGGTGGTCAGTCTCTTGTCCATCGCAATTTGTCTGGTGTTGGTCTCCTTCCAGCTTCTCCTCCTATTCGCATTATGCTGGACCCTTGATCCTTCGCTATCAGGGTTTATGGGTTGGTACACCCCCGTGTCATCCCTCTCATTGCTTGCTTTCTCCTTTCCCTTTGCAGTCCCTTTGCAGTTCGCCCTACGCTCGTGGGCGTTTCTTGGGTAGGTTGTTATGCTCGGTCCCTGCCACAGCGTTGTTGGTCCTTCTTTCATGATGTATTCGGGGATGACTTGCATGAGACGCTGGCCCACAACATGGCCACACATGCCACTTTGAATAGTTCTGCTACTTCTTGGCTGATCTTCTTTTGTATTCTTTCCTCCAGGACCCTGCCTCCTCTACGTGCTGGTCCGTTGACTTTCCTTCACACTCACTGCAATGGATGCCTCCTCCCTACTGGCAGTACGATGTCGCTCTGCCCCGTCCTTCAGTGGTTTGGTCATGTTCCATTAGTTGGTGAGTCCGGCACCTTGCCCGGCATTGCACTTGGAAACATACCAAATCTCTCAACCAACGTATTGGATCCGGCTATTTGGATGATCTCTTACCTCCTTCTCTACCACCTGCTTTGGAATGGCATGAGCATGTCTCTGACATGGCTGACAGCCTGTCGGACTTTCTTTCCAGTTTCAACCCCGCCACTGAGGGTACCCGTATACTCTTGCATGGCAGACATCCTCTCCATCACTCTCCTACTCCATCAGTTCATACTCCTTCCATCTCCATCTGTCAGCAAACTATGAGGGTGACCGTTTGCCCTTCCCTAGCGTGTTCACGGCATCGACACAGCAGTGCACACCAATCATTGTTGACACCGGTGCCTCGACCCACGTCACTCCCCACCGTGCCGACTTTCTCCTTGACTCCTATGGTCCCAGCACAGCCATCATCAAAGATCTGTCTGTCCAAAATAGGGTTGCCGGTGAGGGATTGATCTGTTGGAGAGTGACCGACATCAATGGTCAGTAAGTGGACCTTGTGGTCCATGGCTACCACATTCCTCAGGCATCCATTTGTCTGCTTAGTCCACAACGTCTGATTGATCAGGTCGGTGGGGAAGGTCTGATGTTTGTGAACAAAGTGCACCTGGCTCTTGCCAATGGAACCACTCTTGATGCCAAATATGGTTGCGCAAATTTACCAATCCTCCCAACTAGCCACTCCTTGTCCGCACACTCCTTGTGGTCGGAAGCCTTCTGCTTTAAAGCCCTTCATGCAACTACCTCATCTACCCAATGAGCCTTTGCTACAAAGTCCCTCATGACACCGAGCAACTCCAATCTCACGGCAGCTCAACAGGAACTTCTTCATTGGCATTATAAACTCTCCCACGTTGGCTTGTCCACCGTTCACAATCTCACTCGCTGGCGTTGTCCTTTGGCCCAGCACAATCCTACTCCTATTCCCAAATCATCTCTCCCATGCATCTACAATGTTCCACACACATCCTTCAATGGCTTGAAATGTTTGGCGTGTTCAATTGCACGTGCACATCATTGGAGCCCGTCCATCACTCAGGTTGGCTCTTCCCAGGCACACCACAGCTCCATCAAAACGAATCATCTCCTCCCAGGTCAGTGTGTCAGTTGTGACCACTATACTTCCCTGGTGGCTGGTAGCGTTGTTTCTCAGTCAGGTTACAGTTCCTCTCGTGATGGCTATGTGAGTGGGACCATCTATATGTTGATCATGCAAGTGGACAGATTTTTCACCGTGCTTGGCACTCCCTCCACGCCCTCGATACTCTTTGTGGGAAACAACCATTTGAGCAATCTGCATCCGACTATGACCTCTCCATCAAACACTACCACACAGACAATAGTGTCTTTTGCTCTGACAAGTTTCATTCCAATTGCACCACACAAGGTCAGAAGCTCACGTTCAGTGGAGTTGGTGCCCACCATCAAAACAGCGTTGCTGAACAAGCCATTGGTTCCATCTGCGCCATGGCTCGTGCCAACATGCTTCATGCTCAACTCTGCTGGCCCAGTTGCTCCCCCATTGATTTGTGGCCTCTCGCCATGTCCTATGCCATTTGGGTGCACATCAGGCTCCCCCCAAACGGTTCAGGTCTTTCTCCTGAAGAATTGTGGACCCGTACCACCTCTGATGGCACCAGCTTTCAGCGTTGCCATGTCTTTGGTTGTACAGTTTATGTGCCTGAGCCTGCTTTGCAGGACGGCAAGAAAGTTCCCAAGTGGGCTAGTTGGTCGCGCCAGGGCATCTTCGTTGGTTTTTTGTCTGAACACTCGTCATCAGTTCCTCTTGTGCTCAATCCCATGACCCAGCATATTTTGCCACAATATCATGTGATCTTTGATGATGACTTCGCTACCGTGCCCTCCCTGAATACCATTGAGGAATGGGACAAACTGTTTGACCAACTGTTTGACACTGCCACTGAGTCCTACATTGATCCTGATGATGTCGGCGCCGGCAGGTGTCTCCTTTGTGATGAGTGACTGTCTCCCATTGACAAATAAAATCGCACCGCCTCCACCATCTTGGACTCTCAGCATATTGACTCTTTGCACCAGTCACCACTTTTGGACCCAACGGGCGAGTCTATCCATGACTCTGCGGTAGAATTTCTGAGGGTTGTCCCACCTGACTTGCTTCCCACCAATGCTCACCTTCACGCCAACAAACTACGCCCGGTGCATCCAGCACCAGTTTCTGCAGAGTTGGCAGCTCCAGAGAGAGAGTCATTGGCTTCAGAGGGAGGTGACCCTCTTGCAGTTTCAGAGGGAGACCCGTCACCTCCCCATCGCCTACCTTCTCCGTCACCAGCGCATTCTCCGATCACTCACCATCCAACCTCACCCGTCCCTCCTGATAGTGCTGGCGATTCCCTGGCCCCGACACCTGCTCTGCCCTGCTATCCAGCTCGCACTGGACGTGGTACTTGGTGAGATGGTCCTGCCCTGGATCGCTCCCATCCGTCCACAAAGGGACAGTGGATCACAGGTCTCTTAGCTGCCTACAGTGCCAGTTCAGGATCCTCCTGGGGTCAACCTCCCATGGCAGTCGTCAATTTTGGTTTGCGTGATGGCCCAGTCTATATGGCAGCATAAAAACTTGCCGCTCCGCCATTGCCCACTCTTACCTCATGTAGGATGACTGGAGTTCCCTGGGCGCCATGTTACAATATGGCTCCATTGGTTTGCTCTCAGCCCACCTTGCCCCAGATTTCCATGAACATATTGGTTTCTTGCTTATCTCTGAGATGCAACCCCATATCCTCAAGGCCAAAGCGGAAACACATGATGCGGATAATCCATCATATTTGCAAGCCATGAACAGTCCCCATGCAGATGACTGGTGGCGTGCTATGAAAACTGAGATCCAGACGCTTGATGTTGACCTTAAGTCGTGGACGTTAGTAGAGCATCAGCTTTGGATGAAAGTGCTTCCCGTTACTTGGGCGTTCCGTCTCAAGCGTTTCCCCAACGGTCTGGCTAAAAAGTTCAAGGCTCATTTTTGCGTTTGCGATGACATGCGGATACAGGACGTTGACTTCTTTGACACCTGGTCCCCCATTGTCTGCTGGAGTACAGTTAGCCTTCTCATGATCCTTTCCACTAAATTGGGTCTTCGGTCTGCCCAAGCTGATATCTCTGCTGCCTTTCTACATGCGCACCTCAACCTGGCAAAAACGTGTACATTCATCAACCACCTGGCTCCCATCGTCCTGGTAACTTTGTATTGTCCTTACGTTGTTATCTTTTTACGGCATGCGGCAAAGTCCGAATACTTCTTTGAGTACCTTTCCGAGCGCCTGCAGACACAGGGTCTTCGGCAATCCAATTTTGACCCCTGCTTGTTCATTGGGCGGAAAGTGATTTATATTACCTACGTTGATGACCTCCTCCTCTCTATGCTTTCCATGACTCAGACATTGACGACTTCATCACCAACCTTCAAGCTGATGACATTTGGTTCCATCAAGAAGGCACAGCCAAGGGGTTCTTGGGCATTCAAATTGAGCGTACCTACGGTTCCACCTCCGCCGGTCCAACTATTACACTCACCCAGGAAGGCCTTACCAAGAGCATCATTGAATCTCTTGGTCTGTGTACCAGTTTCTCTTCTATATTGGACACTCCAACTGAGAATCCTGCACTTCCAAAAGACATTGGCCGGATGCCTGCTTCGGGCTCATTCAACTAAGCCCCGTGGTTGGTATGCTCCTCTACCTAGCCGGTCACTCCCGTCCATACATTGCCTTCACGGTACATCAGTGTGCCCGTTACACATTCTGCCCCACAGCTCGTCATGAACAGGCTCTTAAATGCATTGGTCGCTACCTCAAAGGCACCACGTCAAAAGGCCTCATCATGACACCCTCTACTGATCTGTCGGTGGACGGCTATCCAGATGCCGACTTTGCCGGTTTATACGGTCACGAAGATGCTCAGGATCCCCATTGTGCTCATAGTCGTACAGGTTATGTCATCCTGGTCTTTGGGTGTCCAGTTCTTTGGAAAAGCAAGCTCCAGACTGAGATTGCACTATCCACCATGGATGCTGAGTATGTTGCTTTGAGTCAAGCATGCAAAGACCTGTTTCCAATCATGGATATTTCTAAAGAACTCTGTGTGGCCCTTGGACTCCCTCAGTCCGCCGTTGCCAACATGCACGTCTGGATCTTTGAAGACATCGTTGGTGCCCTTACCCTTGCTGGCCTTGAGCCCCGCTGCATGACACCCCAGTCCAAGCATTACGCCATCAAATACCATTGGTTTCATGACCAAGTGGCCCAACGTTGCATTCATCTTGTCAAAATTGACACTAAAGACCAACTTGGCGACATCTTCACAAAGGCCTTGTGCACTCTTCCTTTGCCCATTTGCAATCTCTTCTCATGGGTTGGTAACCATTTGAAGGCTCGAGAGGGAGTGTGACAGCAGTCTGGCTGGCTCCAAATCTTTCTTGGAGCCACATATCTCATGACCACACAAAAGTTCAAAATTCTTCATACTCACCAGCACATTAGTGCCACCGATGGAGGACTCAGTACGCCCCATCATTGTTTCTTCCTTTCATGACATCAATGTCACAGAATTCCTCTCTGAATTCTGGACACTCTGCCTTTCACACTTTTGTTGCTTCACTATTTTGCAATTTCTCATTGATTGTTGAATGCTTTGCACTGAGTTTACGCTGCTTCTTTCTAGCTTGTAAAGTAATTGGTCTTTCATTTTACATAATATTTGTTGTCAGCAAAACCATCGATCTCTACCAATTACTATATCCACTAGCCTCTTTTGCCACCTCCAGGTGCGTTTCTCTCGTGTGTCTCCAACACAATCGTTTACACCTGACAGAAAGAAGAACAAACTTGAGGAGGTTGACTTAGTTGGCCTGAGTCATCGAAGGCAATGACGAGAGCACTGCAGGTGAATCATTGGACAAAGGGGTAGCATCGCGAGGAGAAGAGTTGTCCTCTGCGAGTTTGAGCTTAGTTTCAGATGGAGTCATCACTGGACAAGGGAAGGCGAATTGACTACATCGTGATCAGGGAACGATGTGGATGAATGCAAGATAGCATTGCACTCCCACAGAACTGATCGACGATGAGGATTGACGCACTCCCAAAGAACTGAACGACAACATCGAGCTAATGACAACGTAGAACGAGTGCGTTCGAGAGAGCTCGGAACATGCAGCAAGGAGCACACCGAGCAACAAGCTTCGTCACTCCCACAGAACTAAACCGAAGCGAGCAAGAGAGAAAAAATCATGCGGAGACAAACAATGCACAAACGAGGTGTCTCCAGTGATGCAGGAAATAACAACGAAGAGGGCTTCATAACCTGTCAGCTGTAAACGATCGTTGGAGACACACGAGAGAAACGCACCTGGAGGTGGTAAAATAGGCTAGTTGATAGAGTAATTGGTAGAGATCGATTGTTTTGCTGACAACAAATATTATGTAAAATGAAAGACCAATTACTCTACGAGCTAGAAAGAAGCAGCGTAAACTCAGTGCAAAGCATGCAACAATTAACGAGGAGTTGCAAAATAGTGGGTGACTACCTTAATCGTTCCAGGTGTTCAGATGTTCAGATATTCAGATTTCTGGAACGGCCAGATCTGTTCCAGACCTCTTGCCCTACCCCCTATTTTGTCCAGATGCCGTTCCAAACTGGAAAAAAGGGGGGGTGTCCGGACACCCCCCCGTTTTGTCTAGTTTGGAAAAACATGGATCTGGAACTATCTGGAACAAAAAAATACCACGTGGAAGCATGTGGAAGCACATGAATAGGTTATTATTGCTCTTGAAGTCTTTTTAATCTATGAGCGATAGCAATCGCTGAATCTGTTTGTATACGTTAGAACACGTTAGAACAAGGGAGTACGGCTTTCTTGCACAGCCATGTGCGTTCATGAATGCTGTTGGAATACGCGCAAAGTGCTAAGATAAGCGCGAGTATCTTCACGCGATGTTGAGTGGAGGAGGCACGAAGGATCGACCGCATTCTGCTTGTGGATCAATCAGAGTGCGGCATGGTGTCAGAACGAAGTGGTGATGGAGAACGTGGAGGGAAATGGTGATGGACATCACGGTTGTTTCGCGAATCTCGCTGTCAACATCAGGGAATCACGCAAAAAACGAAATCTGAAACATTTGTAGCCAAAAGTAACTGCGGTAGTCAGTTCTTAAAAACTGTCCCAAATCAGTTCTAAAGTATACATCTGGGACTGGATATTTGAACATCTGAACACCTGGAACAATTAAGGTAGTCACCCAGTGAAGCAACAAAAGTGTGAAAGGCAGAGTGTCCAGAATTCAGAGAGGAATTCTGTGACATCGATGTCACGAAAGGAAGAAACAATGATGGGGCGTACTGAGTCCTCCATAGGCGGCACTAATGTGCTGGTGAGTATGAAGAATTTCGAACTTTTGTGTGGTCATGAGATATGTGTCTCCAAGAAAGATTTGGAGCCAGCCAGACTGCTGTCACACTGTTCGACAGTCCATCGAGTGTTTTGGCAACTTTTGGCAAAGAGGCACCACTGACGGAGGTTGCTACGCCTACACGGACAGGTGATGTTAAGAGAAATCTCATTGTGACAACAGAGCCAAATCACATTCTATCACAATGCTTACAAAATTCTTGAAATTGTGCCGCGAATTATGTTGGTGTGTTGGGGCGAAAATGAAAAAAAAACAATGAAAAACCTAAGTATCCTGTGTTGTGATTAGAAAACGGTACATGTCTGTCAAACTCTGTCAAACCACGGAAAGCTGCAAGGCGAGACATTATTTCTTCTTGTCGGCAGCCTTGTAATTAGTTTTCGCCCACGTAAACCCTGCCGTCGGAAACTACCTGGTATCTTCATCACAACATGAGTAACGACGTCAGACAGGAACCATTGCGAAACATGGAGTGCATCCGATCTCATTTATTGGAATTTGAAAAGACTCTAAGAACGAAGGAACAAGCACTGAGAAGCAAAATCGAAGTTGAACACAATGTAATTGAAAACATTGACATGCGGCGCGACTTTTACAAGGTAATGTTGGACTGCTTTTTGCTTAATCTGCTTTTGCTTGTGTGAGCGCAACATGATCTTTTAAATGAAACGCACACCAGAAATTACAAGCTACTATGTGCCCAAAGCACGCCGAAGTCCTGTCAAAGATGGAATCAGCAGAGGTGGCCTTGAAAGCAGTTCAACGTGAAATTGCGAACATGGAATCGCACGGGAAAAAGCTACAGCTTCAGCTTGCCGACATTTTTGAGCAAAATCATCTCATTGTGCTCCCAGAATTAGAAAGATTAAACAAGCTGTTGTCGTTATCTAACCAAGAAGTTTCGGTCATAAAGCGAGCATGTGGAAATGACGAACAGCGCATAGTCGAGTTGTCAAGTCTGATCGAAATGTATCAGAAAGAAGTCGATGACATTCAATCCTTGATAAACGAGAGAAACGCTGCGCTAAATGATTTGCCGGAAGGCGAGACATCTACGAAAGATATAGCAATGATAGAATCCAGTGCGAAGGCAATTAAAGCTGAAACAGAGGACATAGACGAAAGGAAGAAAAAGGTGATCACACAGACTGGGTTGCAACTCCAGAGAAGAGACGATCTCAAGAGACAAAGAAGTATAGATCAAAAGCAATTAGACCTGGAACTTGTGGAATTGGAGAAAAAGCATCGGGGGTTTGACGACTGTGCGAAAGCTTTAGGAGAAGAGAGAGTTAAACAACACTCGCTGGCATCACTTCGAGTGGAGATTGAGATTAATGTCCGAGCAGAGCTCGAGGGCATCATGCACAATTCGAATTTTGCCACCGCCGACATCAGACAGGTAAATGCAGCAAAGAGTTGTCTCGCGAAGAAGACCCAGGTAACTTCCAAGGTGAAAGAGTCACTCGCGCAGATGGAGGCAAAGATATCCGTTCTCCATTGTAGGCTGTCTGCCATACAGTCAGAGAAGTCGTCATTGGAAGAAGAGAAGTCAGACTTGAGATCAAAACTAGACTCATCTTTGATAAAGTTTCTAGAGTACGAAGACATTGACGAGACTTTACAGAAGCAACTTGATGACACCATGAAACTTGTTTCAGAACGAGAATGCGAAGTTGAGCAATGGCGGGTCGAGGAAAGGAAGGCCAGCACGATTCTCTCAGTGATGAACGAAAAGCGTAAGATTTTGCAACGAAAAATCGAACAAGCACACCAGATAAACACTGATATTCAAGATGCAATCCGGCTTCAACAGCTTATAGAAATAGATATTTCTAATAAAATGCAAGATGCAACTGCAAAGATGAAGGAATTTTCATCCCTGCGTGAAATGATTGAGAGTGAAAAATTGGAAACAACTATGTTGATTCAAACGACGAACCAAGCACTAGCCGATATGAAACGTAAATGTGGCGATCTTCAGATCCAGCTGAGAACTCTTACTTCGGAAAGTGATACAAAGATGGATACCTTACGCCTGCTACGTAGAGACATTGACACGAGCTGTCAAACAAGAGCATCCGACCGGAGAGACAAGTCTCATTATTGGTCCACTTGTCGTGCAACATTAGCAGAGATATCAAAAGAAGAGGCAAGGATGGAACAGCTCAAAGCTACCCTATGTTTTGCTCTCAAACAAGTGGAAAGGGTGGAATTGCAAAACAGTCAAACGAAGTATACAAAACGATCATTGGCCGATCATCTTCCCGCGAAGAGGGACCAGCTCGTTTCAGTATTCAACAGCATCAATGTCTATTCTCAAACACTAAAAAAAGGAGAGTTGATGTGCAAGCAACTCGAAGACGAAAAGAAGATTGCTGATTTGAAGGTTAGTTAGTACATTCAAGACTGTCTGCAACTTATGCTAAAGACAATGTTTAGTAACCTGACCTGACCTCCTAATTAGAGCATCGACATCAAGCGCAGCAATGATGTCGTAAAGTCAAAATTGCAAGACCAGGCAGAAATTAAGGATAAGACAGAAACAGCTAAGAAACAGCTGGAGCTGCATACACTTGAGACCGGACAAATTTCTAACGCACTAGAATCACCAAACAAAGAGAGGATAAGGACGCTACAAGGTCACGATCCGAGTGAGGAAGAGCTTCGACAGAACACATCAATTCTTGAATCCCTCGAGAGCAAAAACAGGATGATCTTGTTGAAGAAGGCGACGGCTCTCAAAGAAATTATGACGCGTTGCAAGCAACTCCAAGATGAATCGAATAACTGGAAAGAGTCCACAAAGTTATACGTTAAAGATGTCAACGATTACCAAGGGCGGCTTCACGACTTACAGCGAGTTCACACTGCACAGCTTAGTGAGCTGCAGATGTACACTTCGCTCGTGGAAAAGTTGAATACCTCTAAGCTTGAGCTTCATCTTGACTTATCTCCTAATGGGCAGTTTGCTCGCAATCAAGAACGAAAGTTACTTGTATTCAGAGCGCATGCAAAAAAGCAAGTCGTAGAGTTAAGACCCACGGCATACATTCCACAAGGCGACGAGGACGAAATCATTAAAGTTCCTAGGCCGGTAAGAATGATTAATTTGTTCTTCTATTCTTGTTTTGAATCATGCTGAGCTTACTTTTGTATCATGTGTTGTGTGTTGCATAGTTTGGAAGGATGGCCCCATTCCTGCCTACAGAACCCGGGTCAACAATGCGGCACATTCGAAAGCCTCAGCCTATCTCTTTCTTTCCACAAAAATAATCTGGAATGTTTATCACATACTTTAGCAGCACAATAGAGCAATGCAAATACCAGCAGCAGGTAGGATGTTCGAGGTTTTCATAACCCTCAGAATGAAGTTGATAGTTAAGGCTGAAGCTGGTCTACCAAGCGCATTTCAAGTATCAAACCCAGCATTCAATGTTAGATGTCCACTGCATGATCTTTCAAGCCTCTATTGACAGTACAATAATCCAGTGCTGAGAACGAAACAAAATCAGGCATTACCCTATAACAGTAAGTACCTGAGTGATTGTTAACTTACGGAGCGGAGAAAAATGGGTGCGACGATCATTTTCGGTGCCTTTTCGTCGCGACGTGCGTGTGTGCGTTGCTATCCCTCGCTCTCACGAAGACGGATAGGGTCTTAGGCGAGCTGACCTTGTTATCGATGATATCTCGTCTACTCTTGACCCTGCTGTCTACCCTGGTATCCCGAGAAAGTCAGGGTTTCCTTTATGTCCTTCATTTCATACCCGAGAGCTTCGTTAACAAATTCAACGCGTCTTGTGCTTTGTAAGCATAACCTGCTTATGATCATCCAATATCTCTGTCCTTTTCTCTACATCATTTACAAAGCCGCAGACCAGCTTGATATGAATCACGATTACCACACCCGGCCTTTGTCCATCTGTGTTCCACCACTCAACTGGTCATCTCTCATGTAATCTTTTGCAACAACAATATAGTATGCTGTAAAACGAAAATACAACTTCAAGTAATCTCTCCCTTCCTTATCTCCGAGTAGCGCCTCGTGTTCGTCTATAGCACAATTCATATGCTCTACCCATCTCTCGGCAGCGCGAGCTTGTATTTGATAATTGGCGTGTCGACCCACTAATCTGACACCGTACTTCCCTCCCTTTTTCGCATTGTACAATTCTTCTCCGCCAAAAAATTGAACCAAAAAGCGATACTGATTATCAATCGCTTCTTCCTTTGTACTGGTTGCAAAAATTCCCAGGAACCAGGGGTTGGCGGTATCGTTAAAAACCCTGTTGTAGAATAAAGTTGACAGCGTGTAGAAACCCGAGGGACCACCTATGCGATCGAGTAGGGTCGGATGGAGTGAGGTGGACGCCAGGAGCGATTGCTCATAGGATACTCCAGAGAGTTTTGCGGCTGCTGTTTGGAGATTGTGCTTTGACATGAGGGCAGATTAGGGCTATGTTTCAAGCCGATGTATCGCAATAATTGATCGCAAGAGTGATTCCCTCTGAGATTGTCACCTATTGTCACCTTCTCTTGGTTACAACAGACGCCTGTTTTCAAAGGTTTTCGCTATCGTATTCCTATTACAATACCTATTATTAGTAGTAGTATTGATTTGATTCGAGCGATACCCTCAGAACTACCACGATTTACCTACTACGTGTAGAAAACGTCCAGGACAAAAACAATTAAGTACTAATAAAATTAAAGGTATGTGAAAAATGAAAATGTGTAGAGAGATGAAAATTTTTCGCTGAGGCTGATCCTTATTTACAATAAATTCCAAAATAAATTTATTTTTTCTTTGACATTTCGTTATATTATCTGTATCTACCGTGCTTATTTTTAAACTAATAAATCCGCTCCCAACAAAATTTCATCACTCTGAAAATTTTGTTGAAATCGTTCCCGCCACTTTTTTCAACGAAATTTCTCTTAAGGCCCGTTCTGTCAATCCGATTTATTTCCTATTTTCCTCAGCCTATTATTTTGATTTGGCGATGCTCTATGGTATATTATTATAGGCTCCAAGGAATATAGGCCGTAAATAATAGGCAACAACCTCTTTCATGGGCAATAGATTTGAAAAGAGGGTTTTGATCCTATTTACTTGCCTATTTAGATGTGACATGACATTTTTAGATATTTTCTTCATTCACGTACATAACAAAAAATGTGAATCCACCCCGCCACGTGTTTTGTTGTCACATCAAGATCAAGAGTGCCAAAATGTAATGTCTGACAGGAGTCGAGTCAAAAATAAATATGCTGTAACCTATTTATAAATAGGATTGACAGAACGGATCTAAATTTCGTTGAAAATAAATTCTCAACAAAATCTGGCGACGCCAGACCTCCAGACCAGCCACAGCACAAAGTACTCGCAACACTACTATTCCTCGCCATGAGGATTTCTGCCACCGCCACCACATCACTTCGATCTCGCAAACACGATCACAACACTAGGTCTGCCAATATCGTCCTCACCACAACATCACCCACGACCATCCTACCGCTTGGTTCGGTCAGATTCCCCGTATTTTACTAGGAATCACACCATTTCTACAGGTGGAATTTTGTTGCACGATAGCATTCGCGAGTAGTAGGAGGGGGAAAAGCAATGCAGGAAATGTAAGTGTTTTTTAATGTTTATCGCCCCCTTTATTGCACTAAATCATCGACTCATCAATGCCTTCAATGTTGTTACTTTCTGTGCTGTCCTGGGTGGACTGTTCATCAGGCTTGGATGGTGACTTTTCGCCATCCAATTTGGGCAAGACCTAAATTAAAGGTGAGTTGTCTTCCTCCTCCTTTTCATCCGTATTTTCCAGCTTCTTCCTCAAATCTTCTCTTTCCTCCACAACATTTTAGGAACAACATTACTTACCTGTCTATCAGTAAATCATACCATTCGACGACCAGCGACAAAAAACAACAATGCAGACGATGACGCATCAACCACAACAACAACAACACATTGCGTTGAGCGGAAGATGACCCGCTAGGTTCTTGCTAGGGGCATGTGTCGTTTGGGCCGCTTTAGAGGAGGGGCTTCCGTTGATGGTGTGAACTGCTGGCGACTTTGGCCGGTGACGCCATGTCAGACACGGAACCATATATTGTCACTTGTTGCCATCAACAACAATACAACAACCAACCACTTGGGAAAAGCCAAAACCGGGAATGGAAGAACTTTCAACAAAAGAACACAACAACCAACCAATATTACTGGGGCATTGAAGAATAAAGAGAAGAGGTGGGGGTAGCGAGGTCCTCACTCGCTCGGATCAATCAGAGGGTTTTGTCGATGGTGTGAGATGTAGCAGTGCCATGGCGGACATGGCATCAACAACTTACACAACAATAAACCAATTTAAGCTGGGCAAAAAACCAGGGTACGAAAGAAGGAGGAGCAGAGGTGGAGAGAGCAAGGTTTTTTCTTGTCAATTGCCGTCGTGGCTGTCTGTTAGGTAATAAGTAGTTTTAATAGTAATAATATGGAATACATTATAAAAAATGTTTTGTTCATAGCAGAGTAGTATCATTTTTTGGAAAAAGTAAATAAGGACGCACGGATCCAAATAGTAAAATAAATTTATTCCTTCAGGAACAAAATAAATTTATTTTAAAATTTATTGTAAATAAGGATCAGCCTAAGACCTTTTTATTTCTCTACGAGTTTAGGTAGAGTGTTGACGCACCCTGTTTTGTAACAAAAATTTAAGTATTCTCGCTGATTTTCTTTGACAAACTATAACTTTTCCATCTTGTCTGCACACCACTTTTGCGTGACATACTACAATTCATTAAGTTCTGAGGATCATTTTGATATATGACATGATGGGTATGCTGTGTCATCTTCCTCTTCAAATTTCCCCCTGAAGTTGTGTGGTCATGCAAGAAAGCATCTTCGCCACATGGAGCGCTCACGTTACATTGGCCCGACTTTTGCAACTGTTGGATAAAACCCGAATCAACACTATATCAGCCCACTCCCACTCTCTCTAAGGAAGAGGCCGATCCAAAGGCCATGACCAAAAAGGCTTCCCAGGTCCTCAGGAACCATCCTACTAACAAGGAGCCAGATGCCACAGAATTCTTAAAAGCTCTCAATTGACACAATATTTAATACATTTAACAACTATTCTTTTACATGTAAGGAAACAATAAATGACATAAATGAATAATCCATAATTGATGAAACAATGTAATGCAATTATTGGCAACTTATCCGATTTGTCTTTAGTAGTCAAATATTTATTGCCTATACTACTTTCAACATTGCCCTCTTTGTTGTCAAATCTCTATGAGGTTGATTGTTGGATGAATCATAATTGCTTGATGATGTATGCTTGGGGTGGCTGAGCAAAGCAACGACAGGACGAAGAACTTGTTGATGAAGAAGGAGGAGGAGGTGTTGAAGCAGCAATATTTTACAAGATGCTCGCTCTGTTTTTGTTCATGCAGAGGGTGTTGATAATGATTATATGCAGGAGTTGATTGGACTCCTGCAATATAACAAAAACAAAATCACAGCAACTGAATTGAAAAAGAACAAGTTAGTAGACACCTGGAAGGATCTCTTGCAAAGAAGAGTGGATGCCCTCACCATGGAGGGGTGGTCAGTCGAAAAAGAAGAGGTTTTAAATAAGCTCACAAATGAGAAAGTCACAGTGGAAGATGTTGCTTTAGCAGGTCTTCAAAGTTTGTCTCCAAGACAGATAGGGAATATTATCAAGAATGTGAGCAAGAAAAGAGAGGAGTTGAAGCACAATTTGAAGGCAGGTGATTCACCTGATAATTCGAATATGGTTAAACCGCCTCCCAAAGTTCTTGACACACAGACATTGTGGAGACGCCCAAAGGAGAAGGAGACAACATAATGTTTAAGGCGGCAATTTAAAGGAACAAAATAAGCAATTTGTGGCATTAATACAACTTACCAACAGCAGAAAGGTCAAATTCCCATCACGTTGCACCACGACAAAAAATGTAACGAAATTGGGATGGTGGTGGTGGGATTCGATCTTGAAAAATATGACGAATCAGGGCAATTGCGCTGGGGATATTGTCATCTTGGATGTAGCCTTGAATTGTGTGGCATGGGGAGTTTTGTATCTGTGATGGTTTTTGTGGGGTGAGTTGATTTCTGACGATGCGGCGGAGATCATCATGGTGGGAGAGTGTTGACACATTGATGTGATGTTTTTTGCATGGTGCGCACACCAATAAATGTCACGCGTCAAAACTCTACCTAAACTAGTACTGTATATACCGGAGCATAAGAACCACAAAATGTGCTGTCATTTTGAAATGATACCCTTAGTGGTTCTTATACCCTGAATGAAGCTAGTTGTCCTCATGTGATGGAAAAAAATTATCGCTTGTCTTTATTTTTTTACCTCTATTACCCTACCCGAAGGGTACCACACACAGCACATCACACACATCACAACAAACAATCGCCAGCATCCCATGCAGCACCTCACCATGGTGCCGGGTGGTGAGTTTTTGGTCATAATTAAATAACTTGGTGAATATTTGAATGCATGGGGAACTACACATAGGGGGAAATTGGTGTTGACAAGGAGAATCTAAAGTCAATAGCTTTAGAACAAACAGAGTGTGTTAATTGGACAAAAAAACAAATGTTCACAAAAATCGGTCATTTTGCAGTGGTGGTTCTTATACCCCAGTGGTTCTTATGCTCCCGTATATACAGTAGTGGCCAGTGATGGAGACTATGAGAGCACGTTTGTCCAGAATCCTTACATAGCCCAACATACTGTTGTCACGTTCAAGGATAAAGTATGGTTGCCACAGTGGTAGCCTCAATCTGATGAGCGGGAATTGTTCGGGACTATATGGGCTATCCAACTGTTCATGGTCCTGATGCATAGTCCCACCAGAATGTTGTTTCATTTGCAGTTGTTGGTAGCCATCAAATAATGAAAGATTTTAAAGTACAATCGTATTAGTTCCGACAGTAGAAGTAGTGATGCAAAGACTGAAGAATTTTTTCACAGCTTGGAAATTCATCATTTTACAACCTATCAGCTTTGCCTAACTGACGACTAACAAATGACTCATAGGTGTCCTCATAGGTTGTAGAATAGCACATAGAGTAAACACAACCTGGACTACGGCCTATAGATTGCAGCTAGTAACAAATTTAACTAGTAGAAGGCGAGCAACACAATTAACTAAGACATTTTTATCTAGAAATGAAGCTAGTAATTAACCCTCTAAGTGAGATTTGTCTTCAATATGTCAAAATGGGGTATAAAAACTGCATAGGCTATACTTAGGTACCCCAACACATTGTTATTACTATTACGTATTACAGACACAGATCACATATTCACAAATTCATCACTATGATCCATTTGTTAAATCACTCTACCACTACCCAGTGCCACCCTCATTTATATGTCTCATCGTTGGACGACAAATGTACCATCAGGATTATGAGTACAAATTGTTTGGCTCACAATTTAGTTAGGTTACACCTTTGGTGTACATCAAGACATTTTCATTATTAGTTGTCATTGTGTACATCAAGACATTTTTATTACTAGGCTATACTTGTGTACCTCAAGACAATTTAATTACTATTACACATACAGGTCACAAAATCACACATTCATCACTACCATCCATTCATTATATCACTAAACCTCTACCCAGTGTCACCTCCTTTATTTGTCTTGTTCTTGGAAGACAAATGTACCATCTTTTGGGGTTATGAGTACAAACGGTTTTGCTCACAATTTAGCCCTGTTGATGGGGGATGAACATATTAGCTGTTGGGGTATGATACATCAAGCAGAGAGGTTCAAGATCATGCCTTCCCTGCACCATGAACTGAGCTTTGTATCTCACCATTGTACCCTCTGTGAACTAGCTCACATATTTATTTTCCACTAGAATAAATAATATCACAAAGACGCAATTTGGCAACAATCTCAACCAAAATATTAAAGCTTAAAAGAAACTATGCGGCCACAGTCCTCAATGCCCTCGTTCTTAATTATTTTCATAACAAGAAGATGAGTACCATAGCCTCTACATATCAAACCAATAGCCTTTAGCAATGGGCCCAGCCCTAATCATTGCTCAAACTTTAACACAAAAATATTCCTCATAAATGGGTTATCACTGTTGCTGCAAATAGGGGAATGCTCAAAGATCCAAAAATGGGACAGAACATTCACCTCACCTTTCCCTTGCGGACATTGCTTTCTATTGCTGTTTATGTGGGGATGATGAAACTGGTGTCATAATATTCAGCCTGGGGATTGAGATATGAATCTGCCAAGGTTTGTCAATAAGAAGTTGATTGAAATATATCAAATCATAAAATCAAAGTAAAAAATGGGAAATATCTTGTCTCACTAGTATCTCACTGTTCCCTGTTCCTTATTGCTTCTAGCAGCAGAGTGACAACCATGGTGTCTTTGTATTTAGTCTTGGAGCTGATATATGAACTATGACACGAGCACTGTGTAAGTAATAAATTTAAAATATATCATCAAACTTTAAAATGAGAAATTCATATGTTCTCAAACAGCAAGGTGACAACAGTGGCATCTCCATGTTCACTCTGGGAGGTAAGAAACCAACAACAGAAAGTTGGTTTTGAACTATTCAATTGAAATATTTAAGTCAAAGTAGTAGAAGGGAAAATTGATTTTTCTCATGTTGTTCCAACTGTCCATGTTTATGTATGTTGTTAGCAGCAGGCCAGCAAGACATGCAACTTTCGACTTTGGCAATAAGTATCGCCAGATGGAGTTGTCAGATGTCGGCAAGAGATTTTTGACAGTCATCAACGGGTCGTCACATGGGTCGCCTGAGGTTGTCACTTGGGTCATCAGGGGTCTTCAGGGTCATTTTTTGGTCATCACTTGGGTTGTCAGGGGTTGTCAGGTGGAGTCACATGGGTCATCACAGAAGATCTGTTGGGTTGTCAGTTAGGGTTGTCAGCAGTCATGGTAGTCACGTAGTCGTACTGTTTGTTACTTGCTCTCATTCACATGCTGTTTCACAGTAGTTATTTGTGGAAGGTCGTGAAGTCATCAAGTGGATAGTACGAGTTGTCAGAAGGGTCGTCACAATGTAGTCATGAGTCGTAACACGGGTCATCAAAAGGTCGTCACCACAAGTCCTCAGGGTAGTCAAAAGGTCTTCACCAAAAGTCATCAGGTTGTCAAAGTGTCGTCACATGCAGTCGTCAGGGTCGTCAGATGTTCGCAAAAGTCATCACATGAGTAAAAAAATGCCAAAGTCGTCACTTGTTGTCAGTTTGGTTCACCAAAAACTTCCACGTGGCAAAGTTGCCTGTCTTGCAGTGTCAGCAATGTAGCTTGATTCAGCATGGGTACTAGGATTTAAACAGTTTCCAACAACAGGGCAAACATGCCATGGTGGTGATGCATTGATGTTATGTTAAAAGTATGGTACAAGAAGACCTGCAATAAGTAATAGGGATGGTACTGTACCAAACATCCATCACGATCTTGTGTGATTCACTTTTTCCCCAGGACAAGGTAGATTTTACAGTGTGACAGACAGACAGACACATCATCGTATTTTGTTAGCCAAATTTTGGTAGAAATTATTACTCTCACCGCTACTTAGACTGGTTTCAGCCACGGCTACTATTTTTTCAGTTGCTATTTGGTGACCGTCGGAGTATATGGTTGCCATTGTTTCAGTACCTGATGTTCACAGTGGAGCCACAATCATCATTTTGCAATAATTAGGATTGCTAAAATATGACTTTGCTTACACCTGGAATGTTAAAAAAATACAAGTTGGAAGTCAAGGAGTTATATATAATTCTGACAAAGGTCGAACTATTGTTAATGCTTACATTTCTTGATTAAATGTGTTTTCTTGTTGCTGTTGCAATTGCAAAAGAATGATTATGTATAATAAATTAACATTTAGCACAATGCTTGAATAATGATGAATTGTAATTGTCCTGCTGTCCATACTGTAGGAAAGAGGAACGGAATCGAGGCATAACAATGCACATTCAATGTAAGCCTCCCAAATGAAAAGGATCATTCCAGTGGAAATACGTTGATCTTTGTCACAAAGTTTGGTTGATGACAAATCTGGTCGTGGTACCATTTCCCCGGAGTATCTGACGAAATATAAGGTGTGATCCAATGAACAAAACCTCTGCAGAATTTCTACTCTCAAATCATCCAATACCTTCTTTCCCTTCTTTCATTGATTGGTCACCTTACTGATAGACTGGAGTACATCATTATAATCATAGAATTGTTTTTCTTGTTCTTTTGTCAAACCGTGCCCTGAAAATTTTTTGCAAATATCTGCAGACAAAGTGATTTGATTTCAGGAGTGAGGTAAATGGGTCTATCTGGATTTTGTTGCACTCTTTCAACAAGATTGTTGACATATTCTGATATTTCTGTATCTGCTGCTTGCAAATATTGCTCTAAAGCTTTGTGGCTGGAAAAGAGTACAATAGGCAACTTGATGAATAAGTCTTCTTGAGTTAATTGGACTAGCATCATTGCTTCTGCTTTCATGTGCTGTTGTATGAAATCAATTGACTTTAGAACATTTGCATGAACACCACATTTTAAGAATAATCATCAACTAAATTAGAGCACTAATGGTACCTACACAAATTGTTACATGCAACACTTAAAAGGGGGCAGTTATATGGAACCCTGTGACTTCGTTAGATGAAACCACATTTGATAGGTGTTCCATCTGAAGAAACAGATCGGGGGTATGTTCAAATGCAGACATGAAGATAAGATAAAAGGTATCCCATTTTGCTTCCTATAGGACCAGAGATCGTTTTAAGTCAACTTACGAATTAATGTTTGCATTTTATATCTTGAAAAATCATTGTTCAAGTGTGCTGAGGCTCTGCAGTTCAGGTCGTCTCAGGTGAACCTATTGTTCAGGGTTGGAATCCCTCTTTTGTGTGTTTGCTCTCCTGTGGTTTCGTCTTATGAAACCTGGATTACTAGTGTAAGCATGTGAATTATTTTTATTTTCTCTAAGACTGCAATGTGTTTTCGCCTTGTAAAATTTGAATTTGTTGTTAAATCTAGTGGATATCTTTTCTTGAAAATGGTGTTGGTTGGACACCTAACTGACATGTAACTGACAAAAATGCTTTGTCTGACAAAAGTAAGTTGTTTCGTCTGACAAAGTCATGGGGTTCCATATAACTGCCCCCTTCCTACAATATGATATGGTATATGGTGCAATACCACACCGTACATACAACACAGGTGCTTGCACCTGCAGCAACTGTAGAGGGGGTGCACTCTCACTTCTATCCTTTCATCTCCGTTTTTTAATTACATTGATACCCTGCCATCCCATCACAAGAACCGCTGAGACTCAGCCCACAGACGGAGTTCGTCCTCCTACGGCACCACCATCTAGCCGACAAAAAGTGGCAGCGGCGGGTATAATTTCAGGTGGTTTCTGATGAACACAACCTTTTTTACCATTTTTTACACAGCACATGTAATTTTTTTCAATTAAATATTTATAGGCCTACCGGGGGAATATAGCTGAAAAGTGGCCCACAGACTGAGTTTGGCATCCTGCCCAGCATCACCATCTATCAAACAACAATTGGCAGCTGTGGGTAAAATATGAGGGTAAGTTCTGATGAACTCAACCTTTAGTATTGTTTCACACAGCACAAGTCATTTTTTTCAATTCAATATTTACAGGCCTACTGGGGGAATGGCGGAAACTCAGCCCACTGACTGAGTTTGGCCTCCCGCCTCCTGCTGCCATCTAGCCAACAACAATTGGCAGCACCAGGTATACTATGAGGGTGAGTTCTAATGAACTCAACCTTTTTTACAAATGTTTTTAGCACATCTCATTTTCAATTTAATACTTATAAAGGCCTACCACTGGAATGGCTGAAACTCAGCCCTTAGATGGAGTTTGGCATCCTGTATAGCATCTCGGTCTAGCCAACAACAATATTGGCAGCAATGGGTATAATATGATGGTGAGTTCTGATGAACCCAACCCTTTTTTACAAATGTTTTTCTTAAGATAATTTTCAATTTAATATTTAATTTCCTTCTACTTTAAAGGCCAAAACTCAGCCCACAGACTGAGCTCGGCCTCTTATTCACTTTGCTGCCTGTAAGTGTATGTGCTTCTTTATGTTTTTAATTGTGATTCTTATTTGAATTACAATTAAGTTTCTTTTATTGCCATTACAACATTGCAATAGCGGTTAGTGTTGGTGCGGTTGGTCGGCAGTAGCGTTTTTTAGTGTGGGGTTGAAATTTGGCAGCTTAGTTGGAAATGTTGGCGTCATGTCGTGTCGTGTCGGCAAGCCCCATTTTTTGAGACATGTCTTGTCACCATCTCGATGTCGCGACATGTCACTAGCATGTCTGATGATGTATTGGTGACACATTAAGTCTCACGAGTCTTGATGACAACATATTTTCCCAGCACGCTAGCTTCGCACTAGCTTTGCATAAGTTGTGTTGTGGTTTTTTGCCGACACATGACCAAGATTGACTCCCAGTCATGGTATCGGCAACATTGAAGATGTCATCAAAAATACGACTACAGCATGTGTCTGGACGACACGTCGCCGAAATGTTGATGACATTTCCAACTAAGGTTGGCAGGGTGTGGACATTAAGGGTCATTCTTTTGGACAATGAAGGGGCGGGCCTAGATCTAGGAGGGTACAATAATAGTGCGAACCATAGCTTGCACATACTCTGCTCATTGTTACAATATACTGTAGTCTAACAGTGCCTAATATGGACCCAGTAACCCCTTCTGAACACTCCGGTAACCCTCTGGTAAACCTCCAGTTACCCTCCAGTACAGCTCCAGTTATCATCCTGTACACTCAGGTCACTCTTCAGTACTCTTCCGGTTATCCTCCTGTACACTGCCGGTAACTCAACGGTACACTTTCAGTATAGTTACTAAGTAATTCAGTTATAGCCACTACTTAGATTGATGTTGGTTATATAACTTACTGAGAAGTCTGTTTTCTTGTAAAAATACCAATTCCCATTATACGTAGAAATAAATCCAAAGACTGTTTGAGGTCTGGGACTTCTGGCAACCCACCTGTACACTCCAGTAACACTCCAGTACACTAGTGTACCAATTGGTTACAGAAGTGTGCAGGGAGGTTACTGGAATACACCATTCCCAGGGGTTCCAGGAACCCTCATGTACACTTGACTGTACAGGGAGGTTACCAGTGTTTTTGTTTGAAGTGACCATCAACTTGTGCGCCGGAAGAATGCAACAATCAACAAAGAAATGTGGATATGAAGGCAGATAGAACCAAGCACACATTGCAGCCATGCACACTCAAGAGCGGAGGAAGGAGAAAACTGAATAGGACCACAGAGGACCTGCAACTCAAACCAAAGGAAGAACGTGAAGGCAGACCCGAGTGGACCAGCAACTTCACTGAAATGCCAAAGCAGATTGCAGAGATCGTCAAGACAAGAGGAGGAAGGAGTTCCGATCAACTGCTACTAAGCGTGAAGGGGCATCATAACCTGCAAGATGACAATCAGCCTAATCGGAGGTGTAGATGTACCTTGGGATGGCAAAGGGAGGACGAAGGCAAAGAGGATCACAAACTAATATGTAGTTGCTGATTAACTAAGAATTTTGTTATGTGACCGGACTCAGCAAGGCTGGCACATTTTACTATAGAGTACAGCATTGGTAGAATCCAATGCTGTGCTCTGTAGGAAAAACTACTCTGTCACCATGTTGAGAGCTCTGACAGTGACGCCTTGAATGGATACCACAATGAGTTGATGTCCTTTGGGGGTTGATGGGAGACAGCCGTCAAAACTAATGTGAAAAAAGCCAGAAACAGAACAAATTCCAATCACAGGCAGTGCAGATGCACAAAGAATGCAAGCAACAGAATGAAAATGAACAAGAAAGAAACAAAAGGACGGGAGTGTTAGTGATCTCCCATTGCAAGGAGAACTAACTCAGTGTGTGGGCTGATGTTTTTGAAGTTGTTGTGATAGTATGGCAGGGTATTGATGTAATTGAAGAAATCAAAGTAAGGGGATAGAAGCGAGAGTGCACCCCTGCTAGAGTTGTGCAAGCAAGTGTGTTGAAGATACCGTATGGTATTGCACAATACCATACTGTGGATAGATATGTAATATTTTGTGATGTGTCATTCTTGTGTTGGTATTTTTTGGCGCAGGCACTTGCCATAGTACTTATGCATAACTACCTAGTGTAGAATATATTATGATGTTGTAATCATGATGTTAAGAATAAAAATAGGCCTAGCCAGTGCATGACGTACTTCAGGGACAGGAATTCTTTAAATTTGTACTTAGGTTCTATTTGGAGTGTCAATAAAAATGGCAGAACATAAATAAAATCAACTGATTTGTCATAAAAATCAGACCCATAAGCTGTCACCAATAACATACATAAAAAAACCGCAGAACCACCACCAAAACTAGACCCAACAGGTGATCTTCTTGTTGGTAACTTGTGATTCATGAAATGTCAGTCATGAACTACCGGTATGCCACCTGTACACTTGGAAGATATTTTGCACAAAGTTAGTGTAATAAATGGAATTGTGGCTTAAGCTATACACAAAAAAATCTGGTAAGCCACCTCTACACTATTCGAACCTCCAGGAAGCCACGCATACACTCTTACATTTTGGGAATGTACAGGCAGGTTACTGGAGTTTTTTCATATTTGCAGTGAGTAATTGCAGAAGATGATGAAAATGCAAAGCTGTCGTGATCAGGCCCGTCCTTTTGGTCACATGTACTACAAGAACTTGGGTTTTTTGCAAAGTTTGTGTTCATGTAAATGAATCACCGTCCTTACGGGCATGTAACCTCACACTAACTTGAAGGTCAACTATTGATGATATCAGGTGTGATCGCTCGGGATCTAAGCTCCAGTAAAGAAATTGTAGCGTTGTTATACAAGTCTCTTCTAATCTTGTTTGGCATGTGTGCTTGCCACCACATGACTCCAATAGAAGCTCCATCAAGGTTTCCTTGATGAGCTCAACCAATCTTTTCCCGTATCAACTGTAGTAACAGCTACATTGACACAATTGCTGAGAGAATCATCAGCAATACAACTTGTCCAGTGTCAAGAACAAACTGCAAAGGAAAGGGTTAGTAAAGCATAATGAACTTTATGAGAGCAACCCAGTAAACTGCAGCACCGGGTGGGAGGGTGGGCAAAAAATCTGTTCACAACCTAATTGGAGCCAAGGCCACAATATCGTAGCTATTGATGTTGTAGTCTCGATTAGATTGTGGGGTCAACACTGGGTGTTGGTGAAAAACTGAGCATTTAACGTTCTCGTGTGCTTTGTCCATTTTACTAAGGGTGTCCTGTTCAAAGAGCCAAAGAGGATAGTGCTCCTTGACACTCTCATGCTGACAACCAAAACACCGGTGACTTAGAACAGCCAGGTGTGTGAACACCTGATGTTTGTGTTCATGTCACAGTGCGAAAGGTGTCATGACCGTGAATGATTGCGAAGAGCACGGGTCAGTTCCAAATGACCAGCAGAATGTCCCTTTTCACACCAGTTGGCCCAATGGGCACATGAAGGTGTTACTAAAGTTGATTCAATGGTATTCAGAAACTAATGCAACGTTATCGCTCAGAATCTAAGCTCCAGTAAAGAAATTGCAGCGCCGTTATACAAGTCTCTTCTAATCTTGTTTGGCATGTGTGCTTGCCACCACATGACTCCAATAGAAGCTCCATCAAGGTTTCCCTTATGAGCTCAACCAATTTTTTCCCATATCAACTGTAGTAACAGCTACATTGACACAATTGCTGAGAGAATCATCAGCAATACAACTCGTCCAGTGTCAAGAATGAACTGCAAAGGAAAGGGTTAGTAAAGCATAATGACGTCTATGAGAGCAACTCGGTAACCTGCAGCACCGCCCCTCTTGATCCAAAGTTCCTCATGGACTTCACGCTACATCATGAATCTTATAGAAAAGGTTCTCCGTCATAACCCAATGGCGGATAATCCTTATGCTGTCCCTGGGGACTTCAAACTCACAGTGCCTGAGATGGGCAAAGGAGAGCAGGTTTCATGAGGCGATATTGTGTATAACAATCGACCATATCTCGTGCGACTGGATTCCCCTTTCCTGTCTATCCTTCATCCATCTGTATTGTGCTTCAATATCCCCGTTGGATACTCCTCTTATTCGATATGCAGTATCAAAGAACCACCAGCCTGATTGCTGTATCCCATAGTCTTCCCAGATGTCTACATGAGAATTAATCAGGTCAGGTCTCTCATTCTGAATTTGTTTGAATTCTGAAAAGATGATGTCCCTGTAGTCCGATGCTTTTGCACAATCCCCATTCAGTCAACAAAAATCCCAACCAGTTGTCCTTCCCTTCCTAATTACCACAAAGGAAAAGCATTGAGCCCATTTGAAGAATTCTACGCCAGAATTTGTGGTTCCCGCTATAGGAATAGCGAGTCCACCGATACCACCACCCTCCATTTTGAAACATCCCACCAATGGCCAACCAATTCCTATGTAGTCCTCTTCTAGCTCACATCGTTGAAAATCATGTAACAATGCTGCTAAGTCTCTCCAGACCACTTCATAACCGCGCATTCCCCTGAATGATGATACAAGCAGAAGCATCACTGCAGCTATCCATCGATCGTCAATATCATCACATGATTGCTGATGGTCCCATTCCATTTCAAAGCGCGAGAGCAACTCATGGATGACCTCAAGTGAGTAGGCTCTGTCTTGTTGAGTCATAACTCCAGTTCGGATCTGAAATCTTCAAGAGAAATGCTCAAAGAAAATCTTTTGGGTAGGGCACAATGCCGCATGGTATTTTCCATTCTTAGATGCAAAACTCATATCCAGACCCGCCCATGGCAAAATATCCCATCAGTTTGTGTGGACCGTTCGAGCCTTCCGTGCCATTTTGTGGGTTACTGTTTGTCTGCCCTTGGTCCCTTTTTGGTTACTTCTGCATTCTAGGGTGATGCCCTGGGCCATTCCCAGGTGTGACCCAAGACTCCAGGGTCCAAGAGGTGGGAGACAGTTGTATCCAAG
>JABMIG010000010.1:190945-380758 GCA_013187285.1 Cyclotella cryptica | reverse complement strand
GGGTTAAGAAGGAGAGTGACTTACGTTGAGGACTGTGGCTAAATTGTTTCTTTTATGCTTTAATGTTTTGTTTGAGATTGATGCAAAATTGAGTCTTTGTGGTATCATTTATTCTTGTGGAAAATAAATATGTGACCTAGTTCATAGATGAGGGTACACTGGTGAGATACAAAGTTCTGGTCATGGTTCAGGGAAGGCATGATCGTGAACCTCTCTGCTTGATGTATCATACCCCAACAGCAAATATGTTCCTTCACAAGCAACATCAACAGGTCTAAATTGTGAGCAACACCGTTTGCACTCATAACCCCAAAATGGTACATTTGTTGTCCAAGGATGAGACAAATAAATGAGGGTGGCACTGTCAGTGATAAAATGAATAGATGGTAGTGATGAATGTGTGATTATGTGACCTATGTGTAGTAGTATTAAAAATGTCTTGAGGTACACAAGTATATCCTAGTAATACAAAGCGTCTTTAAGTACACAAAGACAAAGCTTAATAATAAAAATATCTTGAGGTTCACAAGTGCAGCATAGCTAAATTGTGAGCAAAACAGTTTGTACTCATAACCTCAAAGATGGTACATTTGTCTTCCAAGGATGAGACACATAAATGAGGGTGGCCCTGGGTATAGATGTATAGTGATGTAATGAATGATTGATAGTGATGAATGTGTGAATATGTGATCTATGTGAGTAATAGGTAATAGTAATAAAAATGTGCTGAGGTACTATACAGTTTCTTATACACCATTTTGACATTTAAAAACAAATGTCACTTGGAGGGTTAATTACTAGCTTCATTTCTAGATAAAAAGTCTTAGTTTATTGTGTTGCTAGCATTCTAGTAGTTAAATTCGTTGCTAGCTGCCATCTAGAGATAAAAATGTCTTAGCCGAAAAATTTTCAACTCTCTAGACATTTTAATTTTACTTAGACCTTTAAGTTTTATAATGTTTGTTTGTTTTTATAATTGACGTTTTCGACACTGAGTAGGTAAATCGTGGTAGTTCTGAGGGTAGCGCCCGATTCAGATATAATCGTAGTCTATAGGAGTTGATACGTTTATAGGTAGGTTTACGTGTCACGTCCCGATCGAAGGTTATCACGGATTTTATGTGATCACACTAAGTCCTCGTATGCCCCTTCAGTCTCCCTAGAGGGTACAATACCATAGCCTCAGCCCCCTCTCAGCCCCTCCAGCCACCTTCCCCCCTACCGACTACAAAAACGAGAGCCATGTCCGATGATCGCAAATCACGCCTCGCAGCGCTGGCCGCGAAAGCGGGCCGCAACGTTCCATCCGCCACAACATCCACTGACGAGGATCCTTCGTCCAGCGAATCCAAGCCCACAATCTCGTTCCGAAATTACGTGCCCAAAGATGCCAATTTATCTGCTTCGGACCCTGCCAACGATAGCGACAAGCAAGTCCTATCATCTTCAACATCTCAATCACTGCCCGCCTCGAAGCGGATAAAAGCAGATCCTGGCGAAAATTCCCCCAAATCGGCGTTAGAGCTGGCTCTTGCGAAGACCTCCCAAGAATCACGGCAGGCCGCTGGCCAAGTCGACATATCAAGCGGCAGCGGCTGGTCGACAGTCACTCCTGTCTCCTCCAAAAAGATCAATTGGGATCTTAAACGAGATATTGCGCATAAAATGGAGAAGTTGGAGAGGAGGACGCAGAAGGCTATTGTGGAGTTATTGAGGGAGAGGTTGGAGAGGGAGGCTGCTGATAATGCGGGTGAAGATGATGATAGTGATTTGGATTGAGTTTTCATGGCGATCTGCTGCTGTACTGTTCATGGCTATTTTCGATCTCTGGATGAGGGGGTACTTCACAAAAAGAATGTACACATCTCCTTTGTTTACTTCTTACGAAAGTCTGGGTCCATATGCTCCGAGGACTCCGCAATTATTCATTAGAATACTCTAAACTTACGAAAGAGGTTGTAAAAATTATGCTCTTCGTCATATAGCACATTCTTCAATACCTTTTCGCACCAAGATATTGTTACAGCTCGTAGTAACTTGTTCATCATTTAAAGTAATGAGGACAAACCTCCTCCGAAGTGAGAAATTTTTTTGACGACATACATGAACATCTTTCCATGAAGAATTCACGTTTTTCTAATTATGCCATTGTTCGTAGGAACAATACCTTGAACTGTTGTCACTGACTCGCAATCCTCGGTCTTGCTATTGTACATAGCAACTAAATGTGTTCAGGAGAGTTTTTAAGATCGATACAACGCGTAGCCAGTTCTAATTCGTACTACTTTACAAGATGTTATGTTACCGTACTTAGCTATGCGTGAATCGTTCGGTTTGCCAGTTGCCATGAGAAAATTGTTGAATGTGTCGTATAACTCAGACGCTTTACAGCGATATTCGTCTGGATATCGTTTTCTTCGGGGCATTCGCCACACAGTCGTTCTCTTTGATCCACCTCTCGACGACTTCGCTCAAAATCTGAGCTCCTCCTCCACAAACAATCAACACTGGCACCACGAAAGGATATTCACCTTGCATGGCTGCGTCCATCCATTCGGGCAGACTTTCATCCAGTCTTTGCAATGCCTCCTCCTCCGTATGACCATGAAGATCTATGGTAAAATTATTCGAACGATTAGAGGAAAACGCGGGCTTGGACGTCTTGTACAAGTTGTCGACCTGTCCTACGTTTACGTTGAAAAACACCTTGCCCGCCTTTCCACCCAGTCCATCTGTACCAGGATTATTTATCGGCTCAATCATCATGGGCGGTCGACCATTGAGAGTCTTCCTCTTGGGTTTCGATCGTTCGATACATAAAACATTGAGCTCTTGCCTTATCTTAGAGAATATAGGTCCGGCCTCTTCAAACAAAAGAGTTAGTTGTCTTGAGTGTTTCATTTTCCTATATTCCTCGCTTTGCGTGTCGACGCACCCCGTCCAACTAGCTCGACGCTGAGCCCTTCGGTTCTTGATTTCTAAAGAGTTCCTTCGAGCCATGCCCCCGTTACCTGGCGAATTGGATCCGCGTCGATTGGCCTTGGACTTGGTACTGTTACCAGTCGTGGCTGCTGCTTCCTGCTCATTTTTTGCGACAACAATAACATCAAGATTTTTCATCCCCAAATCATTTGGAGTTTTTTGACCAACCAAACTCAAAAAGAGCGTCTTGTCGTCGTAAGAAAAACGTAGCGATCGTAACGACACACCTCGTTCATCGGCATACTTGTTAAAGAGTGCCTTGAGGGTAGACGTGGTGCCAATCTTGAGCGTTCTTCTTTCATCACTGTCAGAATCGACCAGTACTACTTCAATCTTTTCGGTGTCGCATGCTGGATCCTTGTCGGGGGAATTGCCACCAATTCCGCCGCCGTCACCCCAACTACTTGAAATATAATCGACGTAGTTCTGAGCCTGTCTCTTTGCCTGGCTTGTCTGTGCCACGAAAGTTGGTGTTAGTTTAGTCCGAAGGAAGGCACTCATGTTTTCAATTGAAGAGCATGCAAAGAGGCCGTCGTGGAAGAATGGGAGGGATTGTTTAAACTCGAGGTTTGAGAGGGTGATTTCTTCGCCATTGGTTGAGATGCAAAGAGCGGCAATTTCGGCTACTGGTTTGTTCTTTCGTGAAGAGCGCGAGCAACAGAAAATCGTTAGCCGGGACACGTGGTGACGTTCTGAACCACGCCAATACAATAAGTAATGACAAGACGCCGCGGCACGGAGCACTTTGACTCACATTGTAGACCTCCTGCAAAAAGGCCGCATTCAAAATCAAACCCTTTGCCTCCGCCAACTGTCCCAGAAACATGTAATGCAGGGACAAATACCAGGAACACCCGCAAATACTTGCAGCTACATTCCTCGACGTATTCTCCTCGTTTTCTGGGTTGGAGTAGAAAGCCACGAATTTGCGCAGGCACAGACTTGACGGATCCTTCAACAGAAACTGTCGAATGGAAGTGGGCAAGATCTTCCAGTGGTACTCGATTGCGTCCTGGACGTCCCTGGCAGACGTGTGGCCGAAGCTTGCCAGGTTCAAAAGGCACTGGCCGGAGCAGTGGAGGGATCCATTCTTCACGCAGGTCTTGCAAGTGGCGAAGTGCGGAGCGGATGGTTTGGAGGGGGGGACGTGGGAGGATTGGGAGGTGACTGACACGCGGCGGCGGCTGTTCTTACCCCGGGCCATGATTGGAAGAATGGGAAGGTAGGGGTCACAAAAAATGCCTTGGCTGGTGATTTGACGCTTTGATCGGCGACAGTGATGACAAGTTCGATAGCAGGGGGGATCTAACGCGGAGTTTGATTACACATGCATACAACGAGCTGTTTTATGACCGCTCTCTAGAGCAAGAAACAGGGAGACTTGTTGGAACTTGAGGTTCATTCCAGAAGCAATGATGATGCTTTTGTTCCACGCGACGAGGCTGGTGAGGGCGGCTTGGGACTTGTGCAGGTTGGTCACCTGTTGGTCACTAATCATTCTCTCTTAGGGCCGGTGGAATTTCCCCTCTGAATGTTGTATCGAATAATTCAGTCACTAACTGAGTCAAGCTTTTTGGCAATATTACATATTGCTTCCAAGGAGTCAATTCGACTTGAGCAGCAAGACAGGCAACTCGCAAAAATAGGACATTTTCGCGATAAAATTTCGGTGAAGTGACGAGTTTAAAAACTCTCGTGACTTGCATGACTGAAACTTACGACATTGTGACGACTCGGACAACAAAAGTGACGACTTACAACCAAGTGACGACCGCTGAGTCGTCAAAATGTCATACATTATGACCATGTTTCTACCTGCAGAGTCGTACTTGACGACCGTGTTACGACAAGCAAAGTCGTCAGTTACGACCAAAGTTACGACAACCAAAGTCGTCAGTTATGACCATGTTACGACAAGGCAAAGTCGTCAGTGACGCCCATGTTACTACCTCTAGACAGAGTTGTCAGTTTCGACGTGTTTACTACCTTACGTAACTTACGACTGTACATTTATGACGTTTCCATCTTTCCACACATTTTGCAATACTCTCTGGTAAAACCTCACTAAACTACTGAACTACGTGAAGTTCGAATTGGCGTTGGTAGAAAGTGTACCAGGCTCTACGAACCACAAAAAAAACAAATTGCTACACAATTCTCGCGCACCACGGGAATTTCCGAAGCCAGTCACATCTCGGCGTCCCAAAACAAAACGACAGCAGTTATCACCAATCTTTGAACGCCGACCTCACCGTGACATCCCCTCCTACAATGCAACCACTTGGTATGTACGGAAAGGAGTATTAGTTGAGAATTTTAAATTTTCCTACACGATGATTTTTGATCCAAAAATCCAACACAGCGTCGCGCACATCAGGATGGGGATTTCATGAAGGTAAGCGCCTGTTTGTGTCAATTTAAGTATCTACTCGTTTGGCATCATCAACTCATGACTCGTGGCCACTCTTCGCTATTCAAATTGTTCTTAGGGCGGCTGTTCATCCTGAGCTGCACTCGGGATTTCTTCTTGAAGATCTGCGATGACGGACTGACTTACCTCATGTGAGTCCTCCTTCTCCTCCATTCTCTCCAACTTACCCTCCAACTCACTTCTTTCATCCTTGATTCTCTTAGCAATAAAAATTCTATATTTTTTGTAACATGGAAAAATGGCATGACACAACAAGCAGCAAAATTGGAAGGGTCGGGTTCTGTCAGACTTGTTCCTCATGCAGCGGAGATATATAAAGTTTGGTTATTTGTTGGATTTGATTGCAATTGTTTGTTTTTGATAAGAAGTCTATTGATTGTGGTATAATCAGTCACAGTAAATATTTAATTATTACTTTTACACAAGAAATCATTTTATTTTGTATTGGATTCTTAGTTTAATCAATATAAAAAACAATAAGTTAGCTGCTGCAATTATATTTGACTCCTTCTCCTGCACCTCTGCTGTTTCTCATCTGAGGCCAGCTGTGAATCCCGTAATCATTCCTTTTGTCTTTCCCCTTTGATAACTCGTTCCTGCTGCCATCCTTCAGCTCAGTCATTGGCGGCAATAAATGCATATTGTTCGCCTTCCCAAAGCCCTCTCTGGCAGACAATCAGACTCTTAAACTTCCTGATGTCCTTGATCAAAGCTTCCTGCTCTTGAAACAAACTAATGAAACCAACACACAACAATGTGAGACACTGCTTTTGCAAGGCATCATTATTTTTTGTATTTTGCGAAGTTTACCTGGCCTGGTCCCCAAGTTCTTCAAGAACAGGACAACTTGATGGAACCAGAAGGATTAGGAGGCAATGTAATGCTCAAGGCGATAATGAGATTGTAAAACTAAATGATTAGTGACAGTAAAAAAGCTTACCAACAGGAGAAGGGTGGCATTCCCATCACGTCATGCCATGATGCAAAATGTAACAAAATTGGCATGGTGGTGGAGGGATTCATTCTCCCCCAATACCATGAATTGAGGCGATCGTGTCGGGGATATTGTTGTTGCTGATGTGCCCGTGGATTGTGTGGTGGCGGAAGTTTAATATCTGTGATAGTTTTTGTGTGGTAGGCTGAATTCTGACGATGCGGCGGAAATTGTCATGGTGGGTGAGTGTTGACGCAACACATGATGTTTTTTTACATGATACGTACTAGAAAAAATGTCACGTGTCATGACTACACTTAAACTCGTACACTACCATATTATCCAAAATTACATGTAACACTCTGGAGTCGTAAGTTACGACCGTGTTACTGCCAACATAATCGTAAGTTATGACCATGACCATGTTACTACCTCCAGAGTCGTAGTCACGACAACCAAAGTTGTTAGTGACGACCGTGTTACGACAGCCAAAGTCGTCAGTTAAGACCGTGTTATGACAACCAAAGTCATCAGGTACGACCATGTTACGACAACCAAAGTTGTTAGTTATGACCATGTGATGATCGTTTGTTGTCCGTTCAAGAAGTAACTGACGACTCGGACAACCCAACTGATGACAAATGACGACCCAAATACGTTCGTCGAGACTGAAGTGACAACTCTCGCCGAGATTTTTTCACTAAAACGAAGAGATTTTTAGCGAAATGCCTGTCTTGCAGGACATGAAGATGATTTAAGTCCTCTAGGTAGGGGCCTGGTAGGATGGCAGTGCAAGATTCTTTGTAGCAAGTTAGACAGAATGCGATTTGTAGACACATGGGAAGTCATCGTTATTATGTAAAGTTGCTTTGCTGAGCTTAGTTGTAAATGGGTGCATACGCCTCGCGCACTTCACGTGCCGTGCACGCAGACGCACCCATTTTTGAAATAAGATATAATTTTAAAGGTAAACAGAGATCAAAACATGATGACTACCCATGTTTGCCAACACGAAAAATATCTATTTACAGGTAAGTTTGTGAGAGATTTCTGTAGAAGTAGAAGTACCTGTTTTGGCAAAAAGTCAGAAAACTATCTCACTGAAGACGAAGAAGAAAGAGAAGAAGAAGGAGAAGGAGAAAAGGTCTCAGTTTCCAATACAACTAAGATTTTGATAGAATCTTAATAATAGTAGTAGTGGAGATGAGGGAAAGTAGTGTTTCACGCCCAATGTGTAAAAAACATCCCAGTTCCTTTTCTAACCGTGAAATAGTTCACTATTACTAGCTTTCCCCGTCTTAAATTGTAATAGTGAACTATTTCACTGTTGGCTGTTCGATACGTATGTGACTCCTGTAGAAGTCCAATAAAACTTATGTGCCCGCCCGACGTAATTTTGGCTTGGTATCATTAGTACCAAAAAAATACCTAAGCCTCATTCATGTCAATTTTACAAGTGAAAGCTAGGCAAATCTAATAATTTCAAAAAGTTGTACCAGACATTCAAGGCTTAGGAATTAGTATTATTATAAAGGTGAACTAGTTTGCAATTAGAAAATAGGTAATTTCATTTTTCTAACGGTGAAATAGTTCACCATTAGAAGGGAATGGCATATCTCATTTTGAACTCAAGCCATAGTTCCTGTACATGAAATATCACAGCAGACACTTCTAATGACCCTAGTATAGAAATATCTCTGTGGGAAATTATCCTGGGAAAATCTCAGTAGGATTTTTCCTGTAACAAAAATCCCAGTAGGATTCTTCCGGGAGCAAACACCCCAGTAGGATTCTTCCCAGAAGGAAAATCTCAGTAGTATTCCCGGAAGGAAAATCTCAGTAGGAACATTCCTGGATCAAAATCTCAGTAGGGGTTAAGGGAACTAACTACACCCATTTTTTCTATGATAATTATATATCAAGAATGGAGTAGGTACTATACCTGATAGTATCTTAATAACTATAGGTGCATACTAACAATCTCCATGTACAAGAATCTAGAAAACAAGAAGCGTCAGGAGGTTGTATGTCTTGTGGATCAAAGAAGTGTTTATAGATACCTACCGACTTACCTCATACAGGTTATGTATTATCATACCGCAGGAATGGGATGCAAAAGGACACTGGCATGGAAATAGGACTAATTAATTTCTCCACTTGCATTGACAACACGTATAGTTTGGTACGTACACTCTAACATGATTGGAAAGAACTCATTTGTGTGTTCTTTATTTCTGTACGACAATATTCACAACATTCCTCTCGAATAGTTTTCTAATACCAATTCCTATGATTCTGTGACATTGGCGATCCATGTGCAGGACTGGTTTATAAGTGATGTTTGATGGTACACGGAAAAGCCAATCTCAAAAAGAATACTAATCACTCAAAAGACGTATGCCTTATCATTTCAACAGAGGAACAGTACAAAACATGATGAAAGCCAAGAGAAAACCAATACTCCAAAACAAAACCAATCCCCAATTAACTGACACCAATGGATATATAAATTATTTAAGCCTTTGGGTGAGTTGGAGACTCTCTTGAGGAGCAATTATCAAGATTAGATCAATTCTTTTCTGAGAATAGATCTCAACCAATCACAGTCTAGGACTTGAAAACATAGTTTAGGAATAATCAAAGATCCTATGTTTTCTAAGTATGAAGTAGATTTTATAAGCTAGATCATAATTTCTTCTTTAGCCATTTCTTTTTTCTAATTGTTCACTCTAGATCGAACAAATTTTGAGAATCTATGTCAGCATTCCAATGAAAAATGTTTAGATTATAAGATTCTAAGTTTGATTTTTGTTTAGTTTTCTACGTTAGCTCTAGATGGTATCCATTCTTGATAGAGTGCATTGCTGATCAGTCATGCATAATAAATGTTATTAATTTGTATGCTATGTATGGTATGATACCTCATAGGAACATTATTGTGCAATTTGTACTCATAAGTTCTTGCTTTTAGGCACAATGGAACATAGATATCTTTTGGAGAATAATCCATTTTCCTGGTGTTCCCTGAACCCCGTAGGAACAACAATATTCATGATCTCAGCACTGTCTTGAATTGTTTCATGTGTGATAGAAAGATGTAACCTTCTTGTTCCTATGTAGAGATGGAAAAATTATTCATATTTTTCCTTTTTGTATCAAAAAATGAATTTTTGTCCCATACATCATGAAAACCTGTGTCTTTGTTCCCAGTGAGACACATTTGAGTTTTGTTCCTACCAAGATTCAAGATCCCAAAAAGATGTGGTGCAGAATTTTTCTTTTGATAGAGAAACACACAAAAACATGGCATGATCCAGGCAGGATTGCATTAAGGCCTATCCCTTCCAAGCAAATGTTTCCTGTGACTCCAGTATGACTTTTAATAGTATGGTATGGTGTAGAGTGCATTGTATTGTACAATACACGCCAAAACCTACATGACACTCAGAAACAACCAGGATGGTGTGTTTCATGTGATATGATGTGTTGCGTTGCTGTGTGACAGTGATGTATTTTCTTTTGTAACATGACATTTGGTGACATTCATCTTTCCATCATGATTTGACATCTGCTACTATGTTTAACAATATCCAATATCACTCTGTATATTTATCAAAAAATTTGAACATCTTAGTTGTATTGGGAACTGAGTCACTTTTCTCCTTTTCCTTTTCCTACTCCTACTCCTACTCCTACTTCTTCTTCTCCTTTTCCTTTTCCTCTCCCTTCTCTCCTTATCCCCTTTGCATCCTTCTTCTTCTTCTTCTTCTTCTTCTTCTTCTTCTTCTTCTTCTTCTTCTTCTTGGCCCTCTCCTTTTCCTTCTCTCCTTCTCTCCCTCTGTCCTTCTCTTCCTTCTTTCTCTTCCTTCTTTCTCTTCCTTCTTTCTCGTCCTTCTTTCTCATCCTTCTCTTCCTTCTCTTCCTTCTCTTCCTTCTCTTCCTTCTCTTCCTTCTCTTCCTTCTCTTCCTTCTCTTCCTTCTCTTCCTTCTCTTCCTTCTCTTCCTCCTCTCCTCCTCTTCCTTCTCTTCCTCCTCTCCTTCTCTTCCTCCTCTTCCTCCTCTTCCTCCTCTTCCTCCTCTTCCTCCTCTTCCTCCTCTTCCTCCTCTTCCTCCTCTTCCTTCTCTTCCTCCTCTTCCTCCTCTTCCTCCTCTTCCTCCTCTTCCTCCTCTTCCTCCTCTTCCTCCTCTTCCTCCTCTTCCTCCTCTTCCTCCTCTTCCTCCTCTTCCTCCTCTTCCTCCTCTTCCTCCTCTTCCTCCTCTTCCTCCTCTTCCTCCTCTTCCTCCTCTTCCTCCTCTTCCTCCTCTTCCTCCTCTTCCTCCTCTTCCTCCTCTTCCTCCTTCTCCTCCTCCTTCTCCTCCTTCTCCTCCTTCTCCTCCTCTTCCTCCTCTTCCTCCTCTTCCTCCTCTTCCTCCTCTTCCTCCTCTTCCTCCTCTTCCTCCTTCTCCTCCTTCTCCTCCTTCTCCTCCTTCTCCTCCTTCTCCTCCTTCTCCTCCTTCTCCTCCTCTTCCTCCTCTTCCTCCTCTTCCTCCTCTTCCTCCTCTTCCTCCTCTTCCTCCTCTTCCTCCTCCTCCTCCTCCTCCTCCTTCTCCTCCTTCTCCTCCTTCTCCTCCTTCTCCTCCTTCTCCTCCTTCTCCTCCTTCTCCTCCTCTTCCTCCTTCTCCTCCTTCTCCTCCTTCTCCTCCTTCTCCTCCTTCTCCTCCTTCTCCTCCTTCTCCTCCTTCTCCTCCTTCTCCTCCTTCTCCTCCTTCTCCTCCTTCTCCTCCTTCTCCTCCTTCTCCTCCTTCTCCTCCTTCTCCTCCTTCTCCAGTGAGACAGTTTTTTCATTTTTTGTCATAACAGATACTTCCACAGTGTAAACAATCCTACCTATCTGTAAATAATTATTGTTTGGGGTTGACATATATAAGTTGTCATCATGTTTTGATCTCTGTTTACCTTTAAAATTATATCTTATTTCAAAAATGGGCACATTCTTGTGCAAGGTGCACCCTCCCACTAACCAAACTTTGACAAGCCACATAATGTTTGACTTACAACTTCCTATGTTTCTATGAATTTCATTCTATCTAGCTCACTGCAAAATATCTTGCAGCAACTGCTAGTAATTTTATATATGTATATTTCTTTTTCTGAGTCCCAGTTTCTGCCTTATCGCTACTTAAAATTTTTCAATACGTAATGTATTTTTGATTGTAAATATATAAAAGTGTGCAGCAACTTAACACCAGCTTTATTCTCTAAAGGATTACAAGCAGCTGCTGCAAGACAAGTAGTTTTTGTTTTGAAGCGGCTGCTTGTGATTTTTTTGTTGCAGGAGGGAGACTAACTAGACTTGCATCGTAAGAACCACATAATGCATTTTTTAAATGATTGTATAGTTGGTTGTTCTTATAATCCAGTATTTACAGTAATATGAATGGATTCCTTCTACACATAATGTAGAAAACTAATAAAAATTGACTTATAATCTTATAATCTAAAGAGATTACGTTAGAATGCTGAAATAGATTCTCAAAAATTCTTAGATCCAGAGTGGATGATTTAGAACAATGAAATGGCTAGGGCAGAAATAATGGTCTTACTTATAAAATTTACTTCCTACTTAGAAATTCTAGGATCTTTGATTATTCCTAAACTACATTTTCTAGTCCCTGAATTTGATTCGTTTAGATCTATTCTCAGAAATGAAATGATCAAATCTGATAATACCATCTTAAAGAAAGTCTCCAGCTCACCCAATGGTTTAAATAATATATCTACCAATTGATTTTGGCAAATATAGTGGGGTTTTCTTTTGGAGAATTGGTTTTTGTTTTGGCTTTTTACAACTTTTACTATTCCTCCATTAAAATGATAAGGTATGCGGTTTTATTTTGCGATATTTTTTCTTTTCGGAAATTGGCTTTTCTGTTCAAAGTCAGAGGTTATTTAAAAACCAGTCCCCCATATGAATTGCTAATGGAACGGTATCATAGGAATTGTGATGAGAACCATGCAAGAGTAATGTGGTATGAATCTATGAGCATACATGAATGCGGGATAATGGGCAGAACATTGGGAAAATGAATTTCACCTTTTACTTTGACTTAAACAATAAGTTTTCAATGGAATAGTTCTACACCAACTTTCTGTGGTGGGTCTCTTACCCCCCAGCGTAAATTGGGAAATTCCACTGTTGTCACTATGCTGATTGAGAACAAATGAATTTCTTTTTAATGTGGCAATGTATTTTCAATTCATTATTTACACAGCACCCATGCCATGGTTCATTCTCGGTCCCAAGATTGATTGGGAAGACATCATGATTGTCACTCTGATGCTAACAACAATAAGGAACAGGAACAGTGAGTTCCTAGTGAGAAAAATACTTCCCATATTTTACTTTCACTTTATGATTTCATATGTTCCAATCAACTTCTTATGCACCAACCTTGCCGAGATTCATATCTCAATCCCCTGACTTAATATGTGTCCACTTTCATCCTCCCCACATAGACAGCAATAGAAAGCAGTGTCTGCTCGGGAAAGGTCAGATAAAGTTTCTTTCCCATTTTTGCATCTTTGCCTTTTTGCTCACTTTTCATCAAAACGTTCCCCCCATCACATCAACAGTGATAACCCAGCCCCAGACTGAATGTTACCATGCCTTTGCAATTCAAACAGCCAGACCTTTCATCAAATTTGTTTTGCAAAGATTCAAGGCTCCGATCTTTCACTCGAGCTTTTGTTTCTCACTTCTTATGGTCTGTTTTTGTGTTGGGGGAGGCAAATGACACCACAAATCATTTCACAGTGTGTTCTGTCCTTAATGGTGGGATGTCTATTCTAGTTTTATTGACTTTTGGATTTTGGCATTGCAGTCATTTTTCTGTATCCAGTTGCTTCTTTCTAAAAGTGTGGCATATCGCTCACTTTTTGCATATCTGTTAGTTGAGTTAGTTGTTGGGTTTATTGTTAAGTTGCGCTTACATTTGTCATAACAATCAACTTAAACATAAGAACAGACCGTAACCTATTTCATTGAAATATATTTGAGCACTGACTGTGATCATTGTCCATTTGTTTCATAGACCAAGTTATCTTATATTTTCCAAAATTACATCATTTTTTAGGAAATATTTTTTTCAAAGCATATTTTTTCTTAAAGATTCAGAGATGATTATGGCTGGGCACATTTCTGAAAGGGCTATTGATTTGAAATATGAAGTCTATAATGGTGCCCATTTATCTGAACAAGAAAATTGAGGATACAAAAATTGTAGGATGTCCTGCATTGAGGGCTGTGGTTCTATAGTTTGCTTTTAGCCTTAAGATTTTGTTTGAGATTGTTGCAAGATTATGCCTTTGTGATATTATTTCTAGTGAAAAATACATATGTGAGCTAGTTCGCAGAGGGTATATGTACACTGCTGATGTTCAGGGTTTAGGGAGTGTACGATCTTGGACCACTCTGCTTGAGGTATCATACCCCAATGCTAATATGATGATTTACCAGCAACGGGGCTAAAATGCATGCTGAACATTTTGTACTCATAACCACATAAGACGGTACATTTGTCTTCCAACAATGAGACAAATGAAAGATGGTGGCACTGGGTAGGTGAAGAGTGATATAACGAATGGATGATAGTGATTAATGTGTGAATATGTGACCTGTGTGTGTAATAGAAAAAAATGTCTTGAGGTACACAAGTATAGCCTAAACTATTTTTATACTCCATTTCAACATGGTAAAGACAAATCTCTATCGGAGAGTCAATAATAACGAGCTTTATCTCTCTAGACAAAAATGTCTCGAAGAAATGTGTTGCTAGCATTTTACTAGTTAAATTCGTTACTAGCTGCCATCTAGTAAAAAGGTCTTCGTGGCAGCATTTTTAGATAGAAGCAAAATGAAAGCTTGCAATTGTACTGTTTGTCTTTGCCTGTTATCTTGTTGAAAGACTTTAAGAAAGATGAATATTTGTTGCTAACAATTTTGAACTGCCACAAGCAAGCTCTGAGGCTGATGCAGTCAGCTTCAGCGCGGTATAAGTGAGCCTTGCATAGTTAAGGATGCACAGTGGCATTAATTGTATCAAGGGTTGCCCGTTAGACAACTTTTTTCTAAATTCCCTTGTGGTCGGTCTTATGATGGGGAGAAAAATATCAAGTGCAAACATTCCAAATATGACATCATGTTATATGTGGTCCAACACAAATTTATTGCGCAATCGTGGGAGAAAACTTTGTAGCAATTCACCAATCCCACATTGTCCCAACCTGCAAATCACATGGAATAATGTCACAAAAACAGGGTGGTTTTATACAATCACAGAGATTGTGGAACTCTGTGATCAAATGGTTGAGACAAACAGGGCACTATCAATATTGCCCATAATGCACTTGAATTGCACCAAAGAAAAGTCCTCCTGCCTGGAAGTTAAACAAATTCTTCAAATAAGTCTTAAAAGGGGGTGCCTTACACCATGTGACACCATGTCAAGGAGAGTGTTGGATAAGATGTGACACTTCAGACATGGTGTTCCGAATTAACAAGGCATGAATTTTTATTCAACGCGCACTCATTATTGTGAGATCAGTTGCTTGCTTTCTATTTGTATATATGCATATCTTTATGTACCATATTGTAGGAGTCTAATCGGTCCATCTGGTGGATGCACTAGTGCATGCATGGGATCCACTGGATTTACTGGATCTACTGGATATGTGCGAAGTTATATGGAACCCCTGGACTTTGTCTGACAAATTGCACTTTTCTAGAATCATTGTTTTGTGAAGTGGATTAGAAGTATGTAGACATACTGACATGAAGGTAAGATAAAAAAGTATGTTATATTGCTTCCAAAGTGAACTGTGATCTTCTTTATTCTGCTTACAAATTATATTTTTAGTAAGATAGCTTAAAATTTAATGTTTTCCCAAATGTGAGTAGGCTCTGTGGTTGCGATTCATAGTAACTTTGTACAATAGTTCAGGTGCGTGTGCATTTGCACTTTCTTCCAGCATATGGCTTCTTCAGATGAAATCAGGGTTACTAGTAATTGCATATGATGCATCCTAAGACTGTTTACTGTCGGATGAAACCACAATTTTGTATTACAAAATCACACTAACCGTCACGAACTTACATTGTTTGTGGTTCCATGTAATGGACCCCTCATAGGGACCACTGTATTCTAAGAATGATTGCTGGAAATCTGCAAACATTTATGTTTTACGCCAGGTTAAATAACCCTGGTGAAACTCAGCACTGTATTGCTACATTGTGTATCTCAACAATGGCCCACCCTTATGTGTCTCTCCTTGTGACTTTAGTTGGAGGCCAAGAAACCTCCAACATGACCAAAGCTCACCTCAGATACCATGCACATGGTGGAGAGATGGGCAAAACGGACAAGCAAGGGAGGTTGTTGGCTAGAAGGGGTGCCACAGAGGCAAACTCAAAGTAATGAGTTTAAAATTAACAATACTTATAATTTTCATTGTGTAACAATACTAACAAGGCTCAGGTTATAAGAACAAGCAAAGAGATGTTTCACAAATTTATGGTTCTTATAATCCAGTATTCTCTTCAGTGCAACACCTTGGGTGGCCTACTTGATCAAAAAAATGAAGCAAATGGATTTTGTAGGTTCTTTGTCATCCTAGCATGTTTATACCCTTCTCTTGAGGGTATCCTCTACAGCTGTGTCAGAATCTTTCTGCTTGTAAGCACCTCTCATCAGTTGGGACCTTACGATGATTCTTTACCTGGGAGCTTTTTCTTTGGTACCTAGGGGTACTAAATAAGACAGATTCTTGGCCTATATCACTTGCCCCCATGAATGGAAGATCATGGAGGCCACAAGACAAAAACCTTCATTTGGTAAAAAGTGCACCCATGTCTGGTACATGACCAGTATAATAACTGAGACGTCTGTTACTTTGAAATTTAAGTGTAAGTGTTGTGTAGAGGAGAGGGACATAACACATAAGAACATATTTTTTACATGACAAGTTTAATGGTTGAAAAGGTGTGACTCTCCTGGTATTTAATTGTTCTGATTTGGTTCCATGTTAAACCTTTATTGTCTCTTTTGTATGACTGATGTGATAGTCCAATGATTACTTTCATATCGACTTTCTCATTTGTGGAGAATACCGCCTTTTGTAAGAGATACTTGATCACCAATTTTGTAAGCCCAATCATGGTGTGAGCTATTTTCTTGCAGTGTGTTGAGGTCTATTTAGTGTTGCCTGTGTTCTCCAATTTTATTCCCGGACAGCAATGAAGGGAATGTTGAACAACATCCCAGCTAGATAGTGATACACCTGGGGAGAGGCTTTTAGTACTGTATGGTACATTGAGCAAATGGCCCATGCTGCATTTGTTACGAATGCATCTGTCACTGGCAACTACTATTTTGGCAATATCCAATTCAGCAGTGCAGAGCATCATTGTAATGAGTTGATGCACCCTTTCCAGTTTTGCATTCACTTGTGGGTTCTTGAAAATGGATGGCTTGTGCTTAATCCCATGCCACTGACAAAGGGCTTCAAAGTCAAGTTTGAATTCACTTCAGTTGTCATAAATTATTATTTGACAACGTGGATAGCAGCTCTACCAGGTCTTATTCATGAGGTTACTAGTCATTGCAATGATATGACAAATTAAAGCAATGTAGTGTTTTTTGAGTCTTTTGTGTGCCCATGTGCGACTTTGTATCCATGGGGATACCACATCTGTGGTTATGCTGGCAGTTCTACTACTTTGAACCAACTAGAAGCTGGATCAATCATAATACAATTTATAAAGTCAATTTATGTGCCATGTTTTCCTTCGAGGGTGTATGGCCCAATAAGGTCTGCACACAATGCTTCCCAAGGGTTTGTGATGACAAGCTTAGCAGGGAGGCGTTTCCCATTAAATGCAGCCACACCAAGCTCCAACTAAGGTTTGGGCTGTATAGGTTCTGATCCCAAGAGGACACATTTCATTTTTTGACTTAGAAAATGAAGGAAGTATTATTATTTCTATTCAAGTCATTCCCTCAAAGATGGAATGACTTTAATGATTGGAATTCTAAGTGCGAACCCCCAAAACAGGATACAAAAGTGAGGTGTGTTTTAATTAAGATGTTTTTTCTTGATTGCTTTTAGCTGTGTTAAGTACACAAGAACATTATCTTCTTACGCAATCAATCTAATGATTGCATAATAAAGCATAACAATAAAACAATGACATGGATCAATAGCGCAAATTAATGGGGTGAACTAAAATGACATCTTTTTAAATTAAGCTGATGTACCATATTTGACAGACCTGTTCAATTTTTTCTTATCATAAGCAATCTCCAATTTTGTGACCGGGACTGAGTAATACCGAATAGCCCAATGTAAAATATTTATTTTACTGTGGGTAATTCTTATATCAGGTCTTCATTATAAAAACGCAAAGGTCCATTTTGGGCTGTTGTACAATGTTGAACAGCCCAAGTCAATTATAATCATGGTCGAACATGCATGGTCGGACTAAGTAACCTAAATCCATTAAAATTGGGTATACTTTACTTGAAGTTTACTAGGAGAAGTGCAAAGGGCCTTTTATTTGGAGTTGAAACAAGTCAAAAGAGGTACCTAATGAGTAGGTTTGTACCCCAAACACGGGGTCAAAATGCTGATGGAGCAATTAGTTTTTAAGATCAAGATGCCCTATGAGATAGATAGAGAATAGCTAGAGAGGCAGACTAGGTCGGCAGAGAGAACAGAGCACTTCCTAGTGGAGCTCAGATACTTGTGCTGTTGTCATTTGTTGACTTGACATATATGACAGTTTTTGACTTCAGATGGTAAATCTCATACCCTTCCAATACATCACTGCGTGTTACATCACTTGAGATGGGTGTATCCAGGATGATTATAACTAACTGCACAACTTTTAAGAGGATTTATTTCTACATATGATAGGAATTGGTACTTTTTACAGGAAACTAAAAAATGTTTACTGGTAGCATACTGGAAGTGTACGGGAGGGTAACCGGAAGTGTACGGGAGGATAACCGGAAGTGTACGGGAAGGTTACCGGAGCGTACCAGAGGGCTACCCGAGCGTACAGGAGGGCTACCAGGTCTTATACTGTTGGACTACAGTAATAGCAGAGTATGTGCAATTTTCCTCGACTAATAAAATTATACATACTACATCACCATATTTTAGGGGCCTGCCCAACACATGGCCCACCAAAATAATGACACACATGCAACAATTTCAGCCCCAAGCTAAAAAAACGATACTGTGGACCATACACCAAGGTAGAAGAAAATTAATTATTTACTTGAAACTAAGCCGCAATCAAAACAATTGTAAAATAGGTTGATTTCATCATAACTCCCCTAAAATATTTACATGTCGCTGGCGATTGTTGTTGGCAACACGGCGGTGCAAGGCGGGATGCCAATCTCAAGCTGTGGACTGAGTTTTGGCTGCTCCCATCCATGCCTGGCCTGAAAATAAATTAATTGAAAATTAGAGAGTTCATTACAACTCACCCTCAAAATATACCTGCCGCTGCCAATTGTTGTTGGAAACACGGCAGTGCAAGGCGGGAGGGTTAACTCAGTCTATAGACTGAGTTTCAGCGATTTCGCCAGTAAGCCAGTAACTATTTAATTGGAAACAAAATTGATGTGTGGCGAGTATAATACTGCCAAAAAAGATGAGTTCATTACAACTCACCCGCAAAATATACCCGCCACTGCCAATTGCTGTTGGAAACACGGCGGTGCAAGGTGGGAGGGTCAACTCAGTCTGTGGACTGAGTTTCGGCCGTTCTCATGATGGGCTGGTGGGGTATCAATGTAATTGAAAAAAATTAATGTGATGTGAAAGCAGTGAAAGGGCACACTGTTACAGTTGCTTCTGGGTCAAGCACCGGTGTTGCAGTATGGTACATACTACTATATCATACATACAGTATACTGTAGGAATATGTCGTGCAAGAATGATGTGCAGTGATACAAAGGAATAAGTACCAAGCATGTAGACACACATTACCAATTTTCAGCCCAATACATTATTCTTGCGTTCTCATTTTTTGGCACAGTCACTTCCGATTGTACCATATTGTACGTACCACATACAGGAAATGGCATACTTGATTTGAAAATAGTAATAGGCCCAATAAGCACTCACCAAATAAAATCATAGATCAAGCCTAGAACCAAAATCAAAACTAGACCCAACAGGTGATCTTGCATTAAAATGTGAGTCATTTTTGCTTCAAAGCTTAGCATGATAAATGTATCTGTTGCTTAAACAATACAAAAACCCGGTAACCCTCCCATACACTCTTGAAAATCCGGTAACCTCCCTGTACACTCTGACATTTTGAGAGTGTACGGGAAGGCTACCGGTGTTTTTGTTTGCAGTGACATTGTTTGACTGTGGCTGTATGCCAGTTCTAGTGAGGATTTACCATAGGTGTTCCATTTCAATAGTGTGGAACTTCAACTTAGGAGAGTTGTCTTGCAGGCCTGCTTCATGCAACCTGGTCAGTACGAACCTTAAATGTTCTAGGTGGTCTTGTGGGCTTGCCTTCGTGATGCATATCTAATAATGCAGATAAATCCTAACAAGGCTATCATGAGCATAGACATCTTTGCCAAAAAGATGTCTGGGGAACGCGTAATCCCCATTGGTAACCTGAGGCAAGAATACTTTCTCCAAGGAAAAATGATGGTGCAGATTTTGCATGCATCAGGATCCACTCATAAGGTGTAGTGGCCCATGTTTACGTGGAGGGCTGTGGAAAAAGTAAACCCTTCTAACTCTTGCAAACCTCTATTGATTTGGGTTAATGGAATCAACTTCCAAGCTATACATTTATTCATCTCGCTAAAGTCTGTTATAAATACAGTGTTATCTTTCTTTGGTAAAATGTATTTGGGTTATGTCCACTCTGATGTGGGCTGAAACTCTAATACCCCCAGTTCACAGAGCCAATTCAATTCTTTGATTATTGTCTCTTTGTGAAATATTGGGACTGGATGATATGGCTAGTGTTCCACCAAACAGTTCCTGGTATTCAGTGAGTACTCTACTAACTTATTTCAATCTTGGAGACTTCGGTGAGTACAATTGGTGTCAACAACTGATTGGACGTCTGCCTTTTGCTATTTAGCATCTAGGATATGAACTACTCCCTGTATTTGATCTTGAGTAATGCTAGGTTCATGTGCCATCTATTATTTACAGCCCAGACTTTTTCCATTGTTGACTTGGTTGGACTGCTGTTGTCTCTCATGGGGAAAATGTATTGTTATTTCTTTTGTTCAAAAATCCAGAACAATTCCTAACTTGTTCATGGTGTTACAACCAAGAATGATGTAATACATCAGTTTAGTCATTTTCTTCTTATCATACTGCACAACTACTGATGTTACCAGATTCTCCTTTCTGTCTTATTAGCACTCCTTCCTTTAGTAAGGAACTCCCATTCGATTTGAGCCAAGAGGTTGGCATCTGCCCAGTCAAGTAGGGAAAATGCATTAGGGGGAATGCATGTATATTCCCATTTCATGGAACATCAAGTCACAATCAGATCCACTGTCTAGTAGGATCTTGATGACATTGTTACTTGGACCACTTTTAACAAAGTGATTGTGTCTATGTGGAGATTAATTTTCAGTTGCTAAATGGTACCTTGCTTTGGCAACTACAACAGTGACCCCTCCTCTTTTGATTTGTGAAGGAAGTAGTCACACATTTGAAAAAAGAATCCAACATTTTGAAGTCCAGCGTTCAGCAGTAATCTCACTCTCTGTATCATCTTCAATTTTTGCTGCATTTTTTGTTCTTGCTCTATCATGCTGTCATAAACATTTTGATTATTTAAAATTGAATGTTTCAATTCTTCATTAAGATTTTTACGTCTTCCACACTTCTAATAGCGAAATTATTGTTTTATTCAAATTTGAATTAGTTTTTGAACTAGCATAAGTGGCAGTTTTATCTGGACTGGGGTAAGTTTTTTGTGCATGTTACACTTAAGTTTCTTGTTTTCTAATATGTAGCTCCCAGCATTACCACAACCAACTCTTTGAAAAGAGTCGGAATCATACTGTCACTTTTGTGATGGCACTTATGTTTCTTCTGTGCACACTTGAGTTTCTCGTTTGATTTCTCAAGTTTATCAATTTTCCACAAACGTTGTGTCTAGGTACTGCCATTGTGATGAGAAGTATCAAGACCATGGGAAAGTCAATGCGCGTTTTTTCTAATAAATCCCATTTGGAGGCCATTGTTCTCATGCTTGTGACACTCCTGTGTATTATGGGTCATGTATGCCCCCAACTTTTGCATGGCATGCAGTGCTTTGCATTTGTGAGGCTCTTCTTCAGAATTTGTTCCTTGAACAAAACTGTGTTCCTTTGTAAGGAGTCACCTGACTTTGCAGGATTCTTGTGCCCTTCGTCATCCTTATCAGTTGGAAAGGCCTTTTCAATATGCTTGGGGCTTCTAAGAGCTTCCAAACACTATGGAGTACTTACACACAGCTGAGTTCATACGGGTCTTATCAGTTCCTAGGGATCATTTGAAGAATGTGACTTGTGAGGGTTGAATCATTGAAAGACTTCACAACAGGGGGTGAGTTTTGCTACACAATTGGAGTAGCAGAGACAGGGCAATTGATCCAATCAGCAATTTAGCTGCGGAAGACTGCTGATGAAATGGTGAATGACAACCCCACCCTGTTGGGCTTCTTCAAGCCGTTTCTGGTGTAGAAGCATTTAGTCTCTCCAGTATCATTACAGAACATAGTCAACAGATGGAAGTTGATGCAATCCATGAATGACCCCAGGACTGTTTGCCCCTTCTTGAGATGTTCTTCCCCATAAAGATCTGTCAGGGTGCACAGGCAATCTGTTCACTCACAATCTTTTCCAGGAGTGCCTACCTTCTTCCATAAGAAGGTTAGACTACAGGCTGAACACCTGATTGAATATGGACTGAACAGCCTGGGTTACTTTTATGGAGGCATTTAGGGCCTTCTCCACTGTGCTTTTTGGGGTGGAAACTTGTCCAATCCTGAATACTTTTTTGAAGCCTCATTGGCATTTTGAAGTTTCCTGTTGCATTCCTTCTCTTCCATGCAGGCTTTATCATATGCCGCATCTATGTCATTCTGCCTGACAGCATAAAGTGCTGCTTGGACATGCATCAAGAATCTCTTAGGTCATAAGGCCATTTGGAGGTAACAAATATGAAACAATATTGTTGTATATGTTGGGTACCAAATGGCCACCGGCCCCGTGCTGGAACTGGGACGTCATTTTCGCCCCGTGCCGGAACTGGGACAAAAACAGCCCCGTTGTGGCACTGGCCAAAAAATCGCAATCGAGTGAAGATTTGGGGCACGTTTTCAGTTGAAGTAGAGCGTTAGGGGTAACCGAACACCAAAAATTCTGACATGCTTCTCTGACCTAAGTAGATAGGCCATCTGCCCGCTTCCACTTCCATGCCATCATGTGGATTTTTTGCATCCACCGCATTTGCCATCACGTGCATCTTTCACATCACCCAATGCACCCACACGAACTGCGATTCGACGCACTATGCAGTAATTGCATTATTTCGCTCGCGCTTTTTGGCCAGCACAACACCCTCACTCTCACACAACTGACACAGATCGCGCTCTCTCGAGTTCTTCTACTGCTCGCACTCTGTGAGCCACCACAGTTTGTGTTGTTCCTCCACCCCATCGAGAATTCACTTCTCTCCACAGCAACATCCCACTTGCACCATGGCCAGGGCTGGAAAGAGGAAAAAACCATCCAGAAAGCCCTCAAGGGATCAATCTGATGACTCTTCCTACTCTCTCTCCCAGAGTCCAGCACCATCAGAAGAAGAGCCTCTTGAAGATGTAGAAGAGGATGACATACAATTTGAATCCCAAGGAGATGAGTTCGAGGAGTTCTCTCAAGAGTTAGAGTTGGAGGAATTGGATGACACTTTTCCACACGAGGATCTCTCCACCATTCCAGAAGGTGAAGAGGGCAACAAAGACACTGCTTCCCTGTCTGCCAGGAAGGCAGAGTTCTACAAGGCAGTAGATGCCAGGATCTTCACCATGTCAAAAAACAACAAGCATGCACATATCATCTGTGATTCTGTTTTTGATGAGATCTACAATCTGATGCTGGCCTTACAAGATTCTGATGAGGAACAACGCCTCCACCTAATAAGAAAAATCCCCAACAAAGTGGGGTACAAGTGGGTGAAGAAGTATGCCATCATGACCATCGACACAAGCAACATACTGATCTACAAGCAAGATGATGGAGAAGCTTTGGATTCTTGCCAAAAGGTTGTTAGCTACAGCAAGATATTTGATGTCCTCCAGCAGATCCATGAATTGGATGCTGGTAATGACCATCCCAAGGCTAAGACTCTATTCAAGAGGGTTTCAGCGAAATATGGGAAGAGCATCCCTCGCTGGGTCTGTGAGATGTTCCCACAGTATTGCCCAGTGTGCATCAGGTCACGTCCTTGCAAGAAGGCAAAAGCAGGGCACCAACCTTTGCTCACTCAAGGTATGAATGTCCGAGCACAAATCGACCTCATCGACTACCAGAGTATGCCTGATGGTCCCTTCCAATATGTTTTAGACTACCAAGACCATGGCATAAAATTCTGCCAATTGCGCCCCTTGACATCAAGGACACACCAAGCCGTGGCAATTGAACTTATCCAGATCTTTTGCATCTTTGGTCCTCCTTCCATTCTTCAAGCGGATAACGGTAAAGAGTTCTGTCATGGAGCTTCTAAATCTCGGCGTGTTGAATTGGATGAAGAGGTATGTTGTTATGTGTTATGTCTCTATCACTTGTGATCACAGTGACATTAACATTTTTTAGTTCTGTACTGGCGTTATCTCTGAGATTAAAAAATTATGGCCGGGAACAGTGTTGGTCACAGGGAAACCCCGTCACTCTGAGTCCAATGGTGGAATAGAGAGAAGGAACAGGACAGTAGAGGAGAAAATCAGCAACTGGATGCACGAGAATAAGTCAAAACACTGGGCGCAATCACTACCTTTCATCCAGTGGAGGTGTAATACTCAAATTCATCGAGGCATAGGAAATAGGACACCGTATCATCTCATGTTTGGCCAACATCCACAGGTAGGAATTTCAAATTTGCTGATTGCACCTAACATGCTGGCTGGATTGGCAACAGAGATGGATGTCAATCGGTGTTTGGGGTTGGAGCCGGATATTCCATTGGAGGAAGCAACTCTACCCATGTGTGCGAGGACAGCTGATACACCTTTGTCAACTGTGAAGAAAACAACAAAAGCCAGTGAAAATAATCATGAGTTCTCGGCCAATACTTCTTCTCAAAATCAGATGGTGACAGCTTCGGGAACACCAGGTAATTATCAGTTGTCTCGTAAGGCATTTACGAGGCAAGGTTACAATGTTGATAGGACAGATGACTTGGTGGCTAAGTTCATTAAAAAGGTAACAGTGAACACGCCAAATGGAAGTTACTTTGGTTGGAAAGGTTTAGGTTTTCAGTGCGGAGCATTGTTTATGAGTCTGCCATCTCATATTAATTTCAATGTGAACAGTTACCTCTTGATGACAGGTGGTTTCCCCAATCTTCAGCGGAAGGCAGGTCACCAACTGCTGACAGATGTTGCAGCTGTGGGGAATCAGAAGACCCCACCCGAGGAAATTTCAGGTGTGGGTAATCTTAAGAGCCCACCAGAGGATAAGGATATATCAACGCCTAGGAAGGAACCAGAACCACTTCAATTATTGACTGCTGGTGAACAAGATTTTATGCCAACCATTCTTGATGGGCCAGCAAAGTACAAAGGTGATGTCGGCCACCCATGGTTATCACTGCTCCTACAGATGACACAGCCAACAAATGCTGTCACTCTTGAGAACGCTAACATCCGCAGTTGCTTTGCTGTTATGGACAAGGAAAGCACATTGTTGGATCCCTGGAGACGAGTTATTCTGAGGAGAGTAAGGAAAGCAATGTGGGAATTATTGGATGAGTATGGTGGCAGCGTATTGGAAATAGTTCTTCACAGGGGTGAGAAGGGTGTCATTGAGAAATGGGGCCAATGGTTTCGTGCCCCAATGGTCCAAGATTTCAATGCGGCTCTGTTAGCTGACAAAAAGAGAAAGGCTGAGTTGGACGTAAGAGAGAGCGAACTGATGGAATCACCACGGCACAAGAGTATCCGCAATGCAGCTTTTCAGGCATTGTCACAGCAGGGCAGGAGCATGAAGAGGAATGCTTTATCAGACAAACAATTGCATTTTGCCGTGGGGAGCATTGTCCAGGTACCACTACATGATGTTGACACAACCAAGGCTGATGGGAAGACTTTGACATTGGTTGTGGTGGAAGTAGTTCAGTCCAAAGACAGTTCTTGTGCTAAATATCGCTTGGCCTGTAAAGCTGGTGTCTTAGACACATTCTACCATCCCAGCTACATGACCTCGGTCGCATCCAACACAAAGCTTCTGGGTTTGGATAGTGTTCTAGATGAATGGACTGGCTTGCCAAGAATTAAGGAGAGGAAAGCGGCAGCATCTGTTTCAATGGTTGGTGGGCAAGGGAAGCATCTTGGGTGTGGTTGCAAGGCGGGGACCTGTCGTACTGCAAGGTGCTCCTGTTTTAAAGCTGGGTTGTTATGTAATTCAAAGTGTCACGGGGGCATCAACAGGAACTGTGTTAACAAGGAATAAACAGCAGTGGATAATTTCTTAATTATTAAATTAATTGTTTTCTAGGAACTATTGTCTAAGGATAGACAAAGCATTTGTTGTGTCATGAGGAAAAAATCATGTCACTACATTAGTGCCACATTGGGACTTCCCAAATTGGCACTGCATTTACAGTGCTAAAAGACAATCGAATTTCAAACTACATACTTATGTACCCTCCGCAGTAAAAAGTTGGGGTGCCCCAAACTGGCACTAGTGACCATTTGGGGTGCCCCAAGGTGGCTCTGGTGCCACAACGGGGCCGGTGACAATTCGGGGTTTCGGGTCGAAAGTCCAGTTCCAGCACGGGGCGCCCAGTTCCAGCACGGGGCGCGTCAAAATCGCAATTTTCGCCCCGTGCTGGCACGGTGCCACAACGGGCTGTTTTGTCCCAGTTCCAGCACGGGCGAAAATGACGTCCCAGTTCCAGCACGGGGCCGGTGGCCATTTGGTACCCAACATATATAAAATGGGGTACAACTTTTGGTGTTGGTGAATTGTAAGCTATTTGTTTATATATTACAATCAACCACTCAGTATGGAAGGAACAAAATCCTTTTCATTCTAAAACAACACAAATAGACTTTGTGTATGTTCGTTGCAACCCTGGTACATCTATACCCTCCTCTTGAGGGTGATCTCTAGTTCTGCAGTTGCGTAGATCCACATATCTGGATCTTTGTCCTTGTAAGGATCCCTCTGCACTTGAGGGCTTAGGATGATCTCTTACTTGGGAGCTCTTTATTTGGTACATAGCAGTAATAAACAAGATAGATTCTTGGTCTATGTTAAACACTGGATACCTATACAAACTGGATTACACGCTACTATTATAGCTGCAATGGTTGTGTTTACATGCCAAAAACCATGATGTGGGATTAAACTAGAACACAGACTGTTGACTGTCAATCCATGCAACCCCTAAGGCCTCTAAAATCTGCCAGTTGGACTGATGAGGTCACAGGACAGAAGGGGAGGACTTCATGTTCAGTGAAAAAACCACTGACATTAAGGAACATTTAGTGGAAGCTGTCTCAGGTTGGTATGCAGGGGTTCCTGTGCAACTCAAGTCTGTCATTAAGGATAGTGAGAGGGATTCGGGTAGGAATGAAGGCCCCACTTTGGGACTTGACAAAACACATTGCGTAAATCATCACCCTGATCTTGCACATGATATGTACTGTGGTCAATCACTAAGACATGTTGATTAGTGTATATAGCACCAGAAATGTGTCATCCAAAGAGTGCTTATTATCATCAAAAGAATGATGGAATGTGTCATCCACATTGTGATGCATGGAGGATGGAACCTCTGTGTTGTGTATCAAGACAGCTGGTAAAGGAGTTGTGTCATAAGATGCCATGATTACTATAGAGTGACCAGATTTTTGCTTCGTGCCACCCTATGTACCTGCTGAGAAGCATGCAAGTTCTTCTTCAATTGATTCATTGATAGGTGCCCAACAGCATTGGGGTTGTAAAGTCCATCAGAATCCTCTGGAAGTCTGGGTTACTTCAGAAATACCAGTAATTTTGATGGTACCTTGATTACTGTGGTAATGAGATTACTGAGAAAGAAACACTTTGGTACTGTTGCCCAATGCTTGTACTTGTAGAGTATGATGCTGTTATTCACAGAAAGATTTGTCTTGATAGACCTACAGTAATAGTAATATACTGGAACCTACAGTTATTCTCATCCAGTTACTGCTAGATAAATGGTTACTGGGTTTTGGGGAAGTAACCACAAATGGCTTTTATCACCTAAACACCACAGCCCCATTTCTTGAATTTTGTGGTTGGAATAACCTGCAAGTGAGAGTGAATTGGCACTTTGCCCCAGAAGGGAGTTGGTGCCAATGCTAGCTCTTGGAATGGCTTGTCTGATGGAGCACTCGAGGACAGCCATGGCAGCACTGGATTGCTATGTCTTTGTCTGAGATACTATGTTTCCCACCTTGATTAAAGTATGCCGAGGAGGAGGTGGTTCAGTTGTGTTGCATGTGTTGTCTGATGAGGACAAAGCTGCATCCATCTACCATGACTAGTCACAAGTAGTCTTCCCTATTGTCTTCTTGGTGGATACAGACTCCTTTCCATACATTGTTTTCATTGTTCAGCTTTGTGATGCATCATCTACTGAATGATGTCTTCATCTGAATTGCAGTCAGAGGATAGTTGGCAAAGCTGACTGGCTTTGTCATTTTTAATAGAATAGGAAGCCACTCATTGGAAATACATGCCATTTAGCATTTTTATTGTGTATTTGCCTATCTACCAGTGGTATGAGTAAAATCTAAGTTTCATATTACTGTCAGATTCCAGCAGATTCCTTTGTTATGGCGTAGGTTACGGTCTGAGTGATTCAGGAATGCAGTAATCAACAGATGTTTTTTCGTGTATTTTTGCTGAGGTTATGTAAAGCATTAGGACAGTAATACAGTAATTAGACACAGTATTATTGAATTTAGACACAGGGCCGGCCCAACAATTTTTTTGTTAGTCTGTCCATGGACTGTGTTGAAGTTGAGGCTGGCGCAATCTTCACTTGCGTTTCTTCACACTTATGTACCATACCAAGAAGGAAGTATGGTACACTTGTGCTTCCATAGAGAACAAAACTTGTGCTGCATTTTTGGATCCCCAAACCATGGGGTTTTCACTTTCTCAGATTTTGGCCATGCATGACACTGGCCCAACAGCAGCTTGTCCCTTCGCATATTAACGGTTCTCATGCCGCATGCTCGGTAAGTCGTCGGAATGAAAAATGATGTTAAAAGGTCTGGTTGGGCTCTGTGAATGAAGCATTTTATTGTGCAAATCATGATTATTTTATTGCATCACTACCACCAAAATATTCTATTTTTTACCAACCCCCACACCAAATCAATCAACGACATCCCCAAAACACTCTAAAAATCTGTGCACAAGGGTATAGCTTAGGAAATGGGGGAGTAGGTGAGACTTTTCAATTTTCATCCTCATTTTCTTGCTTCAACCAATGATCCATTGCCATGCTGCATTCTCACATTTTACCCTCTCCCCCCACCCCAAATGCATCAAAGACAACAGCAAACAATCTGTCAAGTCAGCAGGCAAAGGGATTGCCTTCAAAATGGACTGAAACAGTTAGTTCTTCCCATTTTAATCCCTGTTTGCTTTTTTAATGCACAACTGACATTTCTGCTGCCACCACCAACTCTTTCAAATAAACCCTCTTCTCCATGGCCCATGTCCGAAATGACAGCAGCAAACACTCCAGCACATCAGGCAGCAGTGTAATTGCTTTTAAAGGCAGAGTCAGAGGCAAGACAATGTTTTTTACTACCATTTATTTATTTTCATGCACAACTAACATTTCTGGTGCCACTGCCTCTTTCACTTACACCCTCTTTGCGATGACTAGCACCCAACAAGACAGCAGCAAACACTCCAGCACATCAGGCTGCAGTGTAATTGCTTTTAGAAGTGGCGTCAGAGGTAGGGCATTGCATTTTTACAACCATTTCTTTATTTTCATGCACAACTAACAATTTGTTGCCGCCTCCTCCTTCTTCACATATACCCTCTCTTCAATGACTTGCACCCAAAAACACAACAGCAAACACTCCAGCACATCAGGCTGCAGTGTAATTGCATTTAGAAGCAGCATCAGAGGTATGGCATTGCTTCTTTTACAAGCATTTCTTCATTTTTATGCATGACTAACATTTCTGCCGCCACTGCCTCCTTCACATATACCCTCTCTTCTATGACTTGCACCCAAAATGACAGCAGCAAAACTCCAACACATCAAGCTGCAGTGTAATTACTTTTAGAAGTGAAGTCAGAGGTAGGGCATTGCTTCTTTTACGACCATTTCTTCATTTTTATGCAAGACTAATATTTCTGCTGCCGCCACCAACTCCTTTAAATATACCCTCTTCCCCATGGCCCATGTCCAAAATGGCATCAGTAAGCACTCCAGCACATCAGGCTGCAGCGTAAGTGCTTTTAGAAGCATCATCATCAGAGGTAAGACATTGCTGTTTTTACTACCGTTTATTTATTTTCATGCACAACTAACATTTCTGCTGTCACTGCCTCCTTCACATATACCCTCTTTTCAATGACTCATGCCCAAAGAGACAGCAGCAAACACTCCAACACATCAGGCTGCGAGCAATTGCTTTTGGCAGTGTCCTCAGATGTATGGCATTTGCTTTTTTGTGACCATTTCTTTATTTTCATGCACAACTAGCATTTGTTGCTGTACCCTCCTCTTTCACATGAACCCTCTCTCCAAAGACTCATGCCCAAGGAACCCCAACTTCAAATATTGACTTAACATGGATATTTCCAACAAATCTGATGAAGAGATGGACATTTTGTCCACAGGAAGTGATGTTGTAGAAGAATTCCCTCTTCCATCTCTTGCAGGACTTGTTTCTACACTTCCAGGCGTTATTGCTGGGTTTCCATCTGTTTCCACTGCATTGTTGCACCAAGGTTGTTAAGTGTCCATGCCCATTACATGTGCAGCAAGTCCAGATAACCCTGGGTGTGTCTTAGATGTTGTCGATTGCTCAAAGCACATGTCAGTACTGTACAACTAATTGCAGAAAGACTATGACAGAGATGAGGGAGCAGAGAATCCAGGGGAAGAGACGGTTTTATACTCTTGTTGGTATATATGAGGGGTTTGACAAAGAGTTGACTTTGGAGAGCCAAGAGGAATTTGTTGACACATATAAAGGGAGTTGGACACTTATGAGATTGTTGATTATTATGACAAGTTTCCAGATCCAAAGTTGAAAATCTATAAAGATGGTGAATGTGATAATGAAGTAATTCACCTTGAGTGACTGTACCATGGGAGGTGAAGTTGGCACTGATTAATCCTTAACAACCAATGTATATCTACCAAGGTAGCCAATTACTGTATATTACTGCATTACTGCGGATTACTGCAAATTACTTTTTCGGTAATACAGTGGGAGTGGAGATGTGACACAGCTGATTCGTATTGAGCCTACCAGAATTACTGAATGAGATTACTGATTACTGTCAGTATGACTTTTTTGTTACTGTGCGGGGGGTTTGAGACAGTAACCAAAAACAGTAATATGAAACTTAGAGTAAAATACCAGGAGGACATGCCAATGGTCTATGTTGTCTCTGATGAACCATCTGACATCCCAATGAGATGAGGAACTCTGGGGGAAAACTTCTATGTTAGTGTTTTTATGGCCAGGAGTCCCCTGTCTCAAAACAATCCAGTGTCTGTCCAATCCAGGGCACTCACTTGTCAGACCCAGCTACCTGAGTTGGATTGTAGCTATTGGTCAGACATACTGTCTGATGAATGGCATGTGAGGACAACAGACTGTTGCAGCTGTGACCTTCTTTCCGCCTCCAATGCACCATTATGGAACATGGCCTGCAAATCTAACAGGACTGAGACTCATTTGGTCAGTGGATCATCTGCCAGACATGAGTCCACTCCAAAAAGTTGGATGCAGCCAAGTCAATATTTCCATTGTAACTGTCAGTTTTTGGTAGTCACCCCTAATTGACTACTGTGGAAAATACTGCATCTGCACTTCTGAAGCTGCACAATAAAGATGCCAGTGAGCTGAGTTGGAAGATGTTCCAAAAGGTATGTCAGGGTAGGGAGACAAGGAATCAAACAAGGCAAGGAATTTGGAATTGGACTTGCAGTAGCCAGCTCACGCAATGCCAAAGGAGCTAGATGAGGCATTAATGATGTGGTTCTGGTTCCTAGAGTGGAATTTGGTGTAGTTTGAGTATCCATAGGAGAGTGTCTGTACAAGTCAGCATATTGGTTGTCCCTTGGATGCAAGTTTGATGATATGTGTTGGTCAACGTCACTGATCAGGATGGCATGTGTGGCTGGGTAGAGAGGGATTGGGCTTATGCACCTTCATAGACAACTCATGGCAGAAGTAGGCCATATCAGCTGTTTCAAGGTCTGGATCAATAAAACGTGGGTAGCAGGAAGGAGATGATGTTCTGTTTGAACCATGGGACAACACACATGGAAGGTGTCCCAAAGGACCACTTTCCCAACTTTTGCTGCCCAGGGGAATCCAAACCCAAGGTTCCCATGAAATCGAGCCATCCTGCCACAAGTTACCAACAGAGTGTGGGGTTATTCATTGAATAATAAACATGGTGCGGCAATCCCTCAGAGACTCATGTAGAAGGTTGCTGTGTTGCAGCTAAACCATTTGTGGTTGCTTCTGGAGCTTTGCCTGGTGAGGGGATTAATTGTGGCTCTTTGGGATAGTCGTGCACTTGTGACATATCTTGGTACTGGCACATCAAAATTCAATGAATGGGATCCCAGCTCATGCTTACCAGGAAAAACACATCCATTTCATCTTTGTAGTTTTGGGATGATGGCTTAGGTGCCCCAAGATAAGTTTCAGGAACTGTGTCACCAGAGAAAATGAAACCCAAACAGTCTTTTTGGTGAGACTACAAGTCATTGCCTTTTTGTCATTCTTTTAACGAGAGGGAATCCTCTTGGCAGTATCATGAGAATTGAGCATTGCATGTGTTGCATTGCTGCTATGTGTAATATGATAATATCCCAAACCAATGAAAAGACATGATAAAAGTAATGCATTATGTAGAACACATTGTGTATGTATAAATACCAAAAGGTAAGGTTAAAAGTCATGCTTTTTGGTTTATCCAAAGTAAAAATGCTCAGAATTGCATTTGGTCTATATCGATTTCTACTGTGCAAAAAGGGTTGAAAAGCCTGTGGCGACCCTTTTGCCATGAGGAATAGCACACATAAAATGAACAACTACAAGTTATGCCTTTTACTTCAAAATTAGCACGGAAAAGGAATGACTTTGATTCATGCCTTTTCCAGTTGTGATATAATTTGAGGTCCATCATCTTGAGATCCATCCTAGTGAACTCAAATTCCCTGCTACCAGAATGATGGTGAAATCATTGTGCTGTAAGTGTTGAACAAGGTAGAATCTACACAATTTTTCCCCAATGCAATAGAAATATATATCACTACAACTTATTAATTTTATAAACTCCATGGAATTGTGTGAGCAAAAATAACAACAGGAATTAAGTAAAACTTGTTTCTTCATCACATCAAGAGTTAATCACAATTAATCATGGCACACTTTCTTTCCCCTTCAAAACTTGAGTCATCAGGCAAATCACATCACATCAAAAAATATCACCACCATAACCATCTATGTGATTAAATGTATGATTGCATCACGGTTAACCCGGTGAGATTTCAATTGGAATTTATTCTTTTAAGACTTTCCAACTACTCTTTTTGATCAAATTGCCAACCATGCCCAAATTGGGAAATGTTTGTCCTCCTTCCTCTTCCTCTGGACAATTGAGGCACTGATGCCACTTACTCCTTGTCACTATAGCATAATCAAGTGGCGACACAAAGGAGAATGTGAGACTTTATTGTGCCTTTTATTTTTTCAACATTTCTTACCCATTTTTTCAATCAAAAAGTTAACCGTGCCCAAGTTGGGAATTGTAGGTTTTTGCCTTCTCCAGATCAATTGAGATCACACAAACACTGCACTTCCCCCTTGGGTCTACAGCATAATCAAGTGTTAAATGGAGACATCGAGGTTTCATTGTGCTTTTTGTGGTTTACAACATTTCCCACCTTGTCTGTTCAGCTACAAAGAAGTTCCCCCAAATTTAAATGGTTGCTCCTTCCCCCCAGACCAATTGTGGCTAATGGGGAAAATAGTCAAGCAGCAACATGAATACAAGAAGGTAAGATTTTATGTCTCTAATTTTTGGGTATCGATACTATTTTCATAATCGAATCGTCCACAGCACCGTCCACTATTGTTATCCTGGTAGACTATCTGTTGTCATATCTGACAAAGCATATCTCACTTCTTACACTGAAAATCAAGATGACAGGGATGATGAGCTGGTTGTTGGCAAGGGGATGGGTGCTTATGGGCTACACCAAATAAGAATAAGAATTATGACAGTCTATACCAATATCAGTAGCATTGTATGCATTGTGAGGAGACCTTCACAACACGGAATCACACCAAGGCTGGGGGACACGTCAAAAAAACTCTTTGTGGTCAGATTTATCGTTCCAGTGATGCCATTACAGAGACATGGTTGGAAGCTATGCAGCTCCAATCGCCAATAGCAGTCTGCCACCAAGGAAGACAGAATGAGGTCATGCAAAGTAGCCTGTACAACAGTTAGAAGGGATCAGTTATCGTAACTGCATAGAGAAACTAGAAGTCCTTTAAATACTTGATTAGTGGTCACCTTTTGAGGTTTGGTTCTGATAGAGGCAAGATGCAGCGCAAGAGAATAATGACATATTCAAGCACCGTTGAAAGGGGTTGCCAGGAGAAATCTCGGAGGGCATGTGTGGTATGGTCAGAAGTTATGCTGGCATCAGGGTGCCTGGCCAGACAAAGCAGACACATATTGCTGTCTGGATTGAAAGTCGAGAGAAATCACCTGTTAAGAAGAATGGTAACAAGATGACATGGGAAATTTGCATCAATATGTAGCTGTTCACATTGGGTGTGAAAATAAATCAGTACAAGTGCTATGAACTGCTGGGGATGAGTATGCTGTTCATTCAGTTTGTTGTTCAATTTGTTTTGGAAACATGTTCACAGAGAGCTGTTCCTACATTAACTTTGGGTATCGTGAAGTGGAAAAAGGAGATGTTGCACATAGAGGAGGGCAAATGAACACCAATAAAGAATAGGTTGACAGAACCTTGCACTGACTCTTCAAATTCTGTGTTGTATCTTTTGGTTCCCATAAACATTATCTGGATGAAGATACTAAGATAACAGATCTCTCCATCTTTCTTCCTTATGGCCTGACTCAATATTTTGCATGTTGTATCATCGCTAGATTTTTATGAAACAAGACTTTACAGTTGCACCACAGTTTAATGGGCTCACAAACAATGTTTTGTACATGAGACAGCTCAAGAACTTCAATTAATAAATGCATGAACTAATGAAGAAGTTTAAGTTCCAGGAAATGGTCTTATTGCTGATATTACTATGTTGTGGTTGGAGTGTGTTAGAAGATTATAATGGATAAGTTGAGATCTGACCAAGTGTTATGTCATGAACCAAAACTATGATATGCTCATTTCATCCCTTTGATTCTCCTTCTAATTTTCTTCATCCTCCTCTTACACAAACCTCACCCAATGATGTAGATGGAAACTCCTTTTTCAATGCATTGAAAGGGACAAGGAGGTAGTCATCACATTTGAAGAATGCACGATGGGCCCAACATGAAAGTCCTCACAAGTCAAGGGTGGCTGAAATCAAATGGCAGCTTGATTGCGGGAAGCTCAGTGTGGGATATCACCGTGGAAAATTGATCAGGGTGCTGGTTTGTGGAAGTACCGGAAGATGACAATGGATGAATTTGTACCAGATGGGGTACCCTTCTAAGCTCTTCTATGGGTATCACTGCACTGCACCTTTCAGCTCTGCAGATGTTGGCCATTTTGAGAAGAGGGCAAGAACCTCTCAATGACATAGGCCAAGAATCAGCTTATACAAATAAGGTCCGTGAGCTTCCATCTGGATCCTCCAAAGGTCTTTATCACTTTGTGTAATACAAAGCAAGTGCAAAAGTCATAAGATATTAGTTTCTGACAAGCAATATTCAGAAGATGATGTCTTTCTCAAGAAATGTCAATGTATGTCAAATGCAGATATTTTCCTCTCCAGAACTTTCTCATGGGATGGATCCTTTTGACAGTTGAGCAAAAGGATCCAATCATGAAACTGATTGAGCAAGAAGCAATCTCTCACAGGATCCACTGAGCATCATGAATGCATGGTGTCTCTAGTAAACCATCACTGTTCAGTCAAGTAAAATTAATCACTCAATTATTCTTTACATAGAATCACAACCCACTTTCCTACACAATCCTTTCCTAGTATTTTTTACTCTGAAATGGCTTAGGTCACTCAATGGTGCACTGGTGGTGAAGGCTTTGGAATTTATTGTATGAAAGGGGGATGTTTGGAAGCCACTGACTAAATGTTCTGATTATAAGAGAGGGGAAATGTGGCAAAGATGCTGGATTGGGTGTGGGTGGATTTCTGGCATGAATTTGTTACTTGGACTGCGTATCATGATCATAGACAGGACTCCTGACAAAAGAGCTGGGTTGTGGATACTTCCTGACAAGCCTGCATTGTGATAATAATCATGGTTGTTAGCTGGGTGTGTGATTTAGTTCTTCATCAACTTAAGGAATATTATTTTTTTGGTGGCGAATCATGCAATTAAGACTGTGACAAAAGTAGTATTGTGTATTATCTATTGGGTTTAGGCCAAAACGTTTTCATGAGTTGATACATTTTAGATGTGAGGTCCTTTCAGGCATTCACTTGAGACACTGTTTCATGAATAGGGTATACAATATTTACTTGAGACCGTAAGCCTGAAATAGTCCAAGAATCTGCTTACACATGTAAGCTTCATGAGTTTCCATTGAGAACCTCCAAAGGTCTTCTTCACTTTGTGCGATAGAGAGGAAGTACAAAGGTCATAAGGTATTGTTTCTGAGAAACAATATTCAAAAGATGTTTTTCTTGGGAAGCACCTATATACATTATAGGTGTTTCACAGCCAAATATCCAAGAGAGGTTTTCTTTCTGGGAAACCATCTCATGGGACAGTTCCTGCTGGCTTTTGAGAGAAAAGGATCAGCCATGCAACTGCCCCAAATCACTGCCAATGTCTCCCAGGATCAACTATGTTTGGTGATGCATGGTATATCTAGTTCACCATGCATTCTCTTTTCCAGTAGTGTAAATCTGATAAAATATAGTTCCATACTTAATCAAACTATCTACTCCAGCTCATACCTAAAAATGGCTTAGGTCAAAGCCATTGCATCCATTTTCTACAATAATACAAAAATTAACATCCCAATATCATGCGATTGCTCACTACAAGCATGTTTTTACAACTTAATTTTCATTAGAAAAATGTAACAAACATGCTCAAATTAGCCTACCAAAAATGTAAACCCACCAAAAGGTACTGAAATTTATTTATGTATATGAAGACAGAATCTGACAGTAGACACTAGTATCAGTACTTTAGGGAAAGTTGCATCAAAAACAAAAACAAGCTTTAAAAAATATTAACATTGTCGAGAACATGATTCCACGTACTAGGAGAACAATAACTCAGAATGAACTGCCGTTGTTTGTTGAAAGTCCTCGTCACTTTTTGAATTTCATTAAAGCCAATAGACAGTTGAAACGTACTTTGTACTGATGATTAGCTCATACGTATGGTCAGAAAAGTACATTTTCTAAGATTGGTACATTCACATATCAATCTTAGAAAATGTATAGATTTCTAAAATTATACCAATACATGTCGATGGTATATTTTAAAAAGATCAGTACATTAAACAGTAGTAACTAATACGATTTGTACAAGAAAAAAGAAATCATTACATTTAGTCATCAAAATTTTTCTAGTCTTTAACATAAAAATTGGAAATGATCCTCCCAGTTGGCCAAAAAGGCTATGCAGTTCCATGTAAGAAAACATCAAAACATTATTGATAATGATACAAGTCTTGCAAAATTATTTGCAAAACAAACTTTCACTGTTTGCTGTTTGTACCAATGGTTTCCATATGATGTACCAATGATTTCCGTATGGTGTGATAATGACAAAAAGATCCTATGATGTTTCATGTACTTTGAAGGTGTACTATTGTACAACAGTGTCTAGTTTGGTAAAGAAACAATCCAGCTTCGTTGCAAGAATGTCATTGTACTTGGAAGTGAGCGTTCATGAAATACTGTGTTTAAGGTTGAAGCTCAAACATGCAAGACCCACAAGAGCTCAAACATTGTTTGCTCAAATGATAAGTGCAGATGATTTCAATGTGAATGCTCCAATTCTGATTCTGCTCAATACACACATTTAAAGTAAGGACCATTTTGAATGTTGATTCATGCAGTGTTGGTGTGGACAATTCCTGCATTCATTGGTTTTTATGTGGTTTCAGTTCTAAGTGGTGATGAAAGTTTCCTAATGCTCGCTGTAAAACAATTTGCCATGCATTCAAATAACTTCTGCTTAATTCCTTCCTTACCAATGAGTTAGAGGTCAAAGGGTCTTACACATTCCATCTCAATCACCATCTTCATATTTAACATCCCCTATGATGATCATATTGGTCATTGTGAGGTCTTGGTCATGATCTAGAGATTATTCAATTTCTGTTTTGCCGATGCTTAGTGGCCACAGGGCTAGATGGGACAGAATAATACACAGTGCTGTTACTTAACTGTTATCTTGCTTTTCTGGCAGATTGTTTCTCTTGAGAATTTAAACAAATTGGCTCTGCAAGCTGTCATTGTAAGCCCAATGCTCTTCTGATTGTCACTGATTTTCTCAGGAGCACCATGTAACACAACACGAATCATATAGACTAATAATTGTTAAACAGAACAGCAAGACAGGCAACTTTGCCCCGTGGAAGTTTTTGGCGAGCCAAACTGACGACAAGTTACGACTTTTGCATTTTTTCTACTCAAGTGACGACTTTCACGACCATCTGACGACCCTGACGACTGCGTGTGATGACATTTTGACGACCTGACGACTTTTGGTGAAGACTTTTTGACGACCCTGACGACTTTTGCTGAAGACCTTTTGATGACCATTGTTACGACTCATCGATTCCCCTGTGACGACCCTTCTGACGACTCTGACGACCCACTTGACGACTTCACGACCTTCCACAAATATCTACATCTCTGATCATCCCGTGCGTCAGAGCAAGTGACGAACAGTACGACTCGGTGACGACCATGACGACTAACGACCCTAACTGATGACCCAACAGATCTTCTTTGACGACCCATGTGACTCCACCTGACGACCCCTGACGACCCAAGTGACGACCAAAAAACAACCCTGACGACCCCTGACGACTTTAGTGAGGACCCCTGACGACTTTAGTGACAACCCGTTGACGACCGTCAAAATCTCTTGACGACATCTGACGACTCCTTCTGGCGATACTTATCGCCAAAGTCGAAAATTGCCTGTCTTGCAGTATATACAAATGGTTTCTGCAGGGATGACCGAAACCATACCTTTTACAGTTGGGCTATGTTCAGCATCAAATTCCTATTTGATATTCTACTCACCAGTTCACACATCTGTATTCAACAATACTGTAACAAGCCAACACATTTATAACACTTCTAACATCATGTCAACAATTTACTAGGGTAACATTGCATGGAAATTTTTCACAAGAGCAAGTGCTGCAAAATACCTCAATGGGCACACCACACCCACAACTGGGCCAATGCTAGTCTCCCGTCCTCAGACTGTGCATGCAGGCAGAATTTTTTGCTTGCCCTGTTTGGATAGCTGTATACCCTTCATCATTTGGCTGTCACCAGAGCATGCATCCCTATGTGCGCAATGAAAAATAAAACACACCCGAGAAACAAACATACACACTGGTTTAGTGGTGAGTATAGGCTCACTATACTCATAATTTCATTGCCAGTTACAAGGAGAAAAGTTGATGGAAGCTACTCTGGAAATCAAATTTTTGACACACACTTGCGCTCAACCATTGACTCCTCCCTCTCCCATAAAATAAAACCTAAACTAAGCTTCATGGACTGCCACCCCTCCTCAACTTTTCTTCAACTGAAGCTCCTCCGTGTTTCTTTTTCATCAAGAATTCATCCATTAGACAACTGCGACACAAATGAAATCCTCTTTTGATCTCATTATTATCAATTAGGGCATGAATGAAGCAAAGAATGGGATATTTCCCAGTCCAAATAGCACCAGCTGAGCCATTTCTCTTTTTAGTTGGACGTTTTCTTCCGCACCCAACTCTGCTGCCTTGATGCACTCTTGAAATAATTTACCCTTCTTGCAGAACTCCAGGGAAGAAGAGAAGGATCAACAAGACATGCACCATCATTGTCCAACAGTCTCTCACATAAAATTGCAAGCTCCTTCAAAGAACATTCACTTGAAATATAACACAGTTCTGACTGTGTATCACTGTTAGGTGAATGATTTAACCCATCAAATACACAGTTGTCATGGTCTGCAAAGTTGCTGTCTGAGGTATGCAAATTGGGGTATGCAAAAAAATTTCATCTCGGTTGGGGCCGATCAAGCAAAAATAATTACTTGGGCATAACTGTCACGGTACACTTTGTGAAGGTGTCCATTCAAAAAAATTGCCTGCAGAGCTTACCCTCAAGCACACTGAAGTGGAGGGAGGCCAGCATTGGCCTAGAGTAGTATTTTGTACCTTGAGCTGGAGCTTTTGGGGTGGCTTTGCGGCGGCGAAAGATGTCTCGCATGCAAGAGAAGAATTTGCCAAGGGGACTGTCTACCCAGGTAGGGATTTCGGTCAGAGGAGGAGACCAGAGGGATTTAACGTAGAGTTTATTTTTGGCATGAGGTTTGTCGGAGAGGTCGGGAGTGGCGAAGAAGACTTTGCGTTGGAAGTCCCGTTCGAATCGGGAGGTGGTGGCAGAGGTGTCATTGGTGGTGTATTGCGGCATGCGAATGAATTTGAAACCCAAGCCAAGGACGGATTTGGCTATGGGTGGGATGATTTTATTTGGCGTGAGGTCATGGAAAGCCAGTGTCGAGGGGCTGAAGAATTTGGAGGCTGGAGTGGCGGCGACGTTGGCGACGGCGTTTTGGAATGGCGTGCGGCGCAGGTTGAGGCGTAGGTTGTACCTGTGTTCATACGTTAGGTGGGTGGACGTCACGGAGCGTTGGAGTGAGTTGATGTGTAGCGATGTTTCGCCCGTCCTCTGGCGCTGTATCGACCGTGCCAATTTTTTGTACTGTGCAACACATTGTTGGATCTACAGCATTCTGAAACCTCAAACAAACAATTTGGAAATGTATCCAATTCTTACATTGTCCCCTAAACAGAACTGCGAGCAACAATAAGACATCCACAATAGCAATAACAAAAGAGTAAAGGACATTATTCACAGCACCACAACAGCATCAACTCATATTGTTGTGTCCCTCTCATATGTCTCCTCACTCAAACCCTCCAACTCATATTGTTGTGTCTTTCTGTCTCTCTGCTCTTGTCAACTTAAACACAGCATCATCACAAAACATAATCTTATAACAAAGTCAACTCAGAAAAGGAGCCCAAATGCAATCATGACAAAAATGGGAGAATGCGCTCCCGTCGACGAAGAGCGAATGCGCTCACTTTGTGGACAAGCCAATGCACTCACTTCGACCACGAGCAAATGATCTCACTTCGATGACAAGCAAATGCACTCACTTTGACGATAAAGGAATGCGCTCACTTCAACTATGAGCAAATGCGGTCACGTCAACGACGAGCAAACGTGGTCACATCGGCGATGACCATATACTACACCCCCCAACCAATACACAACTAAACACCCACACACACCAGAGCGGCTCTCTGCAAGTCAAGTCTGCCCCTCCGACAGAGCAAACAGACGACGACAATGGCAGTCTCATTTGTCTCCTCACTCAAACCCTCCAACTCGTATTGTTGTATCTTTCTGTCTCTCCACTCTTGTCAACTTAAACAAAGCATCATCGCAAAACATAATCTTATAACAACAGTCAGCTCAAAAAAGGAGCCCAAATGCAGTCACGTCACAAATGGGAGAATGCGCTCCCGTCGACAAAGAGCGAATGTGGTCACTTTGTGGACAAGCCAATGCACTCACTTCAACGACGAGCAAATGCTCTCACTTCCACAACGAGCGAATGCGCTCACTTCGACGACGAACGATTGCGCTCAATTCGACGATGAGCACATGCGGTCACGTCCACGATGACCAAATACTTCACCCCCCAAACACTACACAACAAAAAACCCACCCACACCACAGCGGCTCTCTGCAAGTCAGGTCTGCCCCTCTGACAGAGCAAACAGACGACGACATTTGCAGTCACGTCGACGATGAAAGAATGGGACGCCACTGACGACTCAACAACAATACACGTCACACCACAGCTACATCACAAGCAACAGAAAAACCGCCAAAATATAGCACTTGTCATAACGCGCTTAACACAACAACGCTTCCGCCACACCATTGACATAATGACAGTCAACGTGACGGATTCACCAATAGAAATTTATAATTGACCGAGCACTCTGTCAGTCCTTGCTAGAGACACAAACATTTGAAAACCTATAGAGACTATGAAATCGGAAAAAACAAATCAGGTGACATGATTCGAAATTAAAACAGTAGTATTGCTACTTCAACACGTAGCAGTATTCTATTGCCCCTCCTTATCAAAACATTCACGATTGCGAAATTCAAAACTGCACAGCCTCTGAAAACATCACTAAACGGTACTACTCCGCCAGAGGGTCTAAACGGATGGTATGAATCCGAATAGTGTGACGTATTTTTGACACCCTGAATATTGCCACAATTAAAATAGTACCGTGACCCCACAACATTAAGTGGTATCTTTTTGCTGACTCATGCACATCCCTTATGACCTACCTAACTCTCCTTCTCAATATATGGACAACCAATAACTACAAGCAACTGCTAAAAAATCTTGCGGCGGCTGCTAGTAATTTTATTTTGTCGTTGTGGAATTGTTGTTCTCTTCTTTACTCGAACACAAACGTGGAACGGAGTTTTCTCGTTGCATATTGCACATGGAAGGAGTCGAAATCCAACGGATATTTACAATGACGATCGGTTGTGAAGGATTTTCATTTCACCCTTATCCGTTAAAGAAACACGTAGTACGAGTGTATTGTCTTATTGAAGGAGAGCCGACAGACACTTCTTGTATCGTACAATACTCTGATGCTCTCTTACCACTCGTCTGTTATATATTACAAATTTTGTTATCCGATTTCCCTACACTCCGCCTCAAAGCTTCTCGGCGCGAAGTTTCGAAAACTTCGAAACCGTGCAAGCAAAATCCGATTGGCATCTTCGAGAACCATTATTTGTTAGTATTGTATTCCATTAGACGGAGTTGACAACACAAAAAAGTTGGGGAGGAGTACCACGCATGCCGATTTCAAAAGAGTCACGTAGTCGGGCCCTGCCGTTCGTAATTTACACAACCATAACTACTGATTCCTGCAGAAGGAATTACCCAAACGGGTACCATAAGAAAATCAAATCTTGGTCCCAGTCGAGAAGGGTAACTTTAAGCATGAGGAAACCGCACCAATGATCAAAATAGATCGAAATTATTTATCATTATTGCCGTATGTCTCCGATGGGAATTTACTATTGCCTAGTATGAGAAATTCCTACTTACAGAAGTTACGGGAGAAAAGCCCGCCAACAAGGTCATTCCGACGAACACATCATAGGACTTGATATGAACAGAAAAACTGTAGCGCGCTGATGGGGTCGTTAGAACGCCAAGAGCGGCCTCCAATGTTCACACAATTTCCAGAACGATCGAAACAAGCACCAGCAAAACTGAAATCGGAGGCAGTGAACAGATCATCTGCCTTCTCCGAGAAGCATTGATAATACAATTTCCTCACCCAACAACCAACACAATAAATTGTCAATTCGAGCACCATAGCAACTATGCTGTTTAATCAATCGCTCCTCCTCGCTCTTGTACCGCTGATCACCTGCAGAGCGGACGAGGGCCGGCTCGGCGCCTCCGTCTCGAACTACGAATCGGTCGGTACCGGCCGCATCTTCGCGTCCGAACCACAGCCGCCCATCGATCGCGAGAGGCTCATGCGAGAAATGGACATGACAGAGTCTGTATCGATGGACGACACACGAGGTTTTCACAGCGAGGTGATCCCGGTGGACGTCGGGGAGGACTCCGTGGGAGAGCCAAAGGTATTTTCAGAGCCCATCACAAGGAGACTGCGAAAGATCGGCGCAGAGAAAAAGCCCAATAAGGACACCTTCCGAGATGAATCTATTCCGGTGGTAAGTCAGTGCGATTCACTTGTTGTTTAATGTTCGTCGCGGTTTCCCTTGACCCAGCACTTACCCGTCTTCCTTAATGCGATTTCAGCTGGAACCCGCTCCCGAGGGTGACCGGCACCTCCAGAACTGCGATTCAAACCAGAAGTATTTCAAGATTGACCTGACAACGGACAACTATGGTTTCGAGAACAGCTGGACTCTCAAGAAGGACGGCGAGTTGGTCCAGAAGGGCCCCCCCTCAAGCTCGAGGTACGGCGACAACACTCGCTACGTAGGTGGCTTTTGTTTGGAAGAGGGCAACTACGTCTTTTCCATAACGGATCAGTACAATGATGGTATGTGCTCGGGTGAAGGCAGTTACGAGATCTACATCGACGGAGCGTTGAGATTCTTCTCGCCCGGCTGCGATAGCGGCGAGAATTGGGCTCAGCGAGAACACACCTTCTCCATATCAGTGGACGATACCGGTGATGTCTCACTTCTCAATGAAGATGCTAAAATATCACGTTCGTTGAGTTGCCAAAATGTCAAGATTCAAATAACAATTGACAAATACGGCAAGGAGACTTCTGTGTATTTTAAGAACAAGTCTACTGGCAAAACTGTCATGAGCTCTGTCAAGGAAATTGGAGCGTACCAAACCAAGACTCTTCAAGATTGCGTCTCACCAGGAACCTACACTTTGTTGCTTCAAGATATTGACGGTCTCTGCTGCAAGAATGGCAAGGGAGGTTATAAAGTCAGTGTCGATGGAGTAGACGTTGTCGATGGAGGATATTTTATCAAGTCCAAGTCTCACACCATCAAAATCGGCTACGATTGGACCTCCTCCATGAGCTCCCGTGAAAAGGACTGGTTGTCGTCCCACAACTCTCGTCGCCGAACCTGGCATTCAAATTACGGAAAGAAATTCCGTTCACTCCGATGGTCATCAACCTTGGCTTCTGCCGCAGAACGATGGTCAAGGAGTCTCCTATCCGGATGCAGCTCGTCCGGAATAACCCATCAAGGCGGAGTAGGTGATGGCGAGAATCTCGCCAAGAACAAAGGAGCTGGCACCTGGGGTTCACTCTACCCCACTGATAAGATTGTGAAACGATGGGTAGAAAACGAGGCAAAACTGGATTACCCCCATAATGCCCACTTGACCCAAGTTATTTGGTATTCGACATCATATGTCGGGTGTGGGGAGTCCTTAAAATCCATGGGTAACTCTCAAACCTGTCGCGTCCAGGTTTGCCGGTATGCGAGACCGGGAAACTGCAACGTCAAGAATGGCAATTGGAAGGCAGAGGCTTTCAAAGATGACACGGGGTGTGGCGATCCTTGTCCTACTGAGGGATGTTATGTTTAAAAATATTGAGTAGGCCTAGCATAGTGAGCATCCTCACATATCTTGAGTTTTAAGGGATGAGTTCTGATAAGTAATCCTGTACAAAGCCAGGAATGCCTGTACTTTTGCCTGAGGAAACCATGTTTTTTTGTAGTGATAGTTACGAGTGAAAATTAATCACAAGGAATAGTAAGAAATGATATGTATGCCACCATGGAGTCTCAATTGCAACCTCGCACAGCGTATGATCCCGTGTGTCGCCATGCGACTAGTTCTTTGTATGTCCTGTCTTGTCTTTATCCACCTTCTGTGGCTTTTGTTTTTCATGTTGTGTCAGTTGTGATTGTCCCTGGTGCCCGAGCACGTACTACTTCTTAATATTCTCCGCTAAACTAAGCGGCCAGACATAGGCTAGACAGGTACGAACCACCACTGGTGCTACTATCGTACTGCCCTCACCGGCTGTCCATGACGAACTTGAGGAGAATCACAGTGACCGAGCCTGTCTTTATCTCCTCCAAACTGTGGACTGAAAAGGCTGTAGCACACCTTTGTTAAACCATGAAGAGGTGCTCACCATAATCTGCTCTATTCTCTAGAGGAAAGTACTGCCTTGCAGTTTAAAATTCTGGAAGATAGGAACCAGATTTGTTTGAAATGGTGTATGAAAGCATGCCCAAAGTAAAATGTTACACTACTTGTCAAAGCAATACAATAATGTTACGAAAGCATCACGAAGAAACAAATATATCTTGCGTATCGCTAAATTCAAAAGCAAGCCCGATCCAATGACCGTCGATGCATCGTTTTGGGAGAATGAAGCCATCGAATAAACGTCCACTCCATTCGTTCCAGTGACATCCAAATCTGTTCAAACGTCTATCTCTTCCTACGTCTCCTGGTCTTCTTGTGATCCCCATCGACGCCATGAGCAACACGCAAGGGAGGCAAACCTTTCCCCTGGTCCTCTGCCATATGCCGAATCATATTGGCGTATTGCCACATGCCTCCTCTGTCCAATCCTCCGGGATTCATTGTATTGGCCACGTGTACAACTTCGTGTAGGACTTGAGGATTGACGGATGGGTGTAGAAAAAATGTGTTTTGGTCGTGAGAGTGGCTTGCTGCATTGTCGCTGTTGTCGCTTTCGTGTGAGTGTTGAGGTGCAACTGTTCCATTGTAGTTATCGCGCAGCACGGCCACCCCGCCCGGTCCCTCCACAATCGCCTCAAATGCCTCCCGAATACGAGCGAATTCAGTGGAAGCAGTCCTTGTGTACGATGTTTCCGATGATGCATCGGACGTGTCTCTGGCGGCAGTGTCGGGATGGTGCAGCAATGCCAATCTCCGAAATGCGGCCCGCACTTCGTCGTACGACACAGACGGACTTTTGAGAGGAGAAGGACTGGATCGGTGACGATGGACGTTGCCGTTTTTCAATCCCAGCGTTTGAAATGGACACGACGAGAAAGAGCGAGTGCAGCGCAGTCGTCGATTCGGATGACACGTTCCAAGCGTTGAGGAAAAATAACAATGGCGGAGGGCTGCCGCTCTCGTCATGGCTGCAGCTTGCGCGAGGCACGAGAGGTATGTTCTTGATGAGATTCAATCGAGTAATGGATGGGATGTTGATTGTTAGTATTGATTCAAGACCTTGCGAGTTGTCCTATGGGAGTTCGAGATATTCTGGGCACAAGGAGGGCACAAGGTCGTGTTTTCTGTTTTCTTGCCTCATCATGTTGACGTTGCTCGGGACTGTTGTAATTTTATGTGCTCTACGTAGGGACGGGCGAACGTCATCTTATGTCATAAAATCCACCTTCAGAGATCATGAACCATTCCTCAACTGAACCCGGAATCATCGCTAGTCCGTTCGTGCCCAACTATTATCATTCAATACGCATAACGCCTATCATCTGTCATCGCGTCAACCCCGCCGTGCTCGTCTCTGCCGCTGTTGGCGATCACACCAGTGAATGAAGACAGCCGTCTCACGCCTCGCTGCAGCAGCTGTCCTCTCATCGACCTCCTTCCTGGCAGCTCCATTCACAATCAGCCGCCCCTGCCACAGCAGCACGATGGGACTCTCCCAGTCTTCCCCCGCCGAATATGGCGCTTTGTCCGCCAAGGGACCCGCTAGCCCCGACGTCGGCACTCGAGCCGCAGCCGCGTCATCACTACCGCTATCCCAACAACACGAACCCTACTCCCCGCCACGCTCGTCCGTCCATCCAGCCGCGCATTACATATTTCTAGTCCACGGATGGCTCGGGAATGATTTGGAGATGGGATACCTCGCCGAATCCTTTGCCAAGTGCATCGCTGCTCATGCACACTCACAGGAACGATCACAGGAACACGTACAACATCCGGACGAGAATGAGAGTTCTGCCAAACGAGTCAAGCGCAGCTCCAGCCAGATTTCTCGCTCAACCAATGCATCATTCGGCACTCTATACAACACGCGCGCTCCGGTCAGAATACACAGCGTGAAATGCAACGTGGGAAAAACGCACGACGGGATCAAGAATGGCGGCACACGGCTGGCTCATGAGATGCTTGATTTCATTCGATCGGATTTGCAAAAATTGCACTCCACCCAGAGTCAGCAGAATCAACGGAATCGGAATCACGACGAGACAAACATAGGCAATCACGACGCCACAGATTCAGAGGACGAGCACGTGACATACTCCATCGTTGGGAATAGTCTCGGCGGACTGTATGCAAGATATGCCATTTCTCTGATACCTCGACAATTATCCATACCACTCTCAAGGAATCCTAGTATCACGGATGAATCGCCAACAACCACATCAAAAACTCCAGCAGCAGCTGAGGCATCGGCAGTGGAAACAATAGCGCCATCATCAACAACACAATCACCACCACCAACATCATCATCATCATCAACAACAGCGGCACACCATCACCATTCCAATAATCAAAGCATACACCTTCATCCCAACGTATTCTGCACCACAGCCACACCCCATCTAGGTGTCTCGCAACATACATATTTACCCATACCGCGCTTTGCGGAAACTATTATAGGGACTGGAATGGGCACTACCGGCAGAGATTTGTTTCGATTGAACTGCGATAAGAATTTATCCTCGAGCTCAAACACTTTAACGAGGCGCTGGAGTAGCAGCAATAGCATTGGCGATAGCGATAAGAAAAACTCGAATGAAGACAAGGGTGAAAGTGGAAACGAAGAGCAGGTCGACGAAGAAATGGAATGCATCATTCGAAACATGTGTCTACAAGAAAAGTATTTGACACCCCTTCGCAATTTTAGAAGAAGGATTGCCTATGCCAATGCCTATCGAACGGATTTTCAAGTGCCCACTGAGACTGCCGCATTTTTGAATTCAGAGAGTGAGGTGGAACATTTTGTAGTGGCAGCGAGAGGTGTCAGAAATACTGATGGAGACGGTGAATCTTCGGATTCGATAAGTGGCCAGGACGGGAAGAAGGGTAGAGAAATTAATCTGGAGGATAGTGCGGCAGTTCCGCCCTTTCTTGTTGCTGTTGTTCGAACAGAGCAACAACAGCCGCAGTCATTACAGCCTCTACACCAGTCATCAGAGTCGGGAACACCGGCGAACGAACTACTCAAAATGTCTCAATCCTTGGATGCACTTGGATGGACCAAGGTTTTCATCGACGTGCGCAACCGCATCCCACTTCCAGGCATACCGAAACCTTCGTGGCGATTGTTGCCCTTTCCATCACCATTGTCTACCATGCTTCCTACCCCTGATACTTCGTTGGATGATCTTATTCATAGTCGCGGTTTCGATGACATACCCTCCTCATCCTGTGAAAGTGAAAGCCATGAGTCTACGGTCACAAAAGAGGGTACAAAACCAATAACTGTAACCTCACGTGAACTAGTCCACTCCACAAATGCGGGAGAAACACTCCACATCCCTCTGGGGCATACAGTCATGGTGGCAAACTCCAAGAGTGAGACTTATTCGAAATTGAATTTTCAGGGAAGGCCCGTTATGGATAAGTTGGCGGAAGATATGATTAGGATGGTCTTACAGTTTGAGTGAAATCTAGTTGCGTTGTTGTAGTATGAAAGAAGATGGCCTATTACGGCATAACAATTATAATCTGTGTATTGAGTTTTCCAAGGTGGTTCGCTTTCCTCTGATCAAATTCATTGTAGATCCATCAAATCATGACAAAACACAGAACGCTGTACTGTTCAATGGAAGGGACAACAGTTTTTGTAAAACCTCACACCTACAGGATACACTATGTCCCACCTTATTATTGCCATGTATTTGTGAGAGCATAATCTTCACCATGATACTCAACGAGCAGTGCCAGAGGTGACCACCTGTTGACAAAGTTTTGAATACCCAATCGCATTGGCAAAATCAGCAACATCATCTGCTGATTCATTGCTTGATCCATTGTTCCTGTTAGATCCATCACTTGAATCACAATGTGAATCCATGGGAGATGCAGGAATTGAATTCATACTACAATTATTTCTTGAGACTTCTTCAGAATGATTATGTGTATTTGTGCCTCTGGGTTTGCTGACCAAATCAAGAACACTTCCATCTTGCACACCTTACTCTTTCATACAAAATTTGATCAGAACTAAACTCACTTTTCCACAAAAATAAAAAAAGCCTCTATCCCAAAGAACATGTACTGCCATGGCGGAAGCTTTGCCCAAATCTGTCATGGAACAGAAGAGATGATGGCTCAATTTGCTGAGTGGATAGAAATGATGTTAGAATGAGATAAATAGTGATTGAATCTTTTGACATTTGCTGTTGTGTCAAATATTGGGACTATGAAAGCAATGCAGATTTCATTTGCCAGAGGAAAAGTGCATTATGAAAGCAACTGCAATCACTTTTACATGAAAAATCAAACACGCCTCTTTCCAAGGAAGAGGTGTTGCCTTCATGGCAGCTTTTTATATTTCTGTTAAAGTGGATTCTGCTGAGATGATAAGCTCTATTTGCAGAGAGATGGAAATGGCTAGAATGAGATGAATGGTGATTCGATTTATTGAAATTTTATGTGTTGTCAAAAACTTGGACTATGAAAGTGATACAGATTTCATTTGCCAAATGAAAAGAAAACAAAACACACCACAACACAATGTGAGAATAGCCATTGGAATGCACAAACAGATGTATCACATAATCCAAGACACCGCCCGAGCAGAGATGAAACACAACTACAATCCAGCAACACTGGACACACTACAGATATCACAACAAGGCAACAGCATTGTCACCTCAATGGCAACACCGAACTACAATGGTTACCAAACCCATAGGTGATGCAACCCCAGTGGTGATGCTACACAACAACAACAACCAAACCAAACAAAATTGAGAGTATCACCAAACTAATACAGCGATAGCAATATAGCTGCCAAAATGGTGCAACATTGCCACCACAATGCCGAAAAATTCCCGCACCATCGCTACAAATTCACTGAAATGCCACTTTCCAAACATTTCCACGATTGCAAAACAGAACAACACAACCACTAAAATGGCAAGACAAAAACCACCTCAACTATTAATACTTTGAATGCTAGAAATAAAAACACCCCACAAGACAATTTTACTCTCCTAGCATTCATAACATCACACATGCTGTTCAAAATAAAAACTTGAAGAGGATAAGTCAGGATGACTATTCTGTCCAAGTATAAAATTGCAAAAGAAGCATGTAGAACTGTTCTTATTAGGCCTTCACAATATCTACTTTAACATCAGAAGACCCTTAAGCAAATGTCATCGTGGCATATGTCACATTGCATTGGCAATGTCACAAGTTGCTGCTATGGTCTTGAACTTGGAACCACTTCCTACAGAAGACTTGATGTATCCATACAATGCATCATGATTCTTCATTCCAGATCAAAATCGATCAAAGCAGGCTCACTAATTGGAGATCACATTGTTTTCATCATTGTTGAGTCTCTATGATGAATATCAACTTGCTTGATAGGTTTTGTGGGAACTGATGGGAAATAATGAGCACTTGGGAGGGGAAATTTTGCCTAAGTTCCACCAGATGTTACCTGTTGTCCCTCAAGGTATAGATCTACCACCAAGGCTGAAGCAGTTGTCAACAGAAAAATCTGTAGACAATTTAAATTTCTTCATTTAAGACATAACATGAGAGTTTACAGGATGATCCAGTTGAATACATCATCAGAGTATGTGCTTCGGTTGCAAGAATACCCAACTGACTGTTGGATCTTGGAGATGACAAACTGCCCTCTGTTTTGTCTCATGTTTCAGGCATCATACAAACTCCTATCAGATGGTATTCAATTTGCACAAAGAATTAGAACACAAATTCCACAACACATCCAGGCATGCCTAAATAATTCTTGTTTCTCAGTAAAACATGAAAACACTGTCTTTCCTAGATCCTTTAAATCTTTCTATTCTATTAATTCCAAATCTAAATTAAACCAGTAGAGGGGGTGTTGTCTCTATGACCAGAAGAATGGTTCCATGGTTTTGCATAGATAGCCAATAGTCAGCACAGGGGTTATAGGCACCCCAAAATGAACCAAACATATCATCATACCACCCAAAAACGAGCGGAACATAAAATATGTAAAATATAACAAAGAAATTACTATACAAAAATAGGCATGATTGAGTTTAGGTACCTATAACAAGAGAAAATGGGTATGTCGGTAATGATTTTCATGTCATGGTACTGGGTTACTTGGAAAACAGCTCTAACAGAAAAAATTCAGTACCCAGATGAACCTAGACAATATATCTGGGACATCACCCCTTTTCTAAAACACTCCTAGAGCTCAAGGAGACACAACCAAATGTTCTCAGTGTAAGAGGAATAGATGCTTTTTTTACTCTCTACATAGGCAATATTGGTACTCTACAAGGGACACATACCATGTACCATGTGGTCAGCCCCTCTAATGGCTTGCACTAGCCCAGGGTAAAACCTGCTAGTCTCATGCTAAATATCATAGACGAAATCACAATTTTAGAGTAGTTGCCCAGAGTGATACACCAATGACAGGAGACCCTTATTTTTGGAAGCAGTCTCTCTGAAGAACATTGCTTAGCCATTTTTACCACAGAAGAGCAAGGCTTGCCTGAAGCAATCAAAATAAACCGTTGAGCTTGCATCGCTTGCAGATTATTCTTTCCATGTCATCATCACGGAAGAAAGAACAGATCCCCAGGTAATATTTATTGTGTCCGTCCAACTTTAGCATTTCCTGCAGAAATTACTTGCAAAACTTTCAGGACAAAGTGGCTCCAAAGGATAAAGGGAAGTGAAAATGCTTGAGACTTGCTTTTGATCCTAAGATGGAGCTGCTTTTGCTACAATGATGGATGCCCCTGGGTTGGTGTTTGTTCCTGATGGTGTAGATGAGGCTTTTCTGTGAAGTTTGTTTCTTGCGCTGACTGAGTATTTGACGTCAACTGGTAGTTATATTTGGAAGACGGCAAATGATGAGGGTCAGCCGAGTAAGTATTCGATCGGGACCTTTGCAAGGAGAGTGGACAGAAGTGAGATCATGAAGTGGGACACAACAGAGGATAAAGCCAAGCTACCTCCAAGTAAATAGGAAGCGTAATGACTGGAGTGTCTAATCAAATGGAGTGAGGTAGGCAGGGGTGATGAAGAGAAGTAGGGTAGCAGTTGTGGAAGCTTATCAAGTTCAGCACAATTTTTTAGGTACTTTTGAAGGTCTAGATGATGATAATATGTTGGATGGTGGTGGGTAGGGTGGTGGTAGCAGCAGCATGGGTTGTTTCTAGGTGACATTTTCCATCATCATCATGCTTGATGATGATCACAGGACTGGGGTATTTTTGGTTTTTGTGTGCTTGGTGGTTTTCTATGTCTAGGTTTCCATTTCTATCATGGTTGAGGTGATATTGTGGTGCCAGTGAGGTTTTTTGTCCTCACGAAGTTTTTGGTTCATAGTTTTACCAGATACTTCTTAGATATTTGTTTATCTAACATCATACTGGTAATTGATATGATGTTTATTATTCACAAACATAGGTGATTTCATTTATAGCATCATGAACAAACCATGACTTTCAAGACATTGCACTTTAAAATGACAATACATTACATGATGCATACTTATATGGGTATATGAAAACGTATTCATCAGAGAAGAATACATCATGATATTCCACAGTAATATGGAAAATATGAGAAACATAGCATTATGTGCAATTTTCAATCTTTGTCAAGTACAAAAACAAAACATCAACATGACTAGCTAAGGTAACTCGATGGAATGTGCTTATGGAGTCTCAATACTGTGAATATTTTACTTAAATGGAGCCCTCAGAAAGGTTTTTCTTGAAATAATGGTAAAACCATCGCAGTTTGATGACATAAAAAAATTTTAATTTTTTCAAGTCAGTATCGAAGGGGATGTAGATCAGTGGTAGATCGTGCGCTTTGCATGCGCAAAGTCCCGGGTTCAATCCCCGGCATCTCCATAATTGCATTGTTCGAATGGTCGCTGGTTCAATCCCGGCTGTGTGCTAGGTGTTGCACATATAGCTCAGTGGTAGAGCGTTCGATTGCAGTTTCTTTTGGTCGCGATGATCCTTGCCCAGGTCACAGGGCACTGCATCTTTCGAATGGTCGCTGGTTCAATCCCGGCTGTGTGCTCTGGACTGCACATATAGCTCAGTGGTAGAGCGTTCGATTGCAGTAGACTCAAAATTTTTTCTGTAATCTTTCCACGGCCATCCATATCCACTTTTCTCAGAATCGCGACATTTCCCGCGATTACCTCCTTTGCATTGTTCTAAGCTTTCTTGATATTGTGCGTGCCATATTATCATCAGTACTGCACCCCTATGAAAACCTAACTCAGTTTTTGTGCCTCGTCAAATTAATTTGAAGCTTTTAATCAACCTATGCCCTCTTGCTAGTTCATCATTGAAATCCTACCTTTTGCTGCCCATTTTACTGTAGTAACCTACGTTAAGACGTAGAATATCAAAAACTCTGTGCGTGGAGTTTGGTAAAAACCTACGTGCTTTTCTAGCATTTTCTACTAGCTTCAGTAGGATATCCAAGCTCTCCATTAAAGAGATTATCGAAATCCTACTATTGAGGTAGCATATCAATATGCTCCTAAGTGCACTAATTCCTACATTGAATATGGGCTGTATCAAATCTTCTATTGTCCGTTGGGTTTTGTGATATCCGTTCCATCCAAAAATTGAATTGATAAAATCAACACCCACACGATAAAAATGTTACAGGGCACATGAATACATAATACAATGAACACAACAGTTTGCAGAGGATCATAGAGTGTAGAAGACGTAAAATAATTTCTAATATAATTATCAAGTAATATTCAATCCATGAATCTACTTCCTGTAAATCATATTCCATAGTCTCGACGAGTATCATATTGTCATCATGGCAAGGGGTGGTCGTCGTGGTCCTGGTGGTCGCATTCATGTCCATCAGCGGAATGTGGACAACCAGACACAGACAATTCGAGGTGACATTGTCATCAATCATGAACATCTTGATGGAATCATTGAGACAGAACAAAGATCTATGGAGGATAAGACTCGTAGGGAGTATCGCAATCGTATTAAACATATTATTGATTGGTTGATGGTGCATTACCCCACGTACTTTGAAGAAGGCACTCGCTTGTTGTCAGAAGATGAAAAGCAAGACAAAGTATTCTTTGCACACAATACCAATCGCGACCTTCGCTACAGTAGATTAAATGTCCAACTCATCAAAGCATTCCTTTCATCCAAAAAGAAGAAGAAAATTCATCCTGTTACTGGAGCTGTGATTTTATCGTCAGTATCTGGCATAAAAAATATGATGATGCCATAAAATGGGGTTCCTTTCGGGCACATCAGCCTCTACCATCTGAATACTACCGCGAAATGGATGCCTTTATCCAGTCATACAAGAAAGAACACAAGGTGGCGAAGAAGGAAGGAAGGACCAATGAGCAGGAAGCAGATCCCATATCTAGCACTTTGTTTCGTATGATTTGCTCCTGGGCTGTGAATGAAGGAAATATTTTTGTTCGGGTGTTCAGTCTTGCTATGTGGAATCTGATGTCTAGGTCAATATCAATTGATGGGCTGGCCTTTCATCATATTTAATCTGGAGCATCCGACTCAATAAAATTCAAGTATGATGAAACGAAGGCTGATAAAACAGGCGAGTTCGTTTAAGAAAAGAATTGTTATGCCAATCCCTTTAAGACACACGTATGCTTCTTTCTTGCACTTGGATGCTGGATCAGTCTGAATGCAGACCGATTAGAGAAAACAGAGCAGCTCATTATAAAGGAAGGGGCTAAACTTGGGACCACAGCTCAAAGATATTGCACTCAGCTAGTCAAATTGGTTCATAAGTAAAGCAGTATAGCCAAACACTATTTGCAATTCTCTCATTTCAATGCACATGGAATACGAAAGGGTAGTGGTACACATGCATCATCTGCCTCGACAATGCCACCATCATTTGTTTCTGTTGCTGCAAGGGGTGAATGGTCGATCGGAAAGATATTAGATGTTTATTTCAAGTTTGCGATGGGAGGTGACCAGTATCTTAGACGTATATTAGCCCTGCTTGATCCAAACGAGCAAGAATTTGCGATTCTCCCGCCGCACTGGAAGGATCCATGTCACGAGACTGTGCAAAGAGCGCTCAAAATAACATTCCGAAATGTTCAAGTTAAGAACAGCGAAACAAATCATGACCCTACTGGATTATTGTCACTTTAACTTGCATCCATTGTCCATCATTCCGGTTGGTTGTTATCAGTTTGCTCCAAATACACAGACCATCCCTTCCACTCAATCACCATTCTAAACGAGCCTGATCTTCTGAAGGATTTGAAAGACAACCATCTTACAACTGATCCGTCAGATCATGTACCAATTGCAACAGGTGTCCCTCCTAGTGTCAAACATTCACAGGCAATCGATCAAGTGCTGAATGTTTGCAAAAGCACTGATGCAAAAATCAATTCATTTATGGACCATATTTATCAGGCTGTGTCTGACGCGGTGGATGCAAAGGTGGCAGCCGAGGGGGGTGTCAACAGAGCGATACTACGGGCAACAATCCAGGAATTGAAAGATGAAATATTTGGAAAGATCTAGAGCATTCAAGTAAACAATCGTGCTCATGAACCTGATGAATTGGAACATAATAATGTTGAAATTGAGAATACATGTCGTGTTGCTGGCCCATTTGAGTTCCACTACAAAGGCACCAACTGGCCAATCCCGGAAACATTTAAATTCCCCAAAGAGACCAAGCGATTGCAGGGTTGGAGGATGTGGCTGAAGGGCTTGTTGATTGTTCCAATTCAAAACAGTACCGGATCAAGCCATTTATGAAAATGTCCGGGCGGGATCTACCTGAAGAATGAGTACAAACTGAACTGGAAGCCCATTTTCACCAAAATGATGGAAGCACATGGACTCACCATTCCCAGTAAACTGTCTGAAATCGACGAAGCCTTTATTCAGACAAGTTATGACATCGCAACCAAATATTTGAATGAATGCTACAGCTTCATTTTTGAGGCAGGAGATGGGGTTGTGTGCAATTATACGATCGCGACATGGCCGTCAAAAATCAAACGCAGTGAGGTCATGAAAAGAGGCACTGAGGCGGACAAAGCAAGATTGCCACCAATAAAAGCATACAACAAACAACATTCATATAAGCGGAGTTTTGATGCAGTACGCAGTGGTTCAAGAAAGAGAGCACTCCGTGGAGAGAAGAGGGATCGGATGAGTGGACTTGGAGCATGCAATATTGATGAGTACGACGATGCCTAATAAATTTTCAACAGCAGGGCGCGTTATTACGATTATGTAGAGTATCGCATGCATAGAGCGAAGTGAGTGAAGTGATGTTTTGTCATGAGTGATATGTTTTGTCACAATCACGAGCGAAGTGATGTTTTGTCACGGAAATAGAAGTATGGTATGATATGATACATCCGACTTTGTGAGGATGGTGCGATAAAGTTGACTGTGTGAGGATGGCGCAATAAAGTTGACTTTGTGAGGATGGCACAATAAAGTTGACTTTGTGAGGATGGCACAATAAAGTTGACTTTGTGAGGATGGCGCGCTAAAGTTGACTTTGTGAGGATGGCGTGATAAAGTTGACTTTGTGAGGATGGTTTGTGATGGAAACGAGGTTTGACATTTTCCGGGTCTTACAAACCGTTATATACGGTATTATGTGATAAAATATCACATAAGCCATCGCCACCTTTATGTTCAACTAGATAACCTCATTTCTACCATGTGAATTGATATCAAAATTAGTGGCAACATGAAGGTAGGTTGAAACGTAGGATTTCAATGAGCACTGATAGGTAGTTTTGCTTTGCAAGCGCCTGTGAAATGGCAGTGGGCACAACACATGTGCTCCCTACCCACAATTAATTAACACCCCAATATTAATGCTTCTTTTTTCTTGATTTTTCATCTTAACCTTGCCTGAGGTCATTTCAGTTATAAATCCTCTGGTTTTCGAGCAACACTTCTGTTTCATGATGTTTTTTCATGTATATAGTCCAATTAGCTTCTGGGGAGTCCATACAGTTTGGGGTATTCTTCGAAAAGAAATTTCCTACTTCATGTACATTTGTGTTACCTGCTACTTTCTGAGCGTTCATGAAATATAATTGTTTGTCATATGGTCACACATGGATTTTTACTTGATGAGCACACATTTCAGTCACCTCTCCCTGTCCATCTCCAGAGAATTCAACTTGCCCCTCAAACACTAGTGTGCAGGTTATTTTACGTGCGAATAGAAAAGTGATAAAGTAGTGGCTGCTTGTTGAGTATTTTCTAAGTTGCACAACTTTTGAGGTGAGAGTGCATATTATAAGCACCCCACCCTTTCTGTTCATGCAGACCACAACCAACTCCTTGGAACGTGGAGGATCATTTTACAAAGTGGGCTTAAAACCATGAATTTTTCATGTTTTCTGAGTTCTGTTTTTGTTTCTGGAACCTTGCACAGGACTGAGCACGACCATTGAAGCGACCGCAATGGTAAACATTGTGGCCATGACGGAAGAGCAACGGCCGCCATCGCCATGACAAGAACCAGCACCACGCCATGCACAATGACGATGGTTCCAAATGTTCCATGTCCACCTCCCACGGACATTTGAGGTTGGCATCTTGTGGTTCCTCCTCCAGGTCCCACTCCGCGTCCTCATCCAGGTCAGTTGTGAACCACCACATGGAAGAGCAGGGAACGGTCAGTCCTTGTCAACCCAAAAGGACTCATTCCTACTGGTACAATGACGAGGGTCATCATCATCTACCGACTCAAGATGGCGGAAGCATCTACGCCACCTTTGCTGCTCCTAGCAACAAGTCCAAGAAGGACGGGCGCAAGACGACCTAGGATGCTGTGCCAGCAGGAAATGTTTTCACCGTACCAGAGTGCGTCAACATTCCTAGCATGGAAGTCAAGCAGGAGCTGGCCAATGCTCCTTTTGATAATAGTGTCGTTAAACTAGAAGTAGTTACCGACACCAATGACGTCTGTTTTGAAAATAGAATATTTTTCAAATATTACAATGAGTCAGTTAGTGTACTCCCAAAATTAGACAAAGTAGATGATTCTTCCACTGATGGTTTGGTTTTTTCTGCTGGAAATGCTAATTTTTTTCCAAAACATGAATGTTTTGAACTGGAGTTTGAGGAACCCAGGTACAATTATCACAGGCAAAGATTGTTGTGCTCAGACGTGAATGCTCAGTTACTAACTGCACTGCAGACAGAATTGGGGCAGTCAAAAGCAGATGACTCCTGCGAGTACTGCTTGACTCAGGCTTGACTGTATCCATGATCAAGAAATCAGTCATACTGCCAAAAGTTGTCACTAAGACAATTTGTGAGACCAAAAACATCTCAACGCTTGCAGCAAACTTCTAGCGCAGGAAGTAGTAACTCTCAGAGATCTGAGACTGCCAGAGTTTGACAAAAACCGGCAAATCAGCCAACAAAAGGCTTTAGTATTTGACGATGATCACGTCAAATACAACGTTATACTGGGTATAAATTTCCTGTCAAAAACAGGGATCAAACTCAATTACTCAGAAGGCAAGATGCAGTGGTTCTATTGCTCCATTCCTTTGTCCTTTGTGCCCTCCAGGTGGTCTGGACTCCAAAGACTTTGACACAATGGAGGACATGATTTTCATCCATGCAGAAGATGAACTCTTTGGCAAAGATTGGTTGAGCTGCTATGCCACCAACATTCTGGATGCCAAGTACGAATGGACAGATGTAGCTGAAGTTGTGGACAAGCAAACACAACTCAATGCACATCAGAAGAAGGACTTGCTTCAGGTGCTGCAAGACAACAGCAAGATGTTTGATGGAACCCATGGTCTTTACCAACATTGCAAGGTACACGTAGAATTGGTACTCGTGCTAAGCCTGTACACGCTCGGCCATATCTGGTCCCTCGCGTACACATGAGCACATTCAAACAAGAACTAGATCACCTCATGGAAATTGGAGTTCTTATCCCAACACAGGAGAGTGAATGGGCCTACGCTACCTTCATCATTCCAAAGAAGGATGGTCGAGTACCTTGGGTCGGTGACTTACGCCAACTAAATAAGGTAATAAAGCGACGCCAGTATCTGCAACGATCATATTGGATATCCTGCGCAAGCGCTCCGGGTATAGGTTTTTTACCAAACTGGATGTCAGTATGCAAAACGACACTGAACTGGACAAGGAAAGTCAAGACCTATGTACCATTATTACACCTTTTGTCAAATATAGGTATGTCCGGCTCCCCATGGGACTCAAGTGCTCACCTGACATTGCACAGTCCATAATGGAAAGTGTTTTGTCTAGCATTGATGATGCAGACGTTTACATTGACGTCATCGGTGCATTTTCCCATGATTGGGATCACCATGTTCAACTCCTCGCCACAATATTGAGACAATTACAGGAGAATGGGTTTGCTAGTAATCCTTTGAAATGTGAATGGGCAGTTCAGGAGACTGATTGGCTAGGTTATTGGCTTACACCCCAAGGTCTTAAGCATTAGAAGAAGAAAATAGATGCTATCTTACACATGGATTGTCCCCGCAAAGCCACCGAACTGCGCATGTTCATTGGATGGATTAATTATTATAGGGATGTGTGGCCTAGTTGTGCCCGAATCCTCAAACCCTTGACCAATCAGTCCGGGTTAACAAATGTGCTCCTATCAAATGGACCAACAAAATGTAACAAGCATTCGACAAAATGAGTGCCCTCATGGCTGCCAATGCTGTCGCGGCCTACCCAGACCATAACAAGAGATTTGACATTTACACTGATGCCTCAGACTTCCAATGGGGAGCATGCATTGTTCAAGAAGGAAGGCTGGTTGCCTACTTCTCTCGAAAGCAGTCAAAATCACAGCAGAACTATGCAGTAATGGAGAAGGAAATGCTCTCAATTGTTGCTACCCTTGAGGAATTCAGGGGAATGCTACTAGGTGCTGACATTCATGTCTTCACCAATCATAAAAACCTCACGTTTGACACCTTGAAGATGCAAAGGGTCTTACGTTGGCACAATAAGGTCGAGAAATACTCACCCACATTGCATTATATAGAAGGACCCAGCAATATTCTGGCTAATACCTTATCTCGGCTCCATCGCCTGGTTACACCAGCTCAGATCGCGGAGGGGAAGAGTCTCATAGACACAGCAGTGGTTTCGGACAATGAAGACGAAGGGTACTTCTTGGACCAAGAGTACGCAAGATTCAATGATGATGAACTAAAGGAGATGTTAGAGTGCTACCTCAACCTCCCGGAATTCCTCATCCTGAGCGTAATCTGTTGAATTATGCTTACATATGTGAACAGCAACAGCAGGATGACAAACTGCTGGCTCTACAAGCACAATATCCCAACTATGTCAACTTGCAACCAGATCCAGATGTCGAGGACATCATCTGTTACAAGAAGGACCCCACTCAAGACAATTGGAAAAATGCCTTGCCGGACTTGATGGTGGATGACACAGTCAAGTGGTTTCACCAAGTAATGGTACACCTTGGAGAAAAAGGGCTCACTTAATTGTTGAGACAGCAATATCACAACTCACCCCTGCATCGACACATTGAGCAGCTCAAGTGTTCTGAATGTCAAAATTACAAAATATCAGGCTGTCCATACGGACTGTTACCCAAGCAAGAAGTATTTCCTCATAGATTCCGGCTTGGGCCATACTTCCTCCGCCTCCACCCCAAAATGATAACACCACAAACGTGTACTAGGAGCTACAGATGACGGAGGCACGAGAGAGGGTTCGGGCATCTCAGTAGGAGAGGATTTGGGGGGATTAGATCGGTGGTTAGATGGGGCTTTGTGGTGTCGGTTTGTTTGGATGAGGATGGGAGTGGGGGCTAGGGGAAGAACGCAAGGGGTGATTATCGTTTGGCTGGTGCAAGTGGCATGATTGATATGATGAAATTGTGTTTTTGATGGAATTGGATGAATCGTATGGTGGCTTATAATGCAGGAGGAATGGCAGAAGCATGCCAACTAATTGTATTGTGGAAGGGGGTGCGATGGCAGCAGTGTATGTGGGTGTCTTGTGAGCAGTGGAAGGGAATTGGGTTTTGAAATACAATATTGTACCAGTTATTGTACTGACAGGTGATGAGATGCAAGCCATCACACTTTTGGCGTGAATCTTGAAATTTTTGCTACGATTCATTCTAGATAGGAATTAGTAATAATCTGTCAAATTTCTTGATTTGACGATTTTTGGTCTGCAGCCTGTGGGAAGGGCAATATGTCGATTCAAGTAGCCCAATACGAAAGGAAGCATCTTGAGACACTACTGATGGATTCTTAAACATTGGAATAGTGAGAAATTACTTTTTCCCCTGCCAATGAGATGTGCCAAAATAGCCATTTTTTGACTCTACCGCATAAAGTATTTTGTATTAAGGGCCAAATAGGTCATGGGTCAAAAAGGGCCATTGCATAGTTTTGTATGCAATGGCCCGACCGGGGCTAGGAAGCGCTCCAGGAGCTCTTGCCTTTTCAAGGGATATGTTTGTAAACGTGCCGCTGATTGCTGATTGGCAGGCCGCTGCATGCGTACACGAACATCATGTCAATGAGAATTTGCAACGTGCTAATAGGAAGCGATGTCACTATGACTATGCTCTAGGGCAACAGGTTTTGAAGAAAGTGCACAACCCAACTAAATTGGGAGTAAGAACCAAAGGCCCTCACACCATTGAATGTGTTCACATCAATGGAAACTTGACCATTCAATCGCATGACGGGATCACCGAACGCATCAACATACGCAGAGTGCTGCCGTATCGTTGAACATTTTCCACTTACCCCAGTGAAGATGGCCTTGATCCATGAGCTGTATCCAATGTCTTTTTGAGTTTTTACCTCAGGTCGTTTTTCTCCACCTCTTCATTGGAAGGAATGAAAGTGGAGTTGTTTCGCCATTTGTTCTATTTGTTTGACTAATGACAGAGAGAGATTCTTGCCATGGAGGGGAAGAGTGTCCTACCCATGCCTATTGGCCCCTTTTTGTGTAAAGGAGGAAGTACAACTTGAGGTACAAATAAGGGGCCTAGATAAAGTAGGTGTAGGTATGTACCTACAGTAGCTCAAGGTAGGCTACTTACTTCTGAGTAGCATGGTCTGTTCCAGATACCTTTTGGGAATACAAGTATGTCAATACCCCCATCTGTAGCCGGTGGTAAAGATCCTACTTTCTTGTCCCTCTCCAAGAATCTGTAACCAACAAACCCTGAGAGAGCTGTGGTGTGGACATGGTGCTGCTGAGGAGGTATCTCCTCAGCCATCACGAGAACATCTAAGAGCCAGTTAGTTAAAATAATGCTCACTTTTTCCATTTCCAATTCATTTCTACTTTGTAACACCATAGACCGTTAGGCCAATCATGGGCAGATTTTGAAGCAGCACTGTTGATTAGCTGGTATTTTATCTTATTTGGCTGGGGATATACCTACCTTCAAGCATTGCAAAACATTGATGATTGCAGACAACTGCTCAACATAACTACAAAACATTCTTGAAACCTAAATAATGTCGTCCATGCCAAAAAGGTTCATGTTGACTAATTCTTGTTAAAAAACAAACTTGAGACTCGTAGACAGCCTGGCAAGTGTAGCTAGGCCAAGGATGATGATAGTGATTGCACTGAAGAGTCCAAAGATGAGGATGAGCATCCAGAGGAATCACAAGAATTAATAGCATATGACCTCAAATGGCAAAGTAATAGAGAAATACTGTTCCATTTGTGTAATCTTGTTTAGTTTGACATCAATGAAACTGTGAAAAATTTGGTGGTAACACCTGAATAAATTGACTGACTTCCATACATCTGTTCAGTATGGCAGAAGTGCCATGTAAGCTGTGGTCCTGTCAGGCTGGGACTTTGTAGGCCCTATGGACCGATCAGATCGGATCAGAGTGATTCCCACGAGCGCGATTAGCTGATCGATACTGCGAATCGGTGACTTTTTAGGCCCCAATGAATGCCCCCAATCCCATTAAGCCCCCTTTTTGGATTGGTCGATCGGTTCTGTCACGAGTTCGATAGTCCAATACAAGGCCCTATTGGAACTCAAATTTCCATGCGTGTTCAATCAACCAATCGGTTTTTCTATGGGCTTATTACGCGTAAGTACGTAGAATGATTGAAAGTGGCGGGAAATTCACAGACGTGGTGAAGAAAAAGTTGACGTGGCGAAGAAAAAGATGACGTTGCTAGAAAAAATATGACACGGCGGGAAAAAATTGATTGGACTATTGCCCTATCAGATGCGATTGGCTCGCGATTCCCAGCAGTTGCTCATACAAAGTCAAGTCCAATACAAAATGGTCCTTCACCAAAAATTCTGTCACGGATTTCGATCGGTCGATTGGGATCCAACCTTTCAAAGTCCCAGCCTCATCACTCTAACATGACCGTATGGCAGGCTGGCCTGTCTTCGCTTCTCTGTGGGATGCAGTCTGATGGGACTTGTTCATTGTTTGATGTCTGTCAGCACAACCCTGTTTAGGGTCACTTCAATTTGTGCACAATGCGAGGAGTGAGGACTATTAATTTATCCTATTGTGTTGGAACTACCTGTAGCCAAAAAATGCATTAAGTTTTGAGTTAGACTCACATGCTGACACTTCTTTGGGGTTTGTGATATTTTTGGTCAGTTTCCCCAAATGGTCAGTGAAATTTCCAGATTATAAGTTATAAATTGACACCATAGTGCTATCCTTTTTAGTAAAAAAAACATTTTTACTATAATTATTTATCAACGGACATAAAACATACGGGGTCGAAAAAACCACTGCAGGGTCATGCTGCGTCTTGGAAAAACCTGTTTTGTGACCATTTGGGGAAACTGACCAAAACTGACCATAAATATAAAATTCCAAGCAGCCGCTGCAAGATTTTTTAGCAGCAGCAAGAGCCTGCAAAAAGGAATTCGCTTTGTTTCGTTAAAAAGAAGATTGACAGTGGCCGCCAGTTAGCGTGCGCGCCGCGCTCGCTTTGCTCACGCCGCGCGCACGGGCACGACTTTTTTAGTGTTAAAGTGAGCTTCGCTCGTACAATCACGGTTTTGGTTCAAGATGTAAGTAAGGCACTTCCGTTTAACATAAAATTTTTGGTGATGCGTTTAGCATCATGAAAATATTTTTGGTGATCCATGTCATGTGAATTATGCCGTTTCCCTTTACCAATAGCACAATTTTTGGCCATGCTACAAATTGCTTTTAGATATAATTTTAGAGGTAATCACATATCAACAGAAGCGAGCGCGGCGCGGGCACGACTTTTTAGTGTTAGCGAAGCCGCTGTACAATCACGGTTTTGGTTCAAGATGTAAGTAAGGCACTTCCGTTTAACATAAAATTTTTGGTGATGCGTTTAGCATTATGCAAATATTTTTGGTGATCCATGTCATGTGAATTATGCCGTTTCCCTTTACAGCTGTTCAATAGCACAATTTTTGGCCATGCTACAAATTGCTTTTAGATATAATTTTAGAGGTAATCACATATCAATAGTTAAAGAATACCATGCGTATAAACCTAAAAACTTAGGCTTTTACAGGTATTTCCAGCAGAGTATATATGCATTCACTTATAAAATCCAATAGTGAAAAAAAGGTCTTCTGAAGAAGGAGAAGAAGACAAAACCTGCTCAATGATAAACTAAGATTTAAAAAAAATCTTGATACCTTCTTTTGTGATATTTTTGGTCAGTTTTGGTCAGTTTCCCCAAATGGTCAGTGAAATTTCCAGATTATAAGTTATAAATTGACACCATAGTGCTATCCTTTTTAGTAAAAAATCATTTTTACTATAATTATTTATCAACGGACATAAAACATACGGGGTCAAAAAAACTACTGCAGGGTCATGCTGCATCTTGGAAAAACCCTAGAACACATCTGATCCGCGATGGTTACGTACATAACAATGCCACAAACATACTACAGAGTGCGTGAGCGCAAGAAATATTAATGTTATATATATCATATCCAAAGAAATAATGATTGTGACATATCTCTAGAAGGGTCTTACCTGAGCGGTCTGGTCATGCTGGCTAGCAAAATGATCTGAATTTCGCTGTTATATACATAACGACGTCACAAATATACCATGTTGCGTGGGATGAAAAGGTTCGTCCATGTTATATTCAAAAACACATTGAAAATAATGAACTTTTTCTCAACTACCCTCTTACCAGTCATTCCAGGAGGTTATATTTATAACCAAGTTATAAATATACCAGATTCCTGCCCCTGTCAGAACTTCAGTTAATGAAAAGCACAATGCTATCATCAGTCGCATACATAACAAATTGGCCTTACTCTCAAAAGCCATAAGCCATGCTCTTGTCCATTCCAAAAATATCGACACCATATTTCCTCCGAATCCAAAATTATGGACACCATGTTGCAGCCATTTCTTCATCATCATGGACCTGTGCCATCCAAAAATATCGACAAGAAATTCCCCTGCGCGGTCCAAAAATATCGATACAATACTTCATGCAAATCCAAAAATGTCGACACCATACTTCCTGCGCCGTCAAAAAACATCAACATCAACACCATACTTCCTGCGCAATCCAAAAATAGCGACACCATGATGCAGTGACATCAAAAATATCGACACCATACATCCTACGCAATCCAAAAATATCGACACAATACTTCCTTTGCAAATCAAAGAATATTGACATCATACTGCCTGCAATCCCAAAATCGAACATCCGGCGCAATCCCAAAATCGAACAACCGGCACAATCCCAAAATATTGAAACCATCTTCCTTGGGTTTGGGTGCTCACCTGTTCTTGCTTTCATCTTTCTTGTTTAAATACATAACATCGTTATGGCTATAACACATGCCATCAATGTGAGTCACTAGTGTAGAAAAATAAGGATTCTTCTGATTAGAAACCATTTGTAAACAAATAATAAATATAATGATAAAAATAGTGCAACTTTCCTCTGTTTTCTCTTACCTCTTAAGGCGGCACACATCATGATTGACACCCGAAGTTATGTAGATAACAATTTTATGTACATAACGAACAAGTGAGTAGGAGGAAAAGTCATATACATAATAAATCGATTTTGTGCAAACAGAGGATCAGTTAGTTGTCGTTCGGTTTCCTTCTATGTGAAAACGCACGACCACGTAAAAATTCTTACCATACCACATCATGCTTGACGCCCTAAATTTTATGTAAATAGCATGTTATGTACATAACGAACACGTGAGTACGAGAAAAGTTATTTACATAACAAATCGATTTCGTGCAAACAGAGGATTGGATAGTTGTTGTCAGTCTATTCGAAAACGCACCATCACGTAAAAATTCTTACCATACCTCCTATCAATAGAGTTGTGTCCAGTTCTCATCCCGGACGTTTCGCCAAGATTGGGATTGTCCCGGGATGGGACCCAATGGGATCGGGATCATCCCGGGATTCGGCGGGATGACCAAATATCCGGGATTGACCGGGATTTTCCCGGGATATACAGGGATGTAGCCGGGATGATGGATACCTGTCCAAAGACTGCACAAAAAGTGCACGAACAAAAAGACTCACAAATGTGTAACAAACCTTTAACAGGTTCGTGCTAGCAGGTACGATACACATTATATCATGCTAGCAGGTACAATACACACTTTACGGGATGCTTGCGTTCGCAAAGATCATATCATTTTTCGGGGTAAATCCTACATAGAATAATTTATCTTAATCATAGGTACAGTACGTAACATATAGTACCCATCTGAACAATCCATTCGTGACGTATGAACATACATATGTACCAAGTTCAGCACGTAAGTACGTCACTCTTAATCCCGGGAATCCTGGGATCAGGGGTGGCGGGACGGGATAGCAATCTCGGCTGGGATATCCCGTCATCCCGGTTTTTAATCCCGGATGAGACACAACTCTACCTATCAAACAGGTCGATGGTGAAGTTCGCGCGATTCGCGAAGTGTACGTGAATTGAGCTTCAGTATGGTTGGCTGAGGCCCAACAAACATATTATTCTTTCTTCGCAGTTCGTGAAGTTGGTCATAGTGATGAAGCAGGATGGGCCACGGACATGAGGCTCATGTCCTGTGACCACAGCCGAATGAAATCATGCAAACAAACAACAATCAAAAACAAGTCCACCGGACAAGTCACTCACTAAGCCGCCCAGCCCTCTAACCCCAGCATGCATTCCACCATAAATTTGTCCCTTGTAGTCCTTGTGATGGTGGTACAAATCCATCACCTCAGCAAAAACAAGCAAAACAGTTCATGTTTGTCATGGTCAGTCATTTTTATCCCGGTAGTTTGGCTTGGTGGTCCAGAAGCATTGATGCAGCAGCCTCCACCCCAGCATGACACAAAAATTAGCGACGTGGCATGAAATTAAAAAGTGTGCCAGAAAAACGGCATTTTTGTTATCAAAAACCTTAATTGCTGAATATGATTGAGAAGATGTTTTTAAATGACATACAGACATTTATAAAAATATATGTACAAGTTCACTGAAGTCGCTTAAATATTTTTGTGCCTTGTTACTATTTTTATTAGTTCTCATATATAGTTCATACAATTATATAACCCATTTATATAAATGCAGACATTAATAAAAAATATCTATATGTACTTTTAATAACAGATGCTTTCTTATATTTTGTGGCCACTAACTTCGATTAAATATATTATATAAGCCATTTGTTTTGTGACCATTTGGGGAAACTGACCAAAACTGACCATAAATATAAAATTCCTTCTTTGGTAGGCTGAAATGCTTTAGCATGTATCTCGGTTCACAAGATCCCAAGGATTATAAGACATGTTTTCCAATTTTGTTAGCATTAGAATTTGTCTAGATTTTGTTGAAATTTGTATTTTTCATCTAATAAAACAACCCGGGACAGAATAAACCCTTATAGTCAGATTCACATTTCTCACAACAACATACCTCTGTGGGTTGATCCCTGTGACTCCACATGGTTGTTGGTAAACCTCCGTTGTGTGCAAAATTCACCACACATCTCAAGTGCATGGTGGAAGGGTGGACAGCATGGCAAAGTGATATAGCGGGAGAAAAAATATGGTACAATAATGCTACCACAAAGTAAATAGGAAAGATACCATGATTTTTTTCTAGTGGTGGCACCACTAGCTTTGAACAGATTATAAGAAATATTTTAATGTATATTTTGAGATTTTGTGGATCTTATGCACCAATATATATGGTATTTATTCACAAGCATCCAACAGTATCAAATTGTTAGTGGTTTTGACCTCATCACAACTCCCCCAAAGGCTAAGGTTTTAGATGCAACCATCTAATACACATGGTGAGGCACTGTGGGACTCCATTTGATCTTGTTGATTACAAAAAATGATAAGGGAAGTTGATCTCACTGTTCTCTGTCACATGCACTGAAGGATAAATGGTCTAGTTGCCTGAGTTATGAAATTTCTCACCTTGCATCCCATCACTTTGGCCCATTCTATTGTGGTTGCCAACCCTACTCCTGAAGTTCACCCCTACATCACCCTGCTATAACTTGAGAAGGTTGTAAGCTAGATTCATCTGGATGTGAGAGGCTTTTAAGCAATGCGGTAATTTTTTTAATATATTGTAAATCATAATGATACAGTTGTGATAATAGTTTGTTCAAAGACAACGTGATATTCAGTGTTGAAATTACCTTAAGACACTGTAATAGCCGTCATCTTTGTGTTGATGTAGTCCTACAGTTGTCTTAAATGCACTCTGGGGTCTGTCAATATCACAATATAGATGAGTTTTTCCTTCATCTCACTAAGTTTTCTTCGTTGATGGAAACCTTTGGCCCAGAGGGCTCTGGTCACTAAGGCAGTTAGCTCAATTGGCAATCCTTTCGGTGACTCAGTCACCATTCACATACTACCAGCTCTCGATGGAGACAAGATGGAACCTCCCCTCTATTGCTTATTTGGGGCATGAACTAGTTTCAAGGTTTGTTCGTCACTTTGTAAAGGGGCTAATGCAGCAAGGAAGCTACCATAGTTGATCATGGCCTTTTTCTCATGTTCTGGAGCCGTATTTGAACCACATTCATCAATAAAGGAAATCATGCAGTGGCATTTCTGTCATCGCAGAAGAGCATTGAAAAGAAGCAAGAGGGTACTCAAAGCTGCAATTTCATTAACAGCAAACATCACTATTTATTTCTATTGCTTATCATAGAAAGAGAAGTGAAAATCACGAAGAGCACCAGTGCCACTGAATGTCTCAAAATCTCCTGAAATACCAGAGGATGTTGGTGGCCCATCACTGTGAATTCTTTCGGTTCCAGACCGAGTTTTGTCAGTGGCAGTGGCAGGGACCAGGGTTGATGCCAACATTTTCGCATGTATGGACTCCTCTGTTCATATTTCATTGCATCTTAACAATTAAATCTTGGCAAAGGCTGACTAATGAAATGCGAGCTCATGAGATGGGAGACACTATGTCACTAAATTTTCTGGTTTAGTAAGCCACAACAATAATGGAAGCATCACTTTTTTATATGACAATGGCAGACATTCGACATCATGAGCAATCGATTTTGTGACGGTCTTTTCATGAGATCATGAAACAGTTTGTTTGTAAACTAGAATCATGAATAATAACCTCCTCGGTCACTTCTTCGGGAATGCGGGGACTCATAGTAATCATCAGCCCTGCTATCATATCCGTAGGAATAATCATCTCCTCTTCCAGATCCAGCACGTTCGTTATATACGTCATCATCTTGTGGCCGATCGTAGTACCCATCTCCGGCCATACTATCGTATGCCGAAAAATCGTCTTGGCCACTTCGATAGCTGCAACTGTCGTCGTAGTCATTGTAGGACCCTCGTCTATCGCCGCTTCGATAGCTATCATTGTAGTAGCTGTCGTTATGTTTACCATACCCATCGTGTTTTCCATATCCATAGTCACTACTTCGATAGCTATCTTCGTACCTATCATCTCGACTATATCCTCGGTCTCTATTATCATAAGGCCCATTCCGATCGTACTGATCGTCCATGCGATCATACTGATCCTTCGTATATTCTGACTGAAAAGTTCCATCGTCGTTTGAGGGGGGCCTGTCCCGATAGTGTCGCCGGTCATCCTCATCACCATAGATTTCTTCTCTTTCACGTAGCCTTTGCAATTCTTGCTCTTTCTTTTCTCTCTCGCGTTGTTTTTTCTTTGATCGCTTTCTTTCGTAGTATTCCTCTCGTTCATTCGGACTATAGGCGCTCCAGTCCATTCCATCTAGAGAGGTCAGAGAAGTTCGAAGCAGCAGCATCAGAAGCATGAAAGAAGACAAAAAAGGATGAATCAAAAAATCATTAGGTGTCAGCACGAAAACACATCAATGACTCTCTTACCAGGCTCATCGACATAATCATCATAACGCGGTTGAGGAGATCCCCTGCCACTTTTCTTCTTATCATCGTCCCTCCCCCCAGTCTCAGGATCATACAATATAATCTGTGATTCATCATACTCTTCATCTCTCCTTGCACTACCAGCTTGATCACTTTTGCCATTCAAATCGTTAAAAATCTCTTTTTTACTCCTTCCACTAACCCCACGGCTCTTAATCTTCTTTTCTCTCCGCCGCTGCTCGTACATTTCTCTTGTGTAGTCCTCTCCCACATCAGGTTTGCTCTTTTTCTCTTTCTTTGAGCTGTTTGACGAGGACGCAGTTGTATTGCCGGAGGAACTATTGGCGCCCATCATCCCCATCCCCACTGCCAAATTCGAGAGAGGCTTAGGATTGGGAGCACAATAAAAAATTAAAGTGACGACATAAACCACGCAAGCCTGCACACTTGTGAAAGCTGCGCTACCCATTTTACACTCTTTGATATCATCATTGCCACAGAATAATTCGCTCTGGAATAACAAAAACGTCAAACTTTGCGCCACTATGCATCCAATCATTAATAAAGTGGGGATGCATTTGCCACTCCAACACCCATTCTTCTTACAGCACTCGGCTAGTAACCACAGAACCACCACTGACGCCAGTGAAGGAGCTAAATACCCCCCTACTTTGGCAGCCATCTCCGTTCCGTTATAATGCTCCTTGATAAAGGCGTTATGAGGAATGCATTCCTGCTTGTCAGTTTCAAACGATTGAAGGCCCACACCGTGAGTTTCATCATTGGAGGAGACGGCGGAGATGAATTGGCAAGAAGAAAGAATTTTGGAGGATAGGATCATGGCGTAGACGAGGAGCATAAGAGTTATTACTCTGGATGAAGAGGGAAATATGAGGTGCCGATGCGGAAACGAAGTAGTCGAGAGAGAGAGAGAGAAAACCAAGACAGGCAAATCAGCCGTAATTCCCTTCCGGTCTACGGAAAAAACACACAACATTTCACAGCCCCGGACACGGAAACTGGCAGAAATCAGACATGGCTAACAGCCTGAAACCCGGAGACCGACTACGCGAACACGAACAAGGGCGAACGAACATCGAGTGGCCACGAAATAGTAACGCATGGCAGCACACGAGCTGCCCTCCCCGCACGCAGCGACATGTCCCATAAATGATAACGAGAGCACATGACAACGTAGCATCTTGCTTACCTGCAAACCAGAGCAAATATATTCAAGAGATCCATGATGCTTCGTTATTACGGCGGAATCGAACGCGAAAGACTAAGTATCGTTAGATATGCTGAGTTCTTTCCCAGTTCTGGCGCGCAACCCCACGTGGACCTGATTTGCACGCGCCAATTGATAGCCGGTTGAGTGATCGATTGGCCCCTGTCTGAATCCCACTCAAGATTGCACCCGTCCGACGTATACTAACAAGTAACTGTGCAGGCCGATCTAGTGAACACAAAAGCGCTATTCATCACTTGTCAATAGTCGCAAGACTCTCTCTTGTTATTTCACTGTGTGCTTGGCCAATGGGCCCCCTAATTCGTTGAGGGTTTCCGGGATAAAACGAACGATAATATCTAATAACTAAGAATTTGCCCTCTCAGTGCCCTCTCCATCGCTGCTTCATTGTGTGTGTATGTGTTGTAATGGTATGGTACGTGTTATTGTACCGTATGGTACCATATTGTGCAGACTATGGTACCATAAATACTACTTTTACAGCCAAAATCTCGTCTCGAGCCCACAAGCAAAGATGGTATCCGTATGGATGTCAGAAAAGTGTCCACTTGGTTCGAAGAGGTCACGAAGATCCCACGGAACGTCATTCTGGATCTTCCGTGGATCTTCCGTGAGTGCAATATTGATCACGTAGGTGAACCAGAGCTCCGAGGAGGCCATACCGAGCACTCCTCACAACTTAACATCAACAGCGGTTCACCACCACGATCAATAGGGATTAGTCCGTCAATGAAGCCATCCTTGGCCGGGACCTGATCAGTCGTACCATCGAGCTATCTGACGAATTTTTTATCTCCCCCTCCCGATTCTGCTGCGTTCTCAGCCTCTGATGTCGGACGACTTCCCCGACTTTACTCCTGGCCATTTTTCAGCCATCGCTGAGGCCATCGGGGGAGGTCCCTCGCATTCCTCGTCGTCCTCTCCTTCCCTCAGTCGTGCACAGCGGGACGGTGAGTTTCTTTCTCGTGGTGCAGCCGCTGTTGATGTTTCTGTTGTTCCGGGGGGGGTGCCACCCTCTCCCTCGTCGTGGGTGGGTATCGATCGCCCTTCGATCGACGATGTCACAGGTCGTCTTTCGGATTTATCCAGGGCGTTAATGGATGTCGACCGTGATCCTGAGATGGCGATGGAGTCCGCCTCGCTGTCGAACCGCCCCTCGAGCTCCCTTTCCTGGTCTGCCACCTCCGGCGAGCATACTACCCCCTTTACCACCCCCAAAATGAGCAATTCTCCCCTGCCTCCTCCCGCACTCGCGAGCTCATTTAAAAATCACCCGAAAAGAGCGGAGATCCTTGAGCTAATGAACAAAAAGACACCGAAGACTGGGGTCTGTGGCCTCTTCCGCTTTGATGGAGCAGAAGGGTCCATCTGTGGAGGGCGAGTTGGGAAGGACGAGTCGGGCATGTGTGTTAAACCCCGCTCCCTCTGTCTCGTCAAGTCTCACGCCTCCAGGAAAGCCTGGAAAGGCTTCGATGCTGCCAAACCTGATGGCGTGTATTTCATACGCTACTCCAAGTCCTCTGATACGGTCCACGTCACACCCAGTCTTCCCGCGTTGGTGGGCAATTCGTGCTCTATCATTCAACGATACAAAAGGCAGCTGGCCAGTGTCGAGACTTGGACCTCTCTCTTTCAAATGTCCCTGGAGAACTGCCAGTTAACCAAAGAAGAAGACAAGTTGGATTTGGAGGATGCAGACGCCCTTGTTGCCGCCAACGAAGATCTTTTTGGGGACACCTTTAAATCGGGTCGCAAGAAGCCGCAAATTACGGCTCCTTTCAGCAATTCCTCACCGAGCCTCCCCTCTGCTCAGAAACGTCATAACGAAGCTTTGGTCGCCCTTGAAGATAGGTTGCTGGAGGACGAACAAAGGATCTACACTCTGGAGTCCGTAGTGGGACAGGTCCCCAAAGATTCCCCTCAGACATCCCTCCGAGCGGGACTGGGGCACTTATCAGACCGCATGGAGGCACTCGACGACCAAATTTCGGCATTAGAAGCCCGAGTTGACACCCATTCAAACTCTCTCTCCTCTCTACATCAAGATCTAGAAAGAAAGCCCCCGGCTGTTTCATTTGGTCACCCATCGTCTATCTCCTCCAAAGAGGACATCACGCGCCTTAGGGCCGAGCAGGATGGGCTCCGACAGGCGATACTCGAACTCCTCAGGATGGTACAAATTGTTAGCCAGAAACCAACCATTTCACCTACCTTGCTTTCGGACATGGAGAGGAAGTTCACTCCTCTCGCTCTCTTCCACTCCGAATTGAGCTCTATTTACGCCACTGTCTCTTCCCTTGAACGCAAGGTCGAGATCTCCTTCGGGGGCGTCAGCTTTCGCAACCTCCAAGACTGCAAGGATTTCCTCGTCCAACATTGCCCTAATCAGGGAAAGCTTCCGGTTTATCAGTGTTTTACCACCCTCAACTCCCTACTTCAATCATTGGGGAGTGAAGTGGTCACTGAACAGGACTCCAACGCTGAGGAGGTCACTCAGCACAAGACGGGCAAGACCACCGCTCAGTCAAGAGTTCTGGCTTCTTTTAAATCGCGTACCCCATCCTGGTTGGTGAAGAATGGCAAGGAAGCAAACGACGACCCTTCGAACATCGACCCAATGACCGCCATGACATCATTCGAGACCTGGGACAAACAGATGGCATCTCCGGTTTAGTGCCTCAGGCACTGCAGGCACTGAAGTCCACGTACCCGACACTCGAGTCCCTAATCAAATCCACGTGCGACGGTCACCCGATGGCCTCGATGATCTTTCTCGAAATGCTGTCGACCTCGTTCCTCTTCCTCGAGAGATGGTTTGCCAAGACCGCTCAGTTTTATCTGAGGACCATTCAGAATACTTACCAGGGCCCAGTGTACACCAAGGAGCAGAAGCAATCTGTCTGAGATCTCACCAAGATCCTCTCAAGAGTTCTGTTCAACGAGCTTTCGGTGGCATCGGCATGCGCGAGAGCGTCGTCGACGGACGAGCCCTTCTCCTTAAACTCACTAGTCCTTTGGGCCACCATTCAACACCACGCCGTTATGAAGGCGTTTAAAGACCATGATTTTGAGGGCCATCCCGAAGTACAGCCAAGGGTCCTCGACTATCTCGGGCAAAACGCCGCTCCGAAGCAGTCTGTGGTGGCTCTGGAGAAACGTCTCGCCAAAGGCTTAGTTTCCTTGTCCCAAGCCATCTCAATAGCCAAGCAGGCCAAAGCCACCGCCGACAAGGCATTGTCGGTAGCGAACAAACTGGCAGGCGTTGCGGCCGGTCCACCTCCGCGTGGGAATCGCCGAGCAGAGGAAAAGGACAAGTCCTGACTAGACCCCTCTCTTAATCGCCCCTCCGTCGGCAATCCTACCCCCTCTTTAATGGCTGGACGTCATGACGCGGTTCCTCACCACCGAACTCCTCACGGCATCATCTCGGGGCGCATACCCATACAAGAGCTCGTGGGACGTTGCAAAGTTAGGGCGAAGGATCCATTGCCTTGGCTTTTCGTGGCCCCGGCACTGGGTTTCAAGCTTCTCCGCATTCGTCTGAAAGATTTGGATTTTGCCGCTGCCTTTTCCAACTTCTGGGATGACGTCCCTTTTCTCACCTGCAGACCACGATGGCTCCACCCTCAAGTCCTGCCAGATATCGTCTTCACCGATTTGCCCGGTCTGCCACCTCCCACGAACACCCCATACTGGTCACGGTGGTTGGTCCCACACGTGTTCCACTTCGCTCACTTGGACTCCCCCTTCACGTCGAAGGGGTGGTTCCTCGGTACCTTGGTCCTCTCTCACTCGTCAGTGGGGGGTTCTACCACGTCCACCACTCGTGTTGGGATTCTCCTCCCCCCCTACGCTCGCTCCGCGATGCGCCGCCCTCTCGGGTTGTCCGTCGTACCCCATCCAACCATGGCGCCCTCTCCTCAATGCCTTAGATAGCTTGGTGTCGGGCCCCCCCACTCCTCCTCCCCTTTCTGGAACAGAGGCGAACCCCTGTGTGCATCACTCATCGGGCACCCTTTTACCGTGGGGTCTTTTTCCACATAACGACCTGTCCGCTCCCACTGCGTGCCCTTGTGTTTTTAGCCCCACCAAGTGGGCAAAGCGGCCTCTTACTCTCCTCGAGTTGGGCAACCTCTGGGATCTTCCAATCCGCTTCCTCGACTTTGTCAAGGTTTCGTCTCGGGTCTCATTCCTCCGTCCATTTTTTCGGTCCCCGCCTGCTAAGTTACTTCACAGCGGCGCCGACCTTCTCCTCTCCTTCTTCTTACCGGGGGGGGTTTCTTATTTTTCTCTGGCCAAACGACCCTTTGACCACCCAGCGGGGGGCTCTCTTTGCCCAACCAAGCGCCTCAAGCCTCTTGCCCAGACCACCATGTCCCCTTCGCTCTCGCCACAACCTGCCTCCATCCCGCCAACTGAGGATTGGTCATCCGACGCTCCTATCCTCCCTCCCACCCCGTGTCTCATTAAACAAGACGGCCAAAAGGCGAACGACGCCCAGATCCCTTTCTCCTTGTGGGACAGGATGTTCGAGGATACTTTACCCCCTTCCTTGGGCCCTCTGTCACCCGGGTGGAAGAGTGCACTGGATCGCTGGCGCGCAATCTCCCTCTCCTGGTGGAAACGTTCCATTATCCGCTCCTTCTGGGAAGATCAGCGCAAACTCCTCCCAGCTAGCCTTCGCGACTCCCTCCGTCTACGAGCTGCGGCTTTCAAGATTGTAGCTCTCCCATTGGTGGCACCCCCTTTCACGAAATACACATGGACCCAGGAATCTCGCAACATTTACAAATCCGAATGGTCATCGTATCGCAAACGACCTGAATCTGCCTCCAACATAGACGCCGCACGGGACTGTGTGCGCTATGTGTCCCAGGCTTCTTGGTGGGAATGGGACGGTGGCTCCCGATTGTTTTTCTGGCGATGGCCAGAGCCTTTTCGCTCTTATGCCCGAGATGGACAGCCCCACCTCTGGACAAAGATACCCAAGCCCTTCAAACGCCCCCAGCCTGCCCCAAAAAATCCTCAAAATGGTACGCTAGTGACAGACAAGATTAGCAAGTAACGATTCAAGAACTATCTAGAACCTGGGGAGGTCCGAAGTTTAGTTCCTTACTTCTACGTGCCAAAAGGGCTTTCTGACGTCCGGGTGGTTTTCAATCGGACCTCATGCGGCCTTAACGATTGTTTGTTCGCGCTCCATTTCGCGCTCCCCACCGTCCTTGATCTCCTGAGGAGCTTGGATGTCGGCTACTATCAAGCCGACAGTGACTTCCAAGAAATGTTTTACAACTTTCTGCTACACCCAACTCTTTGACCCCTGGCTGGTGTGGACATATCCCATGTATGAACCAATGCCCAGTGGGAGGAAGTTAGAAACCGGATTTGGGAGCGATTCTCTTGGAATTACTTTGGGCAAACTGATTCCCCGGGCAGGTCAATCCAAATGGGTACTAAAGGCAAACTTTTGGTCATGGGAGACCGTCATGACCCGAAGAACCCTTATCAGTGGGACTCAGTCTCCCTTAATCTCCCGGGCTCATCCGCCTACGACGCCACCAAACCATGGGTGTCCAAGCGCAGGAAAGACGGGAACATTGCCAGTGACTCGTCTGTCTACGTCGACAACGGGCGCCACATGGGCCACGATCTCAAGGCCTGTTGGGACACAACACGACGATTTTGCTCCTTCATAGGCTGGTTAGGAATGCAAGATGCCTCGAGGAAACGGACCCGCCCTACTACCCTTCCCGGCCCTACAACAGGTAGCGTCATTCACACGGAAGGCTCCATTGTTCTCACGGTCACAGACAAAAAGTGGTCCAAGATAAAAGAACTCCTTCGCGAGCTGGATACGCTCACGACTGGGCAAGCTCCTCTCCCGAAGCTCCGTCTTGAGCAGATTCGAGGGTTTTTAATCTATGTGACGAGGACGTTTATGTGGGCAGACCCTTACCTCGAGGGCCTGCACCTGACCATCGATGGGTGGAGGATGGGACGAGACCACGAAGGCTATCGAGCACCCAAGCCCAAACCATCACCCGGTCATCGGCTCGTGTGGGAATGGGAGCACGCTAGATGGGGTGAGGAAGAAGACTCCTGCCTTCCCCCCCAACAGGAGAACCCTCCTCCTGAGTCCGTGGTGCCTGCCCCTCGCTTACGTTTCGACGTCGATGCTCTCTTAACCCTATTCCGGGGCAACACCCCTGCCCGCGTCCAAGTGCGAGCCAGACACACCACTGCCTTCTTCCTCATGGGGCACATCGAGTACCAAGCTGGAAACCACGCCCCTCACTTGGCTGAAGAATCTTCGAACTTCCGAGAGGCAGATAACCTGGTGTCGCGCCTGGAGGAACTGGCCAAATCCCACCGTCTGGACCAATCTGAGGTCTTCGTCATAACGGATAACCAACCCTTCGAGGGCACTTTCCACAAGGGGCACTCCTCCTCAAGAAAACTTAACGACATTATCCTCCGTCTCAGGGTACTCCAACGATCCACCGCCTGCATTCTACATGTCGTGCACGTGGCCGGTGTTAGACTCACTACAGTCTACGTACAGTAGGTACAGTGGTACTTAGGTTTACCTCCTACCTCAAGGTACCATAAACCTTCGACGAAAACATTTAAAGTTTCCACCAAGGTTTTGGTGCAAAGAGAAGTTACAAGTAGCTCATAAATTAGTTACAACCTGATCAATGCAACTACTCTTTGCCGCTGTCTAGCAGTTGTAACTAATTGTTACGAACCAAATCTATAAACGAAACAAGCCTCAATCGAAACCATGGGTATCAAACAAGACATCGAAACCGGTCTTTCCGACTGGTCAGTCACCAAAATCGAAGGCCAACCGACCGAAGAAACAATCAGCAAGCTTGAAAACGAAATCACTGAACTGTGCGCTTCCGTACCCACAACGAATGGAGGAGGGCGACACGGCCATGCTGGAATGATTGTCGAGTCAACGGCGTACGTCGCCTTCTCCCACAACGGAGTTCAATTCATCGCCCCAACGAATCCAGGACCTTACCCAATGACGGTGAGCACGGACGCTGCAACGCGTGAGAAAGAAGTGGCCGAACACAAAGCTGAGATCGCTGAGTTCGAAACATACCTTGGCGTGGAATCCGTGGCCCGAAAGAAAATCGTTTCCGCCGTCGATCCCGAATGGCTCGAAGCCATCCGTCATCCCCAAATGGGATTCAGCCACCTCACGCCCAAACAACTCATCGACCACATCCGCACCGTGAGCTCAGACCTCGACTTCACCGACGTGACGAACTTAATGAAACAACTCACCACGCCTTGGGACGTCAACGAGAACGTTGTCACCAAATTCGCCCGCGACGACCGCACCGAACAGTTGCTCACGAAGGCCCACATCGCACCAATGCCGGAACTTCGCCTCGCACTTGCTCTCGATTCCTTCCAGGCCACTGGCGAATACGAGATTGCACTCGGGGACTGGGACAAGAAACCCACCGCCGACAAAACCTTCGCCAACTTTCGCCCTTTCATCCTGAAGGAGTACGCGAAAGAAATCGAAACCCAACAATGCCACGGCAAAATCAGCAGGTTTTGGCATTGCCAATGCCGCCCAGGCCCAATCGCTCGCCGACCTTCGTGCCGAGCAAGAAGCCGAAACAGCATGGGCTGTGGCCGAAATCTCCAAAAGCCTACAAAAGGGCAATGACGACAACATGAAAGCGTTAGTTGACATGGTCGGCAAACTAGTCACCAAGCTCGACAACACAAACACAAACACCACGAGCGGAAGGCGCAATCGGAACCGCAACCGTGCCAACCTTGAAGGCAAGGCGCCTTGCACACACTGCAATACGGTGCACGCCAAACCCGACAACGAATGCTGGGAACTCGAGGCCAACGCCGCCAGCCGTCCCAAGGGTTGGACAAGCCGCAAGAAGACCACCTGACGGGTTGGGGAGAGCGAGACCACTGAGCATTGGATGCCGGGCAAAGTCGATACCACTAAATTAGCACACGGTTTCACTTACCTGGTAACCAATGGTCCCGCCTCTCCACCCCAACGAACAACTCCTCGCAGCTTACCCACACCTAAACCACCTGATACAGCACCGAAGAAACCCCCCTGGATACGACGCGCTGAAAGAAAGCAAGCACGGGTCACAGACATGGAAGAATTCGACGCACTGCTAGAAGAGTACTCACCAGCCGCCAGCTCCACAGTAACAATGCTTGACTCCGGTACCACCTGCCACCTCAACAAACCAACCGACGGTTTGCAACCGACGGGACCATCGCGGAAAACGATCATCACCGCCACAGGAGACACCAGTACAACTACAAGCACAGCACTACTCCCAATGACACAACTCCCAATGGCTGCACGCGAAACCCACATACTACCAAACCTGCAAGCGTCATTAATGAGTGTCAGTGTCTTGGCGAACAATGGATGCACAACAATTTTTCATCCTTACCACAAAGGAGTCACGGTACATGGACCTGGCGGCATCAACCTCACCCTCACAACAGAAGCACTGCTCCAAGGGTGGAGAGACCCCGACGGACTCTGGCGAGTGCCATTAACCACAAAGGTCACCGACCTCACAGCACACACCATCGCTCTTGATCGGCCAGCCCCACCCATCGCCGCCTACAGTGTCTACGAACTACCCTCAACGGAAAAGGTCGTGCGATTTCTCCACGCCGCGCTGGGCTTCCCAACAAAGGCAACGATGCTTGCGGCCGCGCGGAAGGGCAACCTAATCTCTTTCCCCGGCCTAACACCAGATAATATATCGAAGTTCTTTCCCGAGTCGGACCCGACGGCCAAGGGCCACATGAGACAAACAAGACAAGGCGTTAGATCCACAAAAATAAGTGAGGACAATAGTGACGATGACTACACCCCAACACCAGGAGTGAAGCACAAAGACGTGTACTTACGTGTGCTCGACATGACGAAGAAGCCGATGTACTCCGATCAAACCGGACGATTCCCGATCACATCAAGCAAAGGGAATAAGTATCTCATGATTGCCTGTGAAATGGACAGTAATTACATCGATGCTGAGCCACTAAAAGACAGAACAAAAGGCGCGTTAGTTGGTGCATACACTGCAATCTTCACACGATGGAAGCAAACAGGAATGATTAGCCCAAACTGGCACATCTTGGACAATGAGGCCCCTAACGAGCTCAAAGCAGCAATACGCGAAAACGGTTGCCGCGTCGAACTCACACCAGCAGACATGCACAGGCGAAATGCCGCCGAACGAGCGATACAAACATTCAAGGGCAATTTCATCAGTGTTCTGGCCGGCGTTGCCGACGACTTCCCATCACACGCTGGGACGAACTCATCCCTGGCACAGTACTGCAAACAAACCTCCTCCGACAATCCAATGTGACACCGACAATCTCAGCCTACACTTACCTCCACGGACCGTTCGACTACAACCGCATGCCTTTGGCGCCGCTAGGGTGTGCGTGTCAGTTCCATGTAAAACCTGGCAGGCGGAAAACGTGGGGTGAGCATTCATCCGACGGGTGGTACATTGGTGCATCACCAGAACATTACCGCACGCATATTGTATTCGTTAAGACAACAAAACATCTCCGCCTCTCCGACACCGTATACTTCAAACACAAACACATCACGCAACCAACAATCACGCCCGAGGATCGAATCGTCAAACCATACCAAGACCTCACACAGGCAATCAAGGGTTTTCCCAACTCCAAGGGTGGAGCAAACTTCGAAGCACTACAACGATTACACGAGGCTCTTTCGCCAGGCAATTCCTTGGTCGTTCCAGAGCCACCAGTACAACAACCAAAGCAGGACACGGAATACGTTCCAAGGGTACAAATAAACCCAACGATTCCAACACTCACCTACTACGACCGAGATCCAAGGGTGCCAATGGCGCCTCCAACCCGGATGATTGTCGCGTCGCCAACGGAAACAATTGTCGAATCACCTGCACCCAAACCTCCCCCGATTCTGCGCCCACCAACACAGCCACCCACCCAACCCAGCACCAACACCGACAGCATTGCCACTCGCACACGAGCCCGCCAACAAATCGCTGAAGAAGAATCCGAATCCATCGCAACACGAGTGAAATGCCGCACACGCCACGCCGCCAATGCCACCACAATGGAATTCACCTACACCGCCCTCGCCTCTGGAACAATGGAGCTTGCATGTCCCGTCCTCGACCCCGAGACCGGAAGGATGTTAGAGTACCGCCAACTCCGCCGCGATCCGCGCTACAAAGAAACCTGGGAAAGATCTGCAGCAAACGATTTTGGGATGTTAGCACAAGGAGTTGGAAACCGTGTAAAAGGAACAAACACAATATTTTTCATCCACAAAAGCGAAGTACCCCCAGACAGATTCAAAGACGTGACTTACCTAAAATTCGTCTGCAATGTAAGAACCGAAAAGGCGGAACCCAATCGAACCGGTGCCACCTTCGGCGGGAATGACATCAACTACCCCGACGATTGTGGAACCCCCACGGCAGACCTCCTCCTCATAAAAATCTTCCTCAACAGCGTCATATCAACACCCGGAGCAAAATTTGCGAATGCGGATCTCTCCAACTTCTATTACAACCATGACCTCAAACGTCCGGAATTCGCACGCGTCAAACTCACTGATATACCCCAAGAAATCATTAACGAGTACAAACTAAATGAGAAGGTGACACCTGACGGGTGGATCTACATAAAATGCATCAAAACAGTACCAGGCTTACCACAATCGGGTTCCCTCAGCCACGAAGCGCTCGAGAAACGCCTGAACGAAGAAGGCTACTTCAAGAGCCCACTCGTACCTGCCCTGTGGAAACACCGCACCCGAAACATCCAATTCGTACTCGTAGTTGATGACTTTGGCATCAAGTACATCAGGAAGGACGACCTCGACCACCTCATCAATAGCCTCAAGAAGTATTACGAAGTGAAAGTCGACCTACAGGGGAAAGAATTCGTCAAAATTGAGTTAGACTGGGATTACAAACATGGGAAAGTGCATCTCTCAATGGCACCTTACCTCAAAAAAGCACTCACGCAATTCGACTGCCTGGTACCCTCCAAACGACAGGATTCGCCCTTCCCACACACACCCCCAAACTACGGAACCAAAACCCAATTCGCGGAATACGACACTTCCAACCCGGTCGGCAAGGCGGAGCAAAAACACCTCCAGCAATCCAACGGAAAATTTCTGTATTATGCTCGCTCAGTCGACGGAACGATGCTCACGCCACTCAGCGCACTCGCCTCCCAACAAGCCGCACCTACCGAGAAGACGATGCAACAAGCACAACAATTTCGCGATTACGCCGCAACCCAAGAACCCGCGGTACTCACCTACCGCAAAAGCGGAATGATTCTCGCTGCCCACAGCGACGCAAGCTACCTAAACGAATCCGAAGCACGAAGCCGAGCGGGTGGACACCATTTCCTCTCCGAAAACGCCCCAATCCCCGCGAACAACGGCGCAATCGCGAACGTCGCGGAAATCATCAAGGGCGTCATGTCCTCCGCCGCCGAGGCCGAGATGGGCGCCCTCTACATCAACGCGAGAAAGGCTGTCGAAGAGCGCAACATCCTCGAAGAATTGGGCCACCCCCAGCCCCCCACGCCGATGCAAACTGACAACTCAACGGCGGAAGGCATCATCAACAAAAAGGTCCAGCCCAAGCGCACGAAAGCGATGGATATGCGTTTTCACTGGCTACGGGACCGCGCGGTCAACCAAAACCAATTCCGCTTCTACTGGAGACCAGGCCCACTGAACCTGGCAGATTACTTCACGAAGCATCACCCTCCAGCCCACCACAAAAATATGAGAAAAGAATTCCTCACACCATACCAAGATCTGTTGGAACTACGTAAGAAAACTCTAAGTTCCACTGCAAGGGTGTGTTAGACTCACTACAGTCTACGTACAGTAGGTACAGTGGTACTTAGGTTTACCTCCTACCTCAAGGTACCATAAACCTTCGACGAAAACATTTAAAGTTTCCACCAAGGTTTTGGTGCAAAGAGAAGTTACAAGTAGCTCATAAATTAGTTACAACCTGATCAATGCAACTACTCTTTGCCGCTGTCTAGCAGCCGGAACTTGAATGAAAGACTCCGGCATCGATGGCCTATCCCGGGGGGACCTCATGGAGGGCATGATGGTCCCAGGCACCCATCCTTTGGCCTTCGTGCCATTCCACCTGGGCGCGAACGACCGGGACGAAGGCAAGGTGCAGTCATGGGTCCACTCATGGTGGCGGGACTCAGAAGGAGGCCCTTGGGCAAACGCACCACTTAAACTTCTGACCCCCAATGACTGGTTCGAACTGTCAAGGACGAACTCGCCCAGGCTTTGGTGCCCCCCTCCCACGGCTATGACAGCCGTCTTAGAAATGTTCGCCGAGGATAGGATCGCGCACCCTTTCATCCCCCATGTCTTTGTGATTCCCAGACTTATGACTCATCTTTGGCACAAAGCTTTAAACAAAGACGCCGATCTCTTGGTCTCACTAAATACTAACCATCCTTTCTGGCCGCCTTGCCAACACGAACCCCTGATTCTCGCTATCGTCCTGCCTTGCAGCCCGGTCTCCGACTACTACGGGCCTTGGGTGGCAAAGGGAACTCCTTGGTTCCAAACCCTCCAGTCGTACCTTCAACGAGGCCTTCGACTATGGGCCCGGGGTAGACCCCACGAACTGCCTAACCTGGAGGGGCACCTGTCGGGTCTGTGGCACGATCAAGAAGAATGGCTGCGGATTGTTCTGCAGCAATTTCTACTTATGGCGCAAACATTTCCCCCCGTGCAGGAATGTGTGGTGCGGGGTTTGTTTCAAGCAAGCACCAACGGACCCCTTCCCCATACTCGAAAGCGAAGCAGATGACCTCGAAGACATGCCGATGGAAACTCTTGAAAACCCTGAATTCAAGTGCGGCAGGGACGGGGACCACCTCATGGGGGTTCCTTTTGAGTGCGACCTCTGTCACTTCAGGAACGTCTCCCTCAGGGACCCCAATTGGGGCAACTCCAAGGACGAGTTTCAACTGGTGTGTATTCGCCGCGTCATTCTTGACGTTCTGTGGGCCAGGCGCCCCTCGACAGTGGCACTCAATCGAAAACGCATGCTCCTGGACTACAAAGACGCGGCCTCAGTCTTCGACCTCAAATCCCTCATGCCCCCTCTGGGTTCTCCAGTTGTGAAAGACCGTGTAGGCATGGCAGTCGCGCAAAACACCGTACTTGCATCATTACGCCCAGGACTGTACGCCAGACATTTGCAGTTCCAAGCCATGCGCAAGACCCCCACGTGGTATTCGAATGTGTTTCACGCTGGCAGCGCCTATGCTACCGAATCCCTTTACGCGAAGAACGAGAGGAAACTGCATGTCACTTCCTGCCCCACCTCAGGAGAATGGTTCGTCAGATTCAAACAGGGAGCTAAGCTCCGAATGGGAGAAATCCGCAGACAAAATGAGGCCCTTTCTTCAGACATGGTTCACGCTATCCTGAGAGAAGTGCAACGTGACTGGTCCATGGCCTCCTCTGACTTCTTCAGAGCCACGTTGGAGGAGTTTGCTTCCTTCCTCCTGATTGGCTTCGGCGTTGCACTGAGAGGGGAAGAAATCCCATTGGTCTCCCTCAAGGGAATGTTGGACACCTGGGTTGAATGCACTACTGCCCAACCGTCTCCACATATGATGGTCACCTTACATGGCCGTTTCAAGGGGGAAACTGGCCTACGTTGGCACTGCCTTCCCCTCTCGGTCAACACAGCGAGCGGGCTACCAAACAAGCGATGGATAGGAAGGCTTCTTCGTAGGCGGCTCCACGTCGAGGACAGGCGTATTGGATGGCTCTTTGCCAGGGAAGATGGAACTCGCAAGTCTTTCCCTGAATTTGACCCCCTCCTCCTAGAGTATCTGGGTCGGGCGCGCTCCTCAAATCCCAAGATGATGAGTGTCCTTGCTGACATCAATGACTTCAGTTTCAGGAGGTCCCCCCGGAGCGGTGCCACCACAGAGGCTACGAATCGAGGGGTTCCTGGCCCAGTCATTGAACTTATCGGCCGTTGGAGGAAGAAAGAGGCGGCTCGAGGATCCGAGCCCGGATTGCCCATGAGGCAAGTTTATACCCGTGTTAAAGACACTTTGCAAGGTCTGTTATCATTCAGCCAAGCCTTGTGCGTCTTTTAGATGCGAGGGGGGTTTGTTATTGTGTTTATGGTATTTTTCTTTCTGCACCTACCAGGCCTGCTACAACATTGGAATTCCCTTCCGGATAATATGGATCAGGCTCTCGAGGTATTAAAGCGGTGCTCATACCCTTGCTCCTGAGACCAGACCTGAAGGCCCGATTTGTGATGTTGGGACACACCGCCTCTTCTACCTTTCGAGTTTCAAGAAGATTCTTTTCTTCCCTACTCCTCGGTTAGGTAGGAAGGCCCTGTGTTAAGGATGGAAAGGTTATAAGAAAAGAAGGGCAACTCTTTTCCCCTGTTGCTTTAAAATTATAAGTTACATTTCCCCCACTATGTGATCACTTTGTGAGATACCGTTGGGACAAGGACTTTGTAAAGAAGTTAAGATACCGTCTCGAGCCCACAAGCAAAGATGGTATCCGTATGGATGTCAGAAAAGTGTCCACTTGGTTCGAAGAGGTCACGAAGATCTCACGGAACGTCATTCGGATCTTCCGTGGATCTTCCGTGAGTGCAATATTGATCACGTAGGTGAACCAGAGCTCCGAGGAGGCCATACCGAGCACTCCTCACAACTTAACATCAACAGCGGTTCACCACCACGATCAATAGGGATTAGTCCGTCAATGAAGCCATCCTTGGCCGGGACCTGATCAGTCGTACCATCAAGCTATCTGACGATTTTTTTATCCCGCCCACCCGCCCATGGGTTTGTTATTGTGTTTATGGTATTATTCTTTCTGCACCTACCAGGCCTGCTACAACATTGGAATTCCCTGCCGGATAATATGGATCAGGCTCTCGAGGTATTAAAGCGGTGCTCATACCCTTGCTCCTGAGACCAGACCTGAAGGCCCGATTTGTGATGTTGGGACACACCGCCTCTTCTACCTTTCGAGTTTCAAGAAGATCCATTTCTTCCCTACTCCTCGGTTAGGTAGGAAGGCCCTGTGTTAAGGATGGAAAGGTTATAAGTAAAGAGGGGCAACTCTTTTCCCCTGTCGCTTTAAAATTATAAGTTACATTTCCCCCACTATGTGATCACTTTGTGAGATACCGTTGGGACAAGGACTTTGTAAAGAAGTTAAGATACCGTCTCGAGCCCACAAGCAAAGATGGTATCCGTATGGATGTCAGAAAAGTGTCCACTTGGTTCGAAGAGGTCACGAAGATCCCACGGAACGTCATTCCGGATCTTCCGTGGATCTTCCGTGAGTGCAATATTGATCACGTAGGTGAACCAGAGCTCCGAGGAGGCCATACCGAGCACTCCTCACAACTTAACATCAACAGCGGTTCACCACCACGATCAATAGGGATTAGTCCGTCAATGAAGCCATCCTTGGCCGGGACCTGATCAGTCGTACCATCAAGCTATCTGACGAATTTTTTTTATCCCGCCCACCCGCCCATGGGTTTGTTATTGTGTTTATGGTATTATTCTTTCTGCACCTACCAGGCCTGCTCCAACATTGGATTTCCCTGCCGGATAATATGGATCAGGCTCTCGAGGTATTAAAGCGGTGCTCATACCCTTGCTCCTGAGACCAGACCTGAAGGCCCGATTTGTGATGTTGGGACACACCGCCTCTTCTACCTTTCGAGTTTCAAGAAGATCCTTTTCTTCCCTACTCCTCGGTTAGGTAGGAAGGCCCTGTGTTAAGGATGGAAAGGTTATAAGAAAAGAAGGGCAACTCTTTTCCCCTGTCGCTTTAAAATTATAAGTTACATTTCCCCCACTATGTGATCACTTTGTGAGATACCGTTGGGACAAGGACTTTGTAAAGAAGTTAAGATACCGTCTCGAGCCCACAAGCAAAGATGGTATCCGTATGGATGTCAGAAAAGTGTCCACTTGGTTCGAAGAGGTCACGAAGATCCCACGGAACGTCATTCCGGATCTTCCGTGGATCTTCCGTGAGTGCAATATTGATCACGTAGGTGAACCAGAGCTCCGAGGAGGCCATACCGAGCACTCCTCACAACTTAACATCAACAGCGGTTCACCACCACGATCAATAGGGATTAGTCCGTCAATGAAGCCATCCTTGGCCGGGACCTGATCAGTCGTACCATCAAGCTATCTGACGAATTTTTTTTATCCCGCCCACCCGCCCATGGGTTTGTTATTGTGTTTATGGTATTATTCTTTCTGCACCTACCAGGCCTGCTCCAACATTGGATTTCCCTGCCGGATAATATGGATCAGGCTCTCGAGGTATTAAAGCGGTGCTCATACCCTTGCTCCTGAGACCAGACCTGAAGGCCCGATTTGTGATGTTGGGACACACCGCCTCTTCTACCTTTCGAGTTTCAAGAAGATCCTTTTCTTCCCTACTCCTCGGTTAGGTAGGAAGGCCCTGTGTTAAGGATGGAAAGGTTATAAGAAAAGAAGGGCAACTCTTTTCCCCTGTCGCTTTAAAATTATAAGTTACATTTCCCCCACTATGTGATCACTTTGTGAGATACCGTTGGGACAAGGACTTTGTAAAGAAGTTAAGATACCGTCTCGAGCCCACAAGCAAAGATGGTATCCGTATGGATGTCAGAAAAGTGTCCACTTGGTTCGAAGAGGTCACGAAGATCCCACGGAACGTCATTCGGATCTTCCGTGGATCTTCCGTGAGTGCAATATTGATCACGTAGGTGAACCAGAGCTCCGAGGAGGCCATACCGAGCACTCCTCACAACTTAACATCAACAGCGGTTCACCACCACGATCAATAGGGATTAGTCCGTCAATGAAGCCATCCTTGGCCGGGACCTGATCAGTCGTACCATCAAGCTATCTGACGAATTTTTTTTTATCCCGCCCACCCGCCCATGGGTTTGTTATTGTGTTTATGGTATTATTCTTTCTGCACCTACCAGGCCTGCTCCAACATTGGATTTCCCTGCCGGATAATATGGATCAGGCTCTCGAGGTATTAAAGCGGTGCTCATACCCTTGCTCCTGAGACCAGACCTGAAGGCCCGATTTGTGATGTTGGGACACACCGCCTCTTCTACCTTTCGAGTTTCAAGAAGATTCTTTTCTTCCCTACTCCTCGGTTAGGTAGGAAGGCCCTGTGTTAAGGATGGAAAGGTTATAAGAAAAGAAGGGCAACTCTTTTCCCCTGTCGCTTTAAAATTATAAGTTACATTTCCCCCACTATGTGATCACTTTGTGAGATACCGTTGGGACAAGGACTTTGTAAAGAAGTTAAGATACCGTCTCGAGCCCACAAGCAAAGATGGTATCCGTATGGATGTCAGAAAAGTGTCCACTTGGTTCGAAGAGGTCACGAAGATCCCACGGAACGTCATTCCGGATCTTCCGTGGATCTTCCGTGAGTGCAATATTGATCACGTAGGTGAACCAGAGCTCCGAGGAGGCCATACCGAGCACTCCTCACAACTTAACATCAACAGCGGTTCACCACCACGATCAATAGGGATTAGTCCGTCAATGAAGCCATCCTTGGCCGGGACCTGATCAGTCGTACCATCAAGCTATCTGACGATTTTTTTATCCCGCCCACCCGCCCATGGGTTTGTTATTGTGTTTATGGTTTATTCTTTCTGCACCTACCAGGCCTGCTCCAACATTGGATTTCCCTGCCGGATAATATGGATCAGGCTCTCGAGGTATTAAAGCGGTGCTCATACCCTTGCTCCTGAGACCAGACCTGAAGGCCCGATTTGTGATGTTGGGACACACCGCCTCTTCTACCTTTCGAGTTTCAAGAAGATCCTTTTCTTCCCTACTCCTCGGTTAGGTAGGAAGGCCCTGTGTTAAGGATGGAAAGGTTATAAGAAAAGAAGGGCAACTCTTTTCCCCTGTCGCTTTAAAATTATAAGTTACATTTCCCCCACTATGTGATCACTTTGTGAGATACCGTTGGGACAAGGACTTTGTAAAGAAGTTAAGATACCGTCTCGAGCCCACAAGCAAAGATGGTATCCGTATGGATGTCAGAAAAGTGTCCACTTGGTTCGAAGAGGTCACGAAGATCCCACGGAACGTCATTCCGGATCTTCCGTGGATCTTCCGTGAGTGCAATATTGATCACGTAGGTGAACCAGAGCTCCGAGGAGGCCATACCGAGCACTCCTCACAACTTAACATCAACAGCGGTTCACCACCACGATCAATAGGGATTAGTCCGTCAATGAAGCCATCCTTGGCCGGGACCTGATCAGTCGTACCATCAAGCTATCTGACGATTTTTTTTTATCCCGCCCACCCGCCCATGGGTTTGTTATTGTGTTTATGTTTATTCTTTCTGCACCTACCAGGCCTGCTCCAACATTGGATTTCCCTGCCGGATAATATGGATCAGGCTCTCGAGGTATTAAAGCGGTGCTCATACCCTTGCTCCTGAGACCAGACCTGAAGGCCCGATTTGTGATGTTGGGACACACCGCCTCTTCTACCTTTCGAGTTTCAAGAAGATCCTTTTCTTCCCTACTCCTCGGTTAGGTAGGAAGGCCCTGTGTTAAGGATGGAAAGGTTATAAGAAAAGAAGGGCAACTCTTTTCCCCTGTCGCTTTAAAATTATAAGTTACATTTCCCCCACTATGTGATCACTTTGTGAGATACCGTTGGGACAAGGACTTTGTAAAGAAGTTAAGATACCGTCTCGAGCCCACAAGCAAAGATGGTATCCGTATGGATGTCAGAAAAGTGTCCACTTGGTTCGAAGAGGTCACGAAGATCCCACGGAACGTCATTCCGGATCTTCCGTGGATCTTCCGTGAGTGCAATATTGATCACGTAGGTGAACCAGAGCTCCGAGGAGGCCATACCGAGCACTCCTCACAACTTAACATCAACAGCGGTTCACCACCACGATCAATAGGGATTAGTCCGTCAATGAAGCCATCCTTGGCCGGGACCTGATCAGTCGTACCATCAAGCTATCTGACGAATTTTTTTTATCCCGCCCACCCGCCCATGGGTTTGTTATTGTGTTTATGTTTATTCTTTCTGCACCTACCAGGCCTGCTCCAACATTGGATTTCCCTGCCGGATAATATGGATCAGGCTCTCGAGGTATTAAAGCGGTGCTCATACCCTTGCTCCTGAGACCAGACCTGAAGGCCCGATTTGTGATGTTGGGACACACCGCCTCTTCTACCTTTCGAGTTTCAAGAAGATCCTTTTCTTCCCTACTCCTCGGTTAGGTAGGAAGGCCCTGTGTTAAGGATGGAAAGGTTATAAGAAAAGAAGGGCAACTCTTTTCCCCTGTCGCTTTAAAATTATAAGTTACATTTCCCCCACTATGTGATCACTTTGTGAGATACCGTTGGGACAAGGACTTTGTAAAGAAGTTAAGATACCGTCTCGAGCCCACAAGCAAAGATGGTATCCGTATGGATGTCAGAAAAGTGTCCACTTGGTTCGAAGAGGTCACGAAGATCCCACGGAACGTCATTCCGGATCTTCCGTGGATCTTCCGTGAGTGCAATATTGATCACGTAGGTGAACCAGAGCTCCGAGGAGGCCATACCGAGCACTCCTCACAACTTAACATCAACAGCGGTTCACCACCACGATCAATAGGGATTAGTCCGTCAATGAAGCCATCCTTGGCGGGACCTGATCAGTCGTACCATCAAGCTATCTGACGAATTTTTTTATCCCGCCCACCCGCCCATGGGTTTGTTATTGTGTTTATGGTATTATTCTTTCTGCACCTACCAGGCCTGCTACAACATTGGAATTCCCTGCCGGATAATATGGATCAGGCTCTCGAGGTATTAAAGCGGTGCTCATACCCTTGCTCCTGAGACCAGACCTGAAGGCCCGATTTGTGATGTTGGGACACACCGCCTCTTCTACCTTTCGAGTTTCAAGAAGATTCTTTTCTTCCCTACTCCTCGGTTAGGTAGGAAGGCCCTGTGTTAAGGATGGAAATAGTCCGTCAATGAAGCCATCCTTGGCCGGGACCTGATCAGTTGTACCATCAAGCTATCTGACGATTTTTTTTATCCCGCCCACCCGCCCATGGGTTTGTTATTGTGTTTATGGTATTATTCTTTCTGCACCTACCAGGCCTGCTACAACATTGGAATTCCCTGCCGGATAATATGGATCAGGCTCTCGAGGTATTAAAGCGGTGCTCATACCCTTGCTCCTGAGACCAGACCTGAAGGCCCGATTTGTGATGTTGGGACACACCGCCTCTTCTACCTTTCGAGTTTCAAGAAGATCCTTTTCTTCCCTACTCCTCGGTTAGGTAGGAAGGCCCTGTGTTAAGGATGGAAAGGTTATAAGAAAAGAAGGGCAACTCTTTTCCCCTGTCGCTTTAAAATTATAAGTTACATTTCCCCCACTATGTGATCACTTTGTGAGATACCGTTGGGACAAGGACTTTGTAAAGAAGTTAAGATACCGTCTCGAGCCCACAAGCAAAGATGGTATCCGTATGGATGTCAGAAAAGTGTCCACTTGGTTCGAAGAGGTCACGAAGATCCCACGGAACGTCATTCCGGATCTTCCGTGGATCTTCCGTGAGTGCAATATTTATCACGTAGGTGAACCAGAGCTCCAAGGAGGCCATACCGAGCACTCCTCACAACTTAACATCAACAGCGGTTCACCACCACGATCAATAGGGATTAGTCCGTCAATGAAGCCATCCTTGGCCGGGACCTGATCAGTCGTACCATCAAGCTATCTGACGAATTTTTTTATCCCGCCCACCCGCCCATGGGTTTGTTATTGTGTTTATGGTATTATTCTTTCTGCACCTACCAGGCCTGCTACAACATTGGAATTCCCTGCCGGATAATATGGATCAGGCTCTCGAGGTATTAAAGCGGTGCTCATACCCTTGCTCCTGAGACCAGACCTGAAGGCCCGATTTGTGATGTTGGGACACACCGCCTCTTCTACCTTTCGAGTTTCAAGAAGATTCTTTTCTTCCCTACTCCTCGGTTAGGTAGGAAGGCCCTGTGTTAAGGATGGAAAGGTTATAAGAAAAGAAGGGCAACTCTTTTCCCCTGTCGCTTTAAAATTATAAGTTACATTTCCCCCACTATGTGATCACTTTGTGAGATACCGTTGGGACAAGGACTTTGTAAAGAAGTTAAGATACCGTCTCGAGCCCACAAGCAAAGATGGTATCCGTATGGATGTCAGAAAAGTGTCCACTTGGTTCGAAGAGGTCACGAAGATCCCACGGAACGTCATTCGGATCTTCCGTGGATCTTCCGTGAGTGCAATATTTATCACGTAGGTGAACCAGAGCTCCGAGGAGGCCATACCGAGCACTCCTCACAACTTAACATCAACAGCGGTTCACCACCACGATCAATAGGGATTAGTCCGTCAATGAAGCCATCCTTGGCCGGGACCTGATCAGTCGTACCATCAAGCTATCTGACAAATTTTTTTTTATCCCGCCCACCCGCCCATGGGTTTGTTATTGTGTTTATGTTTATTCTTTCTGCACCTACCAGGCCTGCTCCAACATTGGATTTCCCTGCCGGATAATATGGATCAGGCTCTCGAGGTATTAAAGCGGTGCTCATACCCTTGCTCCTGAGACCAGACCTGAAGGCCCGATTTGTGATGTTGGGACACACCGCCTCTTCTACCTTTGGAGTTTCAAGAAGATTCTTTTCTTCCCTACTCCTCGGTTAGGTAGGAAGGCCCTGTGTTAAGGATGGAAAGGTTATAAGAAAAGAAGGGCAACTCTTTTCCCCTGTCGCTTTAAAATTATAAGTTACATTTCCCCCACTATGTGATCACTTTGTGAGATACCATTGGGACAAGGACTTTGTAAAGAAGTTAAGATACCGTCTCGAGCCCACAAGCAAAGATGGTATCCGTGTGGATGTCAGAAAAGTGTCCACTTGGTTCGAAGAGGTCACGAAGATCCCACGGAACGTCATTCCGGATCTTCCGTGGATCTTCCGTGAGTGCAATATTTATCACGTAGGTGAACCAGAGCTCCGAGGAGGCCATACCAAGCACTCCTCACAACTTAACATCAACAGCGGTTCACCACCACGATCAATAGGGATTAGTCCGTCAATGAAGCCATCCTTGGCCGGGACCTGATCAGTCGTACCATCAAGCTATCTGACAAATTTTTTTTTATCCCGCCCACCCGCCCATGGGTTTGTTATTGTGTTTATGTTTATTCTTTCTGCACCTACCAGGCCTGCTCCAACATTGGATTTCCCTGCCGGATAATATGGATCAGGCTCTCGAGGTATTAAAGCGGGGCTCATACCCTTGCTCCTGAGACCAGACCTGAAGGCCCGATTTGTGATGTTGGGACACACCGCCTCTTCTACCTTTCGAGTTTCAAGAAGATCCTTTTCTTCCCTACTCCTCGGTTAGGTAGGAAGGCCCTGTGTTAAGGATGGAAAGGTTATAAGAAAAGAAGGGCAACTCTTTTCCCCTGTCGCTTTAAAATTATAAGTTACATTTCCCCCACTATGTGATCACTTTGTGAGATACCGTTGGGACAAGGACTTTGTAAAGAAGTTAAGATACCGTCTCGAGCCCACAAGCAAAGATGGTATCCGTATGGATGTCAGAAAAGTGTCCACTTGGTTCGAAGAGGTCACGAAGATCCCACGGAACGTCATTCCGGATCTTCCGTGGATCTTCCGTGAGTGCAATATTTATCACGTAGGTGAACCAGAGCTCCGAGGAGGCCATACCAAGCACTCCTCACAACTTAACATCAACAGCGGTTCACCACCACGATCAATAGGGATTAGTCCGTCAATGAAGCCATCCTTGGCCGGGACCTGATCAGTCGTACCATCAAGCTATCTGACGAATTTTTTTTATCCCGCCCACCCGCCCATGGGTTTGTTATTGTGTTTATGGTATTATTCTTTCTGCACCTACCAGGCCTGCTCCAACATTGGATTTCCCTGCCGGATAATATGGATCAGGCTCTCGAGGTATTAAAGCGGGGCTCATACCCTTGCTCCTGAGACCAGACCTGAAGGCCCGATTTGTGATGTTGGGACACACCGCCTCTTCTACCTTTCGAGTTTCAAGAAGATCCTTTTCTTCCCTACTCCTCGGTTAGGTAGGAAGGCCCTGTGTTAAGGATGGAAAGGTTATAAGAAAAGAAGGGCAACTCTTTTCCCCTGTCGCTTTAAAATTATAAGTTACATTTCCCCCACTATGTGATCACTTTGTGAGATACCGTTGGGACAAGGATTTCGTATAGAAGTTAAGATACCTGGAATAAGACATTCACAAGTAAGACCACTAAAGAAGATTATTTTTCTTGTATATGACAACTTTCAATAGACTTTACTTTATGTAAGATCTTATTCAGACAGTCATATTAACAAAGATACGTCACATTAGTCACAAGCACGACAAGATACCATCACGAGTTGAAGTTGCATAGGTTTCCAAATGCATGAAAATCCGTAGGGGAGGAGTCATAATGATGGCCAACAAGCAACCATGATCAGAGTTCGCATTCAGAGAAAAAGAAGCGTAAAGTTAAGACCAAGAGGAGGGATGCTGTCATGTGCGAGAAAAGCAATGAAGAGAGGTTTGACAGGTGAGTGGGTGCATTTGCTTCAATGAGCATGGTGAGAACTACAAGAAAACCACTTACTCAAAAAAATCGTGCGGAATATCGTGTTTCTTGTAGATCTGGGATGTGAGACTTGTCGAGGTCCGAAATTTATGAGCACTTCCAATGACCAAAAATTCAAGATACGAATAATAAAGAAGTGTATGGTACAAGAGAAAGAACTTTTGATGCCTGCCCCTGATCGTACACATTTAAAAATGAGAACAGCGAAACGGGCCCTTCGTGACTCTTGTGAATGTATTTTGTCATTTTGTAATGAAGAAACATAAAAAAAACCGGAACGTTCCCTTTAAAATATCTAAATTATAGTAACTGTATGTCATCAAAAATTTACCTGTTCGCCTGTAAGTCTATTTCAAGTTGTCATGACAAGAAAAAATCTTCATGCGAGGTCTTACATACACAATACAACGGTTGTCATCTGCACTTGTGTTCTTACAATTTTAGGTAGCATGTCATCAAAGGGGGAGTCTCGTTGTCACATCACGGAGAACCACTCGTTACACTCGTGGTTCACCGTGATGTGACAGAGATTCCACCTTGATGACAAGCTACCAAAAATAGTAAGAAAACTCGTGCAGATGACAACCGTGGTATTATTTATAGTAATCGTATTGTAGAGGCCTAGGAAGTGACACGCTCCTTTTCTCAACGGGCGCCCCGCAGAAATTTTTTTTGTTGTCCGCCAGAAGAGATCCAAAATCTCCAAAACCCCTCCACCATGGCCGCCGAAGCCGTTTTTTGACCGTAACTCAACAACCAACCGGAGTTTTGAAGATCGGATTTTTTTACTGGATAGCGCCGGACTCACCCGATGCAACAATACCCTACTCGGGTCCAGAGCACCAATACTGGCTCTACGAAAAATTGTAGACTAAGTCGGCGATTTTGGACTCGGACGACCACCCGCAATTCCCTTCACGTCGTCGTCCTCAATAATCAACCGTCGCCACCCAAAAGAAGCCATGCCGCCCTATTAATCTTTCGTGAAACAGCGCGATGTATTTTTATGATCAAGGCAGCATGGGATCAAATATTTCAGGTCAAGGAGCATGGCTGCAGACATCGACAGAGGGACGTGCTCAGGACTACACAAAACAATTGAAGTGACCATTGGTTACGCCACCATGAAGGATATTAAAAATGGAGAAGAACTTTCTCAGTCTCATATGCAGAAGAAGTAAAAATCGAGTAATAGCTTTGTCCAAGAAAGTTATTCAAACAAAACAAAACAAAACAAAACAAAACAAAACAAAACAAAACAAAGCAGAACAAAATATGAGAATCAAAAAGAGCAACAACATTATTGCCTCCTCCTTCAAAACACAACGCCACAATAAACCGCTCAAAAGTTGGGTGAAAACAACAACAAAGCAATTAACGAGTCAACAATCTGCACGGCGTTGAACAGAACTTTCGATTGATCCTTTTTTCAAATCAAAGAATTTTTCTATTTATTGCGTCAATTATCTAATTTTTAGTAATTCAGGTGTCATCTCAACAGTGATAATGGTTATTTGATACAATCATTATCGTATTAATGTAATTATTCTTATGCTGTTGATTTACTCAAACTTTTAAATGGTTGATTGTTGCGTGATAGTTTGAAGGAGGAGGCATCAATGTTGACAGCTTCTTTTTACTTCTCATGTTTGTTCGTTGACCTGAAATATTTGATCTCTTGCTTCTTGATCATAAAAATACATCGCGCTGTTTCACGAAAGATTAATAGGGCGGCATGGCTTCTTTTGGGTGGGACGGTTGATTATTGGGGATGACGACGTGAAGGGAATTGCGGGTGGTTGTCGGAGTCCAAAATTGCCAACTTAGTCTACAATTTTTCGTAGAGCCAGTATTGGTGCTCTGGACCGGAGTAGGGTTTTGTTGCATTGGGTGAGTCCGGCGCTATCCAGCAAAAAAATCCGAACTTCAAAACTCCGGTTGGTTGTTGAGTTGCGGTCGAAAAACGGCTTCGGCGGCCATGGTGGAGGGGTTTTGGAGATTTTGGATCTCTTCTGGCGGACAACAAAAAAAATTTCTGCGGGGCGTCCGTTGAGAAAAGGGGCGTGTCATTTCCTAGGCCTAAACAATACCATGTTTTTTGCAAGTCTACAGGAGAATTAAAAAACTCCATTGCGGTTCCTTGGTTTTGTGTTAGGCTTTTCATTTTTTTAGACTGTAACAAATCTGAGATTTGAATGTGATGCCGTAAGGGGATAAAAGGCGGTTCCAAGACTATTCGCCAAGGAATTCCGGGAAAGTTAAAGTTAAGACTGTTGAGGAGATGCCATCAACAAGGATAACTAATATTAATTATCAGGCATGGTAAGTGTCATCTTCACCAATTCATTGACAGTTGCTGTACACCATCATTGTCTGATGTTGTGTGCAATCTTCCATGAATTCTCAAAATTGCACACTTATGTCCTCATTGCCATCTTTGGGTCCTGACATATTTTCCATGTATTTGTAAGACTGCTTGCTGAGATCATTATTTTGTTTGATGAAAACTTTCTTTAGACTTTTTTATTGTAATTGCTTATTTAGAAATATCTAGCAAAGTAAAACATGTCACAATAATCCCCATCATACCCTTATCCCTAAAACTCTCAACACACAGTTATGACCTATCACCCCCTCAAAAGGAACTTTCCATCAGAAGAGCACCAATGCCTGAAACTTGACCGTCTTGGAGTCGTGCGAGACAGGCAACTTTGCCAGTTTTTTGGCTTTGTTGATAGTAGTAGATAGTATGTTGACAGCACAAGTAGATAGGTCAACTTTCTATCAACTTTTTGGTCTACTGTGTCAATACAAAAAGGCTTTTGTTTTTTCATGTCAACATGTCAACCAACTATCAACAAGTAATGAAAACATTGATAGTTGGTTGATAATTGGCATGTACCACCTACGACTGGCTATCTAATTTGGCTGATAGTTGGTTGACCGATCGACTCAAACTGTTGACTACAAAGTTGTTAGATCAACCATCTATCAACTTTGTTGTGGACAGGAGTTGATATGATCTACTGTTTAGTTGGTACTTGATTATATTCAATCCCCTCAATCAAGGTCAATTGGGTCAATAATTGGTTGATAGTTGACCAACTTTTGGTGAATTTGCTTGTCTTGCTGATGTTGGCGAGCGAAATCGCCCGAACTCGGAAGAGGGGAAGTAGCACGAGGTTTTACGTCCTGCAGGACCCAGGCAAGACTGGAAGCCCGAGCGCACCCAATACCGTCACACAAGATAGTCTGAGTGACGTAACTGTAGAAGTAAATCATAAAATCCAAGAACTAAACTCACAACTAGCTGTTACAGTACTACTGGGCTACAAAGAATTCCAACGTACTTCGAAGTAACTTGAGGAAGTTACGAAGCCAAAGAGAACACGAATCACGAGAAGATGACTGACAACAGCTTGAGCCAGATCCCATATTGGGATGGAAAGTTGGAGAGTTTTGGGGTGTACATAAGCAAAATTGAGGCGTATGCGGAGTTCATGGGTGAGGGGGATGCATTGGATCCCGTGTTGGTGGCAAACTGTCCGACCAAGTCGGAGTTTGCGGTACTTGACGTGACGAATCCCACAAATGGACCTCTTGTTGAGCTGTACAAGGCCAATAAGAAGCTGTGTGCAATAATCGCGCTGGGTCAGGGAAAGAGTCACGGTATTGCCTTGTTGGGAAAGACAAAGAGCGATGACTTCCCCAATGGGTTAGCGCATGAGTTTGTCGTGAAGGCCAAGAAGGTGAACAAGCCCTTGGATGCCAGTGCCATGATCGAGTTGGAGACTGAGCTAGACAAGCTTCAACTGAAAGGCGCAAGAGATTTCTATAATGAAGTGGTTGGTGGTTTGAGTGCTCAACAAGTACGAGGTCACAAAGACTGATCAGGAGTTGCGCATGTTGATGGCCCGCAAGAATCACGACACGTCATAAGCGAGATTGATCTTGGACGAATTGAAGTCATTGAGTCCCGATTTTGACGGGCTATGCAACAGTGTCTCGGAAATCCAGAGGCTCACGAAGAGCGAGAGTAAAAGGGGTACCTGTGAAAAGGAGGTACACCTTGCTTCCGTGGAAGGCGATGGAACGTTCGAGGGAAAGTGCAGGAACTGCGGCAAAGTGTGCGGATACAAGGCAGCAGACTGCAAGAAACGCAAAGGGGAATTGCACAGCACGGTGGTTGTGGGAGTAACCACGAAGGGGGCAATACAAGCTTGAGCAAGAAGTGCAATTTCTGTGGCCTGAAGGGTCATAAGGAGGCGGAGTGCTACAAGAAGAATCCTGAGAAGGCTCCAGCCTGGTACAAGGAGAAGGCCGCCAAGAAAGAAGCAGCATCCTCAAGCATTGAGGTATCCTTGACGTCACTAGTCCAGGGGAAGATGGGAATTGATGTACCAGCTGAAAAATGCGATGATGTGTTGGCAATACTGCACCATGAAGACATGTGGATCTGTGACACCGGGGCCAGCACACATGTGACAAGGTACAACGTCAGAGCAATGAACATTTGTGACATGATGGTGTACAGCCTAGGGCACACTGGCTCGGCAATGGAGTCTACCGCCCTGATTGACATCCCTGGGGTCTTCATGAGCAAAGACAGGAAAACCAGGATGAAGGCAGTATTGAAAGACTGTAGTTTTAGTACGAAGCACAACTTCAACCTGCTTAGCATGTTGAAACTGATACATAAGCAAGGGTGGAAGATCATACGTGGAGACGAGGCCTTGATACGTATCGAAAACGGGAAGGGTGGAACTGTCGAATTTGGCATTGTGGTGCCTACCAAGAAACGGGCAATATACGCATGCAGGTTTGCGCGATGTGTTGAAGTAACCGCTGGGTGTGACCAAGCCCGAGGCTTAGTATCAATATGGTCCATTGCCTGTTGGGTCATCGGAACAAAGACTCTGTGCGCAAGACAGCTAGGGAACTTGATTGGATGCTAACACGTGGCGCGCTGAAGCCATGCAAGCACTGCGCGCAATCCAAGGCAAGACAGACAAATGTTCGAAAAGAATCGATCACGCCCAAAACGGATATACCTGGGTATAGGATCTATCTAGATTTGTCCAAGGTAACAATCAAGACGGAAGCATTGGACAATGCCACAATCAACTGCAATATCTGGAAGGTCCTGGTCTGTAAAGCAACAGGAAAGAAATGGAGTGACTTCACTGTGACTAAGAGCAAGATGGTGGAGCAAACATGCGAGCACCTGCACAAGATGAAGTCACGTGGCATACCCGTACACTACATAAGGTTAGACCCAGCTGGAGAGAACCACAAGCTTGCAAAACATGCCAGGAATAGTGATTGGGCCGCGTTACAGCCCCTTGATTTCGAATTCACATCACGAGATACAACACAACACAACAGCCTTGCTGAATTGGCATTCCCATATCTTGCGGGAAAGGCGCGTGCAATGATGGGAGCTGCAAGGGTACCCAAGGACATCAAGTCCAAGGTGGCACTAGAAGCTATTGCGTGCGCAACGCAGCTTGATGGGCTGGTCGTGGTAGACGTGAAGGGAAAGTTTGCCACACGTGACGTACACATGTTCGGTGCGAACCCATCGTGGTCTAGCAAGCTTCGAGTATGGGGCAAAGCTGGAGTCATGGCAGAAGGAAAGGATGCCAAGACAGGTGATCGAGGAGCCACGATGATGTTTGTGGGATATGCTGATCGTGAAAGTGACAGCGGCGGATGTTGGACATGCGGACTTCTCGAGTTGTCATGAGTCGTGACATGTCATGGCTAAAGCGCATGTTCTTCAAGGATGAGGGGACAGGCGTCATAGACCTAGACTCCCCAGAGGACCTAGAATCTGAGTTAGGAACAGAGTCAGTTACAGGGTTAGGTATCAAAAATGCAGATGATGTCACAGCAACGGGACCAAGTAACAATCAGCATGAGAAGTCGGGAGGCACGGTGACGTGGAGCAGTCCACTGGTCGTCGGACCCGGTAATGCGCGCACTAGGGCAGGTTGCGCAATTAAGCCCCCTGACAGGCTCACGTACACAGCAGCTGTGGAGCTGAGGTACCTAGGAGAAATGTCTGAACTAGATCATGGCAAGATTGCCAACACGTACATGGCATTGCGAACCATGGAAATGGCACTACTTGGAGCGGGCGTAGGCGGTGGTATTAGTCACACGAGTCAGCTAAAGGTACTAAATTACAAGAAGGCCATGAGAAGCCCCAACGCCAAAGAATGGCGCAAAGAGATTAAGAAAAAGAAAGCACAATTCGACAAGTATAATGCCTGTACTGCCATCCCAAGAGATTCACTACCACAGGGTGCGAAGGTTCTCACTACAACATGGGCCATGAAGCAGAAGTCGAACGGAACGCGGAGGGGAAGGCTTAATGCATGAGGGTACGAGCAAGTAGATAGTGCCGCACCGGTGACCAATCCCATCATAGTGCGTATCGTACTCATGCTGTACTGTATGAATAGTACCTGGACATCAGCCATTATCAATGTTGAAAGGCCATTCCTTCAAGGGTGATTCGCGAACGGAGAGGAACTATACATTGAAGTTCCGGATGGATTCCAAGTATGGTATCAAGGTGATGTAGTCTTGCAAATGAACATGCCACTGTACGGTACCAAGCAGGCCGCATACTGTTTCTTCAAGATGTTCGCAACACACATAAAGGACACGACCTACAAGCAATCAAAGGCTGACCAATGCCTGTATTTTGGCTTGTATTTGTGGCTTGGGTTGATGACCTCGTGGTACTAGGACCCCCTAAGTTGGTTGAACAAGTCCAACGGGATTTAGAAAAGGCTTTCACATGCAAGCAAGAAGGGGAACTCACGGAGTACGTGGGCAGGAAGCTGACCATTGTGCGTGACGCAGAAGGATGAGGTACTGTAAAATTGACGCAGCCTGTTCTCATCAAGAAGCTTGGTGAGGAGTATGAAGTGCCAGAAAGGCCTGTATCAAAGACACCTGCAGTGGCGGGGCAATACTCGTTAAAGGGGATGGAGACAGTACAGTATCTGGTGACACAATCAAGTTGTACCGGTCCGCGACTGCAACATGCATGTTCATGATGCAGTGGTCATGCCCCGATATTTTCAATGCAGGACGAGGACTAGCTAGGCATATGACTGCGCCTAGGGAGGCTCATGTCCAAGCACTTATGACCTTAATTAAATATGTCACGCACACAAAGCATCAAGGCTTGGTGATATCCCCAAAGGATATGTGGAGTGCTGGCTACAAGTTGGAGTTAAGGGAAATAAGCTTTTTTGTCAAAGTCATTTGCCCTCTAAAGCATTTTAGTGTAGATTTCAAAATTTTATCTCTTTTAGACCACACCGAGCGGGGTTATGGTATGTTTTCGCAATTCTTGTGTATGCTGTAAGGTACAGTACCATACCAAATGGTACGGTACCATATCATCTCAGGCATAAGAACATCTGGTACCTACATAGGGGTAGTTGGTTAGAAATCGAGGTTCTGTTCATGTCATGCGGGAGTCCCAGAAAGTGTACCGATTTCCATAGGCTAAGCTTATTTGTGTTTAAGCCAAACGGCTTACTCTTGGAAAATGGCTTAATCTTTAGAGTAAGCCATTTCCCAAGAGTAAGCCGTTTCAATTGAATACGGCTCACTTTAGAAAAATGGATTAGTCTTCAAAGTAAGTCTTTCTGATAAGATTAAGCCTAATAACATAAGCATCTATATTTTTCTTGTGAGAAAGCTAGAAAGTGTGCCATTTTCCGAAGAGTAAGCCATTTAAGCCTGAAATGGCTTACTCTTCAGAAAATGGCTAATTTAAGCTGTTTTGTCAAGAGTAAGCCGTTTTTGCTGAAAACGGCTTACTCGTGGAAAATGGCTTACTTATCGAAAGAAAGCCACTGAACGGAATTCATAACTTGTTCTTAGGAACATCATGTTGGGATAATTAATTCGTCAACAACTATCAATGTAACTACGGCACAACTCATTGGTACCATACCTATAAAGGTTTTAATTTTTATTCCTTAGTCTGCCAATCAACTCTGCTTTCACCCTTGCCCATCCTCATACTACCAGAGGTAGGTACCAGTTGTTTAGTGGAGGTCAAACTACCTACATGTACCATACAGAGTTCAAGTACCATATTCTCCATTAATAAGCCAGTTTAAATTTAGTTGTCATAACAGAGGCTCTTTTCCCTCAACTCCGTTTAGGCTACATGGAAGGTCAGACTCAGATTACGCAACAAATCCTGATGATCGTAGAAGCATTTCGGGCGATCGTGTGTTCGTGAGTGACATCCCAATTTCATTCCGAAGTGTTACACAGAAGTTTGTGACGTTGTCAGTGACAGCGGAAATAGCAGCGGGAGTCATGGTGGCACAAGACATGCTCTATATATACAGGCTAGTGGAGTCATTGGAACTTGAAGTGGAACTGCCCATGGTACTCAAGATGGACAATTCCGGCACAGTAGACATAGCAAACAGTTGGAGTGTAGGCGGTAGAACGCGTTATGTGGATGTACTCAACTACTTCTTAGACGAGCTTAAGGACCAGGGACTCCTGGTCATACTCATACGACACATTGCAGGAGAGTCGAATGATGCTGAGATCTTCACCAAGAATGTGATGTCAGCGATATTTGAAAGACACATACCACTGTACGTGGGATACGACGAGTATGCAAGTGACCGAGGTTCGAGCGGGGAGGCTGTCAGCGAGCGAAATTGCCTGAACTTGGAAGAGGGGAAGTAGCACGAGGTTTTACGTCCTGCAGGACCCAGGCAAGACTGGAAGCCGGAGTGCACCCAAGATAGTCACACAAGATAGTCCGAGTGACGTAACTGTAGAAGTAAATCATAAAATCCAAGAACTAAACTAACAACTAGCTGTTACAGTACTACTGGGCTACAAAGACTTCCAACAGCTGATTCCTTGTCATGCATGGGCACTGAGAGCAGCAACTGAACTGTGGCTGGCAGACCAAAGACCAAAAGGATTCCCCATGTTCATGCCAGCATTATTAGCCAAACTAGTGATGAAAATGCAACAAAAGCCATGTCCCTTGGAGTCCCCACATCCCAACTGCTTTGCTGCTGTGCCTAGAAGCTCAGAAATAGTGTTAACCCTAATAGGGCAACAATTCAGAATACACAGTATTGGGAAATCCTCCTTGACATAACGCAGCCTCAAGTTCAGAGGCCACTTTGCAGTAAAAGTCCTTCTGTCCTGGATAATCTTCCCAACATAATGATAGATAGTGCTCCCAGGAGATGAAGGGTGAGTCTTATCTCAATGGGGATGGAATGATATTCGCTCCTTGCAAGCATTGTGTTTATGGCTGTGAGCTTGGGAGTCTTGTCTTCTTTAGGAGCAAGATCATACAACTTAGACCTCAAAGTTCATGTCCCACCTCAAACACTCCCACCTCCAATTGATCAGCAAGAAATTCAACACTCCTTCCCTCCACAAAACCCAAAGAAGAAGGCATCAATGATTGTGCCAACCTTCACCTGTTCTACTTAGGATTCTCCCCAAGAATGTAAATGCAAAGGTCTTTTGAGTCCTCAGGTTTTTTAGGATCTGACAATCAGCACCAAAGCCATTCAAGAGAGCCATGTTTGTTCCACTGTAATCAAGCACTTTGTTGAGGTTTGCTATTAGACTTCCTGCAAAGTTGAAGTCTTGGTTCAACTGAAAAATCAATCTCATAGGTCCTTGGATATTTTCAAGATATGACAATACATCATGATGGGAGTAGGTTTGAGGTCTGGGTGGATGTGTCTTTTTGGGTGTTTTAGAAGGTAGAAACCCAAACAAGAGAGCTGACACCATTCTCCTTTCTCCACAGTGATTTCTCCTGTACGATGATAGCTGGTATGGCTTGAGTGCTGTCAGGAGCTGTGGCCATTTGCTTGAGCTTGAGGTCTTGGTTCAACCACAGAATTGTTCCATGATGCCCAGCACAAATTAAAGAAGGAGTGCTTCACACACACTCTCAGGTTTACTGCACACATAGAGATACCATTTTTTGCTGACAGAATGTTTTCTTTGTATGCCTTCAGGAATTTAAACCAAGATTATCAGAGATGTTGTACCTGGTTTCAAATTCTAAAACATGAGCTTTTTGTATGGATAAAAACAAGTTCAGGCGTTATCAGGACAGCAGCACAGGTGGTTGTGGGCTTTAGATTGGTGCTTTTTCTCAATGGGAGCCTTCTCAAGATTGATTTTACTGGGCTTCAGTACTTTAATGACTTTTGCCTTCTTGGTCGCACTTTGGACTTTCGACTTTAGTGGAATAGCAAGATTTTTCCCAGCCTTCGGAACCTTGTTTTTCTTATTTGTTTTAGTTGGCATCTTGTAAAAATGAAAATACCATTTTTTGACCAAAAATGAGAAGAAAGAAAGAGATTGGGTATCATACTTACATGATAAGTACCTTGTATAAAACTCCAATGGCATCTGCCTTTCATGATCAAGAGCCTGACTTAATGATTCATGTGAGTCACTTGGCCTATTTCATCTGTTGAAGATTAATTAAACAGACAGACATACACAAATGTCCCTTCAAAACATTATTTTTGAATTACCTGTTGTATCAATCAATTATTCCTAGTACTGCTCAGTAGTTGAAGTTGTCATCAAGGACGAATAGTTTTCACATCTGGCATTGCATACACAATACTGATCTGGTCATTACCACGCCTTGTCTTACAGACATTAGGTGTAAGTCATCAATTGGGGAGTCTCTTTGTCACCTCAAGGTGAACCAATCACTTTGCTTGCGGTTTGTCTCAGTGTAACAGATGCTCCACCTTGATGACTTATACACAAAAATTTAAGTTTTTGGGCCTCTGGTGAGCATCAATGCAATTTCTGCGACAAATCCAACAATGGGGAGTCACTAGAACCAGCGACCACAACAAGGATTATCTTCACTGGTGAGTTGAGAAGAGGTTCATATCATTTGAGGTGGATTGAGTGGATTTCTGTTGGATGCAATGTCACTGAGTGGCGAAGTCAGAAAAATGAGGTTCCCAATTTCTGCAGCAGCGATTGCACTTAAATATCTGGGTCGTGGGCTTCCAAAGGAGTTATAAGCTCATGTAGGGACTGCTGGAAAGCAAAAGACCAAATCTTTTGTTATGTACACCCACAACAAGCTCCTTCCATGAGGCTGGTGTCTTTTATGTCATCCTATATAATCACAATGGGTATTATGGAGTAACTGATCATATGCAGACAAATATACACAGTTGCGTTGTGCAATTTTCAATGAGGAGGCAAACGTTGTTGTTGTACCAGTCATGTGTATAGTGCATACTTAGGCAAGGTGAATGTCTTAGTAGGCACTCCTTTCATGCTTATTAACTCCTATTGGAATTGTAATTTTCATGCTTATCAGCCCCATTTGGAATGGTGATTTTTATTGATTACTCCAGAACTGGAGGTTTGATAATGGGTGATAGGTGGTACTGGGTTAGCATTACACTTATTTATGTAAACTTTTTTATACTTAAGCATGTTTTCATAAATATTTCCTCTTCTCCCAATTTTTTGTCAGCTGTGGTATCTTTTGTCATGGATCATTGCCAAAAATATCATCGATGTGGAACACTAATGGCAAATGCATTTGTATTGTAGATCTTTGTTGATCACAAGCCCTTCTAGTGAATGATGGACAATTCAGGCGACGATATGTCTATAGGAATATTTTTAAGGGGAATTCAAGAGTGATGTCAGTGAGGCTGAGCAACCTTAGCTTCTATGAGATTTTGAAAAATAAATTATGACTATTCGAGCTCTGATATAGGCCTTATGTATCCTCCATATCTGGAATACAGTGAACTAGATTAGCTTTATGAAAATAAAACGACTTAACTCTACTTTGCAATTCATACCTGTTTCCCGAGGCAAAAATGTGGATAGGTATACATTGTACATAAGCACAAAACAAATAGTAATTGGTATGCAGAAATATACACTAACTTTACATCCAACAAAAAGAAAGGAAGCAATTGAAAGTATGATGCTCCTGATTGGAGCTGATTGCGAATATTTTGAACCTGATTAAATTTATATCAATTGATTAGAATTGGTCAGATTGATCGTGTTTGATCTTTAGAGAGCATGTGGAATGCATGGGCCCTAAATATTTTTTGTGTCATGTGGAATAATGAGGTATGATTTGTTATACCTTAAAATGAAATACAGTGTATGCTGCATCTTGTCTGTATTTTGTGATGATTTGTGATGGTGATGATGTCCCTGCAATTGATTACAACTGATCATAATTAATCACAAATGATTTTGATTGATCTCAATTGATCATGATTGATTACAATTGATTGTGATTGATTGAAAGTACTTATGTTCCTGTTTGCAATTGATTCGAAGTGCTAAATACCTGATCCAGAAAACAATTAAAATAATACTGACAATCAAAAGTGCACTCCAAGCTGTTTAGTTAGATTTAAGAATCCAATAATGAGATTGAGATCAAAGATATTATAAAAGAAAGTTGTTGGTGGAATTCCATGTGCTGAAAAGGCTTGACAATTTAACTTCCTTTGTTTTGGTGCCCTTCACTGTTTTCCCGGTCTTCCTATTCTAAAAGTGTTAATTATCTTTTGGTGACTTGAGTAGGTAGACATAATTAGTGTTGGAATTTGGGGGACTCACCTGAATTCCAAGTTATTACTTCAAAAACAAAAGAGAATCGAGAAAACAAATAGTATTTGCCAACAAAGCTAAATCATAACCAATATTGTCTCGAGAGGAACTTGTTGGGATCGTTTTATGTACTATTTCTTGCATTAAAATGCATCACTAGGTACTACGTAGAAAGTAGCCCCACAAGGAATGAGTTTGATTGTCTTCTTAAAAATGATTGCCTAATATTAGTTGCTGTGTTTTCTCCTTAACTTGTGAATGATTAGTAAAAATGCAAAGGCATATCTCAAACAGCCCAGTTAGATATAGTTTGTTCTGTACATCAAAATGCAAAGAGTGTCAAAATACTCCAGCTCCTCTCAATATATGTACAACTAAGAGCTCCATTTTATTCATAGTGAAATACGACATCCTCTTTTATCAAAGCAGCCCTGATTCATTGATGGGCCCCATCGCTTTGGGTGCCTGACTAGTATAAAACGTGAAGGGTGTATGTTTGGGGGACAGAGCCATAGCCAAGTTTTTTGAAACAAAATGGATTTTGGGAATAACCATAGTTAGTACAGAGCTCTCACTAAGAGGAGCTGAGATTTGCCAACAGCTAATTATACTAATTCCTAAGTCCTTTGAACTTTAATTTCATGTGGCTGAAAAGTCTTGTGCACCTACTTAAATATTTCACTTAGCCCAGACTAGCTACTTTTACTAAACAGCTTACACTGACAATACGTTGTCTGAGTCATCAAAGATCTTCAGTGTTGTCACGATGATCTACAGTATTGTCATGATGGGTTGTCACAAGGTAGCCGGCAGTCATCATGTGGGTTACCCCAAGGGTTGTCACAAGACCTAAGACCTTTATTGATTTTCATCAGAGTCATCACAAGGTTCATCATCAAGGGTTAACAGGGTTGTCACAAGACCTTCACCACTTGTCAGAAGGTCATGAGATGAGTCGCAACATTGATAGTCACCACATTTGTCAGTTAATCTTGACAAAAACGTACAAGTGGCAACATTGGCTGTCCTGTTCGAACAACGTAGGTCTAAACAAGGTTTCTCAGATATGAACTTGCAAGATTTGGTGTCCCTTGGAGCTCAGTTACTGTTATGTAAAAAACGACTATTTTCTGGATCTTGAAGTCCAAATTTGTTAGGTTCTCTACAGAGAGTCCATCGTGGGTTGGGGTGTGGGCTTAGACACTGTATAGATGGAGAAAAGCCCAGATTTGACGGGGATGATGTAAAAATTTGCACATTTTTTGATATTGCACGAATCCTGTGTATAGGTTGTGTGTATCCTTCTCGTTTCTTATTTCCACTCAGCTCAATTTTTTCTTATCAAGCGACAGACCACCAAAAAGAGCTGATCTAGAACAAAGGATTAATTGGAGGGGCCAGAATGAAGTGCGAGTCGTTTGGCATGTTTTTTTAAAAATAAACGTAAGAACCGCAATTCTAAACTGACTACTATTCGGAACCACTTGCTCAAATCAGCTGTTACTATCTTCTGATCTGAATTTGTCTCGGTAGCAATGGAATTAAATCAGCCCTTATTAGTATTCACAATGAAGTATTCCACATCTCGAAAGATTTGTCTCGCCGCGCTTTGAAGTTCTGCATCACTACCCACATGACGTATGTTCAAGTAAGTGATTAAGATAGCACACCCCTTCGAATCCCGAAGAATTCGTCCAAAAAGCGTACCACTGCGATGGAGATATTGAGTGGCAGGGACAAACTTCTTCCTCTTCTTGATTGACCATTTGTTGATCATGAAATCGAATCCATCTAAGTTGTCCAACTCGTTTGGGTCAGACATGTGGCAACCATCGTAAACAAAACCAAATTTCTGTGTTAGGGCACTCTCCACCAAATCAACAATATTCTTGTTCCGTATTGGGATTGTTAAAGGAACTACAAACTGAAAGGACGTGACACAAAATTCTATTACGATACAAAGTAACAAAATTGATTTGTGATCACATTTCAGTACGTACCGGATTCAAAAAACATGACCGGAGAGCTGAGTAATGTGGAACGCTGACAAGCTTAAGGCCATATTGAGTGCATCTCCTCTGAAGAAGCTGTGCTTGTTGTTCGATTTTTGCGGAAACTGCTACGAGCCATTGAATAGTGATGCGGAAAGTTCGTCGAGTATCACAGTTTGAATCATGAACCATTTCCATCCAGGTATATTTCTCATCGCCACGCTTTCTGAGATCAACTACGAAACGCTTGTCGTCTGAACTGCTTCTTGGATTAGAATCATTTGTCAAATAAACCTCGATTTCTGTCTTGTTTTGAGAATCCTTCGGCTGTAGCTTTATGAAATAATCTATCAGTCGCTGAAACTTACTGACGTACTCTTTTTCTTCATTTAGGTCGGAGAACTGATCAGGGATAATAACAAACGATATTCTTGGATATCGCATGCCTTCTAAAATGTGGGTGATAGCGTCTCCACTTATGAGCATGTCCACCTCATTCCATTTGTAAGGGCTGGTGTATTTCGAAAATGTCTGGGACACACTCACGTAGTCCTATTTCAAAGATACCAGAGTACGTCAAGCCTTTAATGTTCTTAATATTCTCAGCCAAATCAGAGTGGAGCCGTCTTACCTGCATCAGTGTGGACCATAACGAGTAACGATATATCTGAGGATTTTCGTTTTCTGCGAAGTTAGCATAGTATTGAATCACATCAACAGAGTCGTTACTTGGGTTGTATGAAAGTTGCTGGATTTTGTGACCCATACTTAGGGTATGCTCAAGAATGTTATCGGTTGCATCGCGGCGAGAGGATATAATGGCACGAGGAACAATTTGGAAGTCTTGAATAATTCTTTGAGCCTGTTGTGCGGATAAGATAATTTGAGACGATATCAAGGGTAGCGTCACGAAAATAAATCGACCTCACCACTAACTCATCAAGTAGCTCTGTGTGACTCTTGTAATTTGTTTCATTCATTGGAGGAAGAGTGACAGAGTATTGTTTTATTCGGAATCTTTCTTTGTCCTGAAGCTCTTGTGTTGATGGATGGAAATCTATTGTTATTGGTAAAATTGCTGGTTGGCAAAGTGATTTCCAATTGGGACCTGCATGGCGTTTAAATTCCTCTTCTCCCAAAGGAAACACATGCGACCATCTACGACGATTATGAGTCCTCTTCGCTAACACCTCATCCTCGTCATCTTGCCTAAAAGGATTCAAAACCCAGTGCTTTCGTCTGCGCCGATGAGTGACATGCTGATGTGGCTGGACCCTTTCCCCGCGATTCGACTGATTTTTACTCGGGGTTTGTTGAACTGACGGGATTTTTGGATGCTGATGTTTTGGTGTTTTTAGATGGATTGATCCACTGGATTCTCCAACAGGTCGAAAAGAGTCGTGAAAGACGGAAAAACTTTTGCGGCGACTTCCTAAAGGGTTGACACTACCCGACAGCGCTTCTGGAGCAACGAGTCTCATCACGCTTGGCCGAAGACCCTCCATACGTCTGTCAAAACTAAAAGGCGTTAACCCAGAATAATGAGGCGATACTACCATAGACCGTGTGCATGCTTCCTCCGATATTTTTAACGAATTTTCTCGAATGCCCACAGCTCTTACTACAGAAGGCAGTTCTGTCACAGGTCTATTTTGCGCTTCTTTGGGATTGTCGTAGTGTTCCAATGCTGCCTCTATACCACTTGTAGGGAGCAAAGGGGAAGGACAGCTCGGCTTGGCGGGAAAACCATGATCTGTCAACCTTTCAGGTTGATGCTTGGGAGGATAAGAGAAAGCCTTTTTGTCATAATTCGACATCATTTTCTTCAGAGCAGTTTCATCTTGCAAAAAACTTGAGGACAAAGAATCATCATAATCAAAATTCGTTACACAAGGGTCTTCTTTTTCGTCTGACGCCTTGTGAGCTGATCCATCGCCAAGAGACATAGATGACTGCAAGAGTCCAAGACCGCCGTGCTGCAGCGAAGATATGCAACTTCCAGAGCTGATAAAGCTTGATGGACTTGACTGAGATCCTGAATCATCCTTGGGCATGTCGTTCATCCACTGAGCGCTGTAATTTTCAAAGTTCACTGCTCCCCACTCGAGAAACCTGCCTCGCGAGCTATGCTTAATCACCTGCTGAGGTGATCTTTGCCATTGATTATCCAATAAAACGTGTTGTCGAGATAAGTTATAAACAATGACCTGTTGTTGCGACTCGGTCTTGGTGGCAATTTTGTTTATCAAAGTTGTGAGAGCCATGGGCAGGCCTGAACCGCGCTCCCCTCTGTTTCGTGGCCGACAAGCTTGAAGAATGTCGTCAAAGTCTCTGTCGGAAATCATGTGCTTGTACTGCGACTTGTCCGACGTGTCGTGATACGAATGCGGAAGTGGTTCCGTAATAGGAAGAGGATGAGTGCTTTTTCTAGTGAGGAGCCCATTCGATGTCTGCCACGTTTGAGAAATCGTGTCGGATTCTTTCTTTGAAATGCTAGGATCAGTTGGCGCGCTTTGGTTATAAAGCATGGGTTCTTCCTCATCGTCGTAGCAAACGAAAGACAGATTCATCTGTGGCAGTGGATGATATCAAGCGCCAATCAGGGATCCAAAAAATCTCATCAACAACAAGAGTCCGAAAATAACCAAGCTCACCCAATGCGGAATTTCAAAAAACACCTTCCAATCGTCGAAACCTTGTAGCTCTTCTGCACTTGAGGTACCTTTCTCTTTATACAGAAAAAATGGTGCTATGTGCAAAGGAGGTAGACTCAGACTGAGCATATCAGAGCCTATCCCGTTGTCCATCATTCTCTACAACAAAATGTGTTAACAAATAAATTAGCGTGGAACATCAAATGACTCGGCTTTCACTTTAAACATTACCTGCTTTGTGATACTTGCGAGATTTTTGTCGATCTCGAACACTCTGTTGCGCCGAAAAATGAACACAGCAATGGCGCAAGATAAGTTTGAGCGGCAAAGCCACAAAATTTTTAGAAAGACCCTTACCCGTTACCTGGCGTGATGACAACAAGACTATTCCCGGTTCGGTGCAAATCCCTGTCAACATAGTGCAGATGAAGTAAATTAAGAGTGATGTTGATTGACTCTAAAACATTTCCCTGTGATGCGGTTGATGGAATTCTTCCGCTGCCGTGAGATAGATCCCACTTCACGCCTTTCGGATAGTTTACAAATTCTCTCTTCATGATAGGAATAAGAGATTCCCAATCAGCCCTCGTTTCGTTCTCTATCACAATTTTGTAGTGGTCCTCATAAAATCTACCGTCTGCATCTACGTGGACTGGCAAATCGTTTCGTGGCGAAGAAATCGGCGGCAAAAACTCTTTTCTGGCCGTTTCTTGGCCATTATTGTACAAATACGTACGACTGAAGTAAATGACTGTTAAATTGTGGGTCAAATCCAGCTTCTTCCACTTGGCAAATAGTCTGAGATGTCGAGGGTGATCAAATTGCTCGATGTCAAGTGCTGTCTGTGCTTAATACAAATGTTTAAAAATCTTCTCGGCGTCGCTTACCGGTGACAAAATGCAACAAACTTATCAAAATAGATATGACATGTAGGCTCGTGGGTCTTGTGGTTGATACTAGTGTCGTACGGAGAAGCGAAATCCCACATTTCGGAGCTCATCTGAACCAACCAAATAATTCCTGATAAAGACAAACGCAATGAATACAGTCAAGGAAGAATAATGAAGTTTGTCTGGCGGATGGAATGGCAGAAAATGGACACTATTTTCTCACGCGCGCTCCTGCTTCTGAACGTAATTTTTGTATCTTCCGTTATGATACCTGATTTTATAGCATGATTACCATGTCGGATTACCTTCGCGTTTGTACGGATACCATCGAACACAAGCCTTTTGCCCTCATACACCCAGTCATTCAAGAAGCTGCAAGGAGGCAAGCAATTTGAAGTGGGCATTTTGTAAACAAAGAACAAGAGTAGAAGGAAAAACGAACCTCTTTTGAAAAGAATACATATCTCGTCTGATAAAAAAAATAAAGATAGAACGAAGAGAACGAAAAAATTAAAACACCATTTATGGGATCTCACCTGCTCACAAATTGATCTTTCATCGTAACAGTAATAAAGTCTGCCGCATTAGATTGGCGAACATGTGTCTCATCCCTTTTCAAGACTCGAGTGACGGTGACCGGGCAAAATGCGGTAATTTTATACAGATCGGCGACTGAATAGTATTGACGAAAAGCGTTGTGATAAACACACTCGTCATCTTTCACTTTAACAGAGAATCTACTGCGAACAATTCAGGTACTCACCACGTCTAAGCAAAGACACCTGCGTCCGCGCCCCACTCTTGATACAAGATAAACTCCGTTCTGAAATTGGCATGACAAACGAAACTCGGACGAAGTGAGTCTTTTGGATTCTGTCAAGAGTGTTATCCCCATCGTCAACTTGGCTTGGTACATTATTGCCATCATCTGTTTCGCATAATTTTGGAAGCGTGGAAGGAAGCGCAAGGTTTGCGGCATGGGATATATTCAAAAGTTTGCTTGGTTTGATAGCTCCATCAATGTTTGTCGACGAAAACTCTGATGCTGGAACTGAGCTGTGCCGTTTATGCAATACATCCTGCGTTCGCTCTGGACTTTCTACTTCAGATATCAAGTCCATTGACAGTGTTTTTGATATAGAATGCGCCCCTACTTCACTGGACGCTGATGTATTAACTTCATGCGAGGGCGCTAAAGGCGGACGCATTACAGATGTTGACGAAGGCTGGGAAGCACTTTTTCTTGTTGAGTTTATGAAAGCCGACGAAGGCGGTGTCATTGAAAGAGGAGTTGACGAAATGATGTTCTTGGCGAAGGTCGGATGATTGTGTTGTGAAATTCCCGCAAGAGGATGAGAGGGTGGGGGGGCTTTAGATACCGAAGAAGTTGTATCGGGGCGAAAGAGAGAATTAGGAAAAGGTATCGCAGCGTCGTCTTTTGTCGACGGGCTTCCCCCGCTGCCGCCTCCTCCTCCTCCCCCGATCAACCAACTAGGACTAGGAGACATAAGAGAGTTGTCTCTGCTCTGTGACGCCACACAATACGATTGAGACAAATTTAGAACAGCCGATTGAAACAGGCATGTTCGTCATGTGAACACAAAAACTTACGTGCATCGCCGATAAGTTTGTGACGAGAGAGCTATCACGACTATGCCCCTGCAATGAGTCAGTCTCGGCGGTTGAAAACGAGGGTATATTGTTCTGAGAGAGGAAAGGTACACTGGGTGCGAAAGAATCTGGAAGCGCTAGCCCCGCCAACGATGTCGACGGCACAGATGACAAATTCGAAGTGCTGGGCGTGTTATTCTTCGAGATTTGTTCGTTTTGACGAGAGTTGTCGAGCACGTATTCTCCGTGCAGTCCTGATAAATTATTCGAGGAGCTCCGATCCTCCATTTCTCTGTATTGAAAACTTGCGCCTCCTCGGGGAGACGGTCCTTGGCCTCCAATGATCGATGGTAGTGGTGGAGGCAGGGATGTCATGACATTCGCTACGTTCTCCCCCGGAGAGGCAAGGGATTGAGGTGTGTTCAACAACGGTGTATTGGCAATGTACATTCCACTCCCTCGCGAGGCATTGACTCCTTGTACGCCACCGGGTGAGAGCATAGATGATAATGTTATCAAAGATGGATTCCTCGAATGGTAATTAGACCCTGCTGTAATCATGGAGTTTGTCTTGATAGCAGAACTAGGGTTAGAAGATGACGCAACTGTATTTGAATCTACTTTGGCACCAGGTCTCAGAGTCCAAACTCGTATCTCGACGAGATCTCCAGGACGGATACGATTGTTCTGTTTCGTTTGCAATTGTTCCAAAGTTCCCGGTGATTTCGTGCCATCGTCATTCTTCCCTCCATCAGGTTTTGTGCTCGACGGAGACGAATTGAATACATCCGGATGGAGAGCCAATTCGACCCCATCGAAAGTCAATGCCTCGTGAATACTGAGAGAGACTAGACCAGTCGACAAGGGCACCTCCGGAAGATCGGAATGCACGGAAGCCGTTTCACCGGCGACTGAGGTTTCCACGGAGCCATCGTATTCTTCCACTGTACTGGGAGGGGGGATGTAACCTCTTCCTCCTCCCCTCCCCATCATTCTAGAAGAGTTTGCAGTTTGTTGCGGTGTGTGTGATGGGTTCGGCGAAATGGGCGGTCTTGACATGCCTCTTCCCCCCCTTGGACTGTTCGTTTTGGTTTGCAACAATTTGTTGTCGGAACAAGAAACAAAAGTGTAATGATGAGACGAGTATTGTAAGGCTTTTCGAAGATAATTTCGATGTTAGCAATGGCAAGTACGCACCCTCTTTTCTCCATGAACGAAGCAGCTCCCCAGGCGAGTCGATCTGAAGTTCCAGGAGCATCAGCGCGACTGCCAGCCATGCCAACGTCTCTAGTTGCAGTGTTGGCAGCCGCTGTGCCAGTCGTCGAAGAAACCCGTCCAAACATGAAGTTTGTCCACGATCTGTTCCCGATGGCTTCATGAGCATTATTGCTGTCGGTTGGAGGGACTCCGTGGGTAAAAGGCTGCGAATTGTAAGAAGCGTAGGCCGGCTGCGGCAGCGAGGCGGCCCTGCCATCGGCCGAGGAAACAGTAGGGATTTCGGCCGCCGTGGCGATCGATTGCTGCATGTGCGATGGCGGCATCATTGGCATTCGCGAGAACGAAAACGTCGACAGCGAGACGGGCTGGCCGTAGAACGGCGCAGCAGTCGACTCACGCTGACCTGCATGGTCGCCGTGGAGGCTGCTCTGTTGCGGGCTGTGCGCATCGTCTGTGACTTCTGCGGCATCGGCCGCGTTCGCTGCGCGCTGGGCGACTCGGGCCGATGCGTGGGCAAGATTGGAGAACGTCGGCGTCGTCGATAAGTTGGACAGTGTGGCGACGATGCTCGCCTCGTGGTCGTCCGCGCTGCCACTGCCGGAGCTGTCATTGCGCTGCGTCGTCAGGCGCGGCATCGTCAACGTTGCCAATCCATCTCGTGGAAAGGAACGGGAGCTTAGATTTGGTGGTTAAAATGTGCAAACCGTAGGGGCAACACTCAATCTAGCTGTTGGGATCGGGCTACAATTGGGACGTGGGAGTAGGTAGGAGTAATTGGCATCAGGCCACATCAACACTGCATAGAGCCTCTCACAGCCTTGTGCAATGATAGAGTGTAGATAAGAAGTGGTCTCTGGACAGGCTTACTCTGTTAAAATAATCTACATTGTAGCAGCATTGTAACCCAGTTTATTGTGTGGCATCGCGAGTTCTACGAGAAGTGACGAGGAAGACAAATCTCGATAGATGTTTTTCTAACATTATTTAAACAAAGAAGAGTATGTCATCATGAAGATGAACAATCAGCATGGAGAAGCATGACGTGGAGGAGGCGGGGGCCGTGAGATTGCAGAGAAACGTGGATGAAATAAGCCAAGGCCAGTAATGACGTCAACGACCACACCTCGGACACTAAGACACTTCAACACGACATCTTCAACTGCAGAAACCCAGAGCATGCGCCAGACTTCAAGAAATTGCTGAAGAGGGTTGCTAACTACATCCATAAGGAAGGAGAGAAAGAGAGCATGATAGTGGCAGGGGAGATAGAGACTTTCACCACCCCTACCATTGAAGTACCTCCGATGAAACCCAGGATTGATGACCCAAATTACCTGGGCATGCTAATAGAAGATAGGGGTGCAATGATCATGTGGGAACAAGAATTAAGCCATCTGCCGGCATGGCGGAATGACCTGGAAAATGGGCTGGTACAGCGCTATGTCCTGATGTGGAACCAATGTGCTCCGCTGATGAAAAGCAACCTGGAGCAGCATCCCAACTTCCCCACATTTGATGGGGCGAAGGACCCTATAGCACTCGCCATGCATATGCGTGACATCGTGTGCAAAAGAGAAGCCCACATGCGCATCCATCATAGGACCAAACAGACAGAACACATCTAGTGTACGACTAACCCAGCCCAACGGCACCCATGGAAAAAGAATTGTACCCCGCTCGCGTCCGCAACTCAGCCTTGTTATGTCGCAAAGACAACCCACTGGCGCTATCTTTCTCAGTCCACCTTGTTCTAGTCCTCGCAAGTGAACAATACGGACAAACCATATGTCCTCAACATGGCGGATTTAGATGGACACTACAATGCCATGCTGATTGCACTGACCAGTAAACTTTCCAAAGAATCTCGGGACATGGCCAACACGCATAACAAGAATATCAAGAGAAATTGCCATCGAGCTCACAGAAGAAGAGTCTGGTGAGATGAAGCAGGGAACAGCTGAGCCCAAGACCAAGATGCAAATGAACGGAAGGAGAAAGACAAATAGAGGAAGAGAGTCAAACATCACAGAAATTTGCTCAAAGACAGGCATGAAAAGCAGCCACTACTATCGATAAAGAAATTCAACATGATATTTTGGTCCATATGCAGTCGTCAGAAAAATTCCCCACTCTGTGACAGTTAGATACAAGGGTTTGACAAAGATTCACTCAGTGGGAAAGGTTTGATTGATGGTGAATTCACAGACATTTATCTTCAGATGGTGATGTGGGTGCAAATCCCTATCAACATAGTCTCCTTCACGTTCGTCGACGACAAGTCACCTTTCCCTACCCTGGTCCAGCATCTGGTGCGGTGATGGGGCATGGTCCGGATTCTCTCCTATTCGTTGTCATTGCCAGGTCGAATTAATGTTACGGATCGGTCTCCGTTCCGTATCGCTTTAGTTCTCAAGTGAAGGGATCTGTGGCGGCAGTTTTTGCCAACCACCAGAGAATTGGCGAACGACAGAAACGTTGACCACAACTGTCGTTGCATCTGTATAGCAGTAAGAGGATTTGCCAGTTTTGTGATCAATCCTTGTTGATACTTTAATTTTTAAATATAGAATCTAATCTTGACGTTACATATTACACATGCCTTAGTGTTTCGTGATTATTTGATGTCATTGTCAGTTACACTTCGTTGTACTTCCTGTTGGTCTAATATCAAAGGGTTCTTTGTTGTTTCCCTTTGGTTAGATTCTACTCTCCTCAGTAGATTGCTTTGTTGTCTGGAATTGGCTTCGTCGACGGACAGCATTGGAATTGGCACTAGTTGATTTGAATTGGCATTGTCGTCTTGCTGACCTAGTTGATTTGAATTGGCTTCGTTGACGGACGACTAGGTTGATTGGAATTGGCTTTGTCGAAGGATGGCTTGGTTGATTGGAATTGGCTTTGTCGACGTACAGCTTGGTTGATTAGAATTGGCTTCGTCGTCTTGCTGACCTAGTTGATTTGAATTGGCTTCATCGACAGACGGCGTGGTTGATTTGAATTGTCGTCGACGGATGGCTTGGTTGATTAGAATTGGCTTTGTCGTCTTGCTGACCTAGTTGATTTGAATTGGCGTCGTCGACGGACGGCTTGGTTGATTTGAATTGGCTTCGTCATCTTGCTGACCTAGTTGATTTGAATTGGCTTCGTTGACGGACGGCTTGGTTGATTGGAATTGGCTTCGTCGACGGACGGCTTGGTTGATTTGAATTGGCTTTGTCAATGGACGGCTTGGTTGATTAGAATTGGCTTTGTCGTCTTGCTGACCTAGTTGATTTGAATTGGCTTTATTGTCTTGCTGACCTAGTTGATTGGAATTGGCTTCGTCGACAGACGGCTTGGTTGATTTGAATTGGCTTCGTCGACGTACGGCTTGGTTGATTAGAATTGGCTTTGTCGTCTTGCTGACCTAGTTGATTTGAATTGGCTTCGTTGACGGACGGCTTGGTTGATTGAAATAGATATTGTCTTCGTCCTCGTTGGTTCATTTGAGCGGATAAGGTGAGCACATAAAATCTATTGCAATGCATTACTGTTTTTTAATATTTACAGACCATAACATTTCTCTCACTCTACCTGCTAATTCTGCTCATTGAACAAAGTGTTGACTCAGTGTCTGCTTTGACGACTTCAGTTCTTTGTGGTCATTGTTGCGTGTTGACGCAGTTTTGTATTGTCTTTTAATGACATTTTATTATATTTCTCCTGATTCAGTTTCTTGAAAGATGCCTCGAATCAAGGGATCGATTCCATCCAGGAAAAGAGGGATTTACAACTTATCAACGCCGTTTGAGTCAATCCAACCAGCACCAAATGCAGTAAGTCAATGTGATCTTGTTCATCTATTCTGGAAATTCCATTTTTGCTAATTTCACTCCACTTTTTAGGTGCAGCAATCGACTGATGATTCATCAAAGCCTATAGAACATAATGCAAAGAAACATGTCACTTGGTGTTCTGCAACTCAAGAAATCCAAGATAATGCTGATGATGCAACTTCAACTGAAACGATGCAAGTTCAGTCTACTATTGATTCATCAACACCTATCGAGCATAATGCAAAGAAACATGTCACTTGGTCATCGGCAACAAGAGAAATCCAAGATAATACTGACGATTCACCTTCAACTGAAACAATGGAAGATCAGTCTACTAATATGATGTTACCCGTTCCACCTGTTGCGACATTTGATTTTCAGAAGCTTTTTTCACCAGGAATCATCATCACAACAGAACACGACAAAGCACTTCCTTTGGGTCTCGACATTTCCTTCTTTGCATCATGTCTTTTGGAGCTTCATATCCCTTTTCATATAAACAATCAAGATCGTATGGGATTATCTTTCATATCCAGGAATTGCCTAATTTTTGATATCAAGATTGATAGTCAGTTTATTATGTTTGTTCCGTTTGGCATCCTCCCATGCAAAGAACACCAACGTCAACTTTCACTAGTCATGAATCTTCTTGACAATCTTACATTTGAGCACGTTCTCTTCCGGCCCTTGAGAGTTTATCGTCCAAGTTCAAAGAAACTGAAGGTAAGTTTGATTTTGTTGACAGTCCAATTACACCTATCAAAATATGATTTCTTATTATTGTAATTTTAGGGTAATCGCAAGAAGAAGTTATACGCCAGATCGCAGGAAGTCAAATCACTATATGTGCAACAGGCTCAACAAATCCAAAAGTTGTATAAAATTCAGAGAACCGTACTTCCTTCAATTGAGCAATGTCAGAATGTAATCGCTTTTGCCATCCACCAGAGAGTTGGCGAAGAACAGAAATGTTGACCGCGATGACTTTGGTCTGAGGTGCTTGTCGTGGGTGTTGTGGGGGACATTGCCGGGTAGCTGCTGGGCTCCTGCATTGCTCTCTAGATTTACGGAGGCCCAAGGGGAGTCGGTATCCATGCTGACGCTTGTGTTTCCTTCACATCTGAATTATTGATAGGCATTGGAAATAGAGTAAAATAACAGAATGGCAGTGATCCAAACATTACCTGATGATCTCCAGTCGTTACAGCATCTCCTTTCTTTTGCTTGTGTGTAAACAGCCAAAGTTGAATTGTAAAACATCATACTCTGGGGATCAGTGAAACTGAACTGGAAACTTTGAAATGTGAAACTTTGAACTTGAACCGTCAAATTGTAGAACATCAACCAACACAATTGAACCGTTGAATTGTAAAGCATCATACTCTGGGGATCTGTGAAACTGAACTGGAAACTTTGAAATGTGAAACTTTGAACTTGAACCGTCGAATTGTAGAACATCGACCAACACAATTGAACCGTCGAATTGTAAAACATCATACTCTGTGGATCCGTGAAACTGAACTGGAAACTTTGAAATGTGAAACTTTGAACTTGAACCGTCGAATTGTAGAACATCAGCCAACACAATTGAACCGTCGAATTGTAAACATCATACTCTGTGGATCCGTGAAACTGAACTGGAAACTTTGAAATGTGAAACTTTGAACTTGAACCGTCAAATTGTAGAACATCAACCGACACAGTTGAACCGTCGAATTGAAAACCATCAAACTCTGTGGATCCGTGAAACTGAACTGGAAACTTTGAGTTGTAAATCATCTTATTTTGAAATGTCGCAGTGTAAACCTCCAAATGGAAAAGCCGTGGATTGTGTATCAGCGAATGGAACTAATGGAACTATGAATCATTCAGATGTGAAACAACGGTTAATTTGAATGTATTGCCAGGGAAAACGAACCAACGGTTACAATAGTGCCACCACAAATAAAAATTCAAATAATATAAAGTTTTAAATTCAATTGATAAGAAATCACAATAGAGAAAATTCTCATCAGAGTAGAGAGAAAGTCAATTTTGTCATTTGTATTTGAGTGTTGCCATTTCTCTTGGACATAAGAAACCATCTATCGAAGTATGATTGTATTGCCTGTGAAGTGGTTTAATTGACATGACCAGCCTTACCAATTGGCAAGAGTGGATTCTCGGCTGTTGTTCTCATCATTTTTCCCGACAATTTCCTTGGTTATAGCCACTTGAGATCCAATCGAGGGGCATTCGTTGTGAATCTGTGGGAAGTACATCACTTTCTTCTCGCAACAAAGACATTTTATCTACGTGGTGGAACAAAGCTAGTGTTCTACCCCTCCAATCATCAATTCAGAAATGAGGACATCGACCGTATAATTGGTGAAGAATTTGGCCGTCACAGAGAGACAAGAAATGGCAACGCCTATGCCAGAAACCACATCAACGTTGAGGCCGTTGCCAACTACGCCAGAGCACATCACCTCACCAATGTCATTGGAGAGAGATTCCACCATCGAGGAGAGACAAGATGTGGCAACGCCAATGCCAGAAACCTCATCAATGTTGAGGCCGTCGCCAGCAATGCCACCCAAGACCACGCCATCAACGAAGCCAATGCCAACAACTATATAAATATTGCAACTATAGATGCAGGACCTTCGATAGCCAATCACACGACGACTTCCAAACTGACGACTATCAATGTTGAGGACGTCACCAACAATGCGGCACACGACCATGCCATCAACAAAGCCAATGCCAATCCCACGACAACTTCCAATCCGATGAGTTTGATAACCCATCCCACGACGAATGTTGAGACGACTTCGATAGATATTGCATCCGATCCGACAACAACTTCCAATTTGACAACTTCAATAGCCAATCCAACAACGAGCAGTTTGGTAGTTACCACCTCTAATCCAGAGAAGACAATAGTTGATGAGACAATGCCAAAGAATTCTTTTCAAGGGCTTACTCAAGTCTCTTCTCCTAACCGGATCTCATTCATATCAAGGAATGTTCCCTCTGTCCCAAGTGAGAAATCATCAACGACCGTCTGCCTAGATTCTAATCAAGACACTTTGACAGCCGCTTCTTCCAATGAATATACAAGTACGGAGACTTTGATGATTACACCGCCCAATCAATCGACAACAAAAGAGTCGACAACAACTGCCAAGACAGTTCCGTTCAACGTGGAGACAACGGGTTTGATGAAATCATCTAGGTCGGTGATCCTGGATTCTAATCAAGACACTTTGATAGCCGCTTATTCCAATGAAGATGCAAGTACGAAAAGTTTGATGATTACACTGCCCAATCAATTGACAACAACAGCGTTGACGACGACTATCGAGACAGAGTTCAACAATGATGCAGAGATGATAGAGAATTCCCTGGCAAATGTGATGACCATGGCAGTAGAGGAAAAGGAAAAAGAAGAAGAACACACAAGAGACACATCATTGGAAACATCCACTAAGATTAGGAGATTGTCAAGATCCGTCGATGTGTGAGGCGTAAATGATGCATTTGGAAAGTCAACAAGCACGCGCAAGGTTAAAGAGCGATCTACTGCCAAGTCCAAAAAAGATACAGAATTTTCTAGTGCTATTCATGAGACGTTCCACCTGGAGTCAAGGTTCGGGTCTATTGGAATGACGAGATGTGGTATAACGGTACTGTTGTTTGAGGAAGAATGAAGAAGTCGGACTGGAACCTGGACTTGTTGTATGAATTCATGATCCATTTTGTTGGAAACAAACGAGCTAATCCAACCTGGATACCGATCTCAAGGCTTCGTCTACCAGCCACAGAATCTACTGACTACAGTAACAGTGTCAAATTAATGGAACGACCACTTTCTGATTATGAAAAGTTGATAATGGAAAAAATAGCGCGGAACGAGGTTAAATTGAGAGAGCTTGGGCTTCTTCAAGAGAAGAATGAATCTCCCAAGACACCTCCCAAGAAACAAATTCATAGAATGCGCATAGGCGAGCATGTTGAACTGTGTCGGGTCAGTCAAAGAATCAAGACTTGGACTGAACATGTTAAAGAAGCATGCAAAGACTATTACAAAAAACCAAGTGAAGACTTTTGTTATGTTTGTAGCGAAGGAGGAGTAAGTAACCACGTTATTTTTTCTCTTTCAGATTCCATTATTCTAACTGTAAGGTTTGTTAAGCTTTGATATGCTGCAAACCAGACTCCTGTCCCAACGCGTATCATTTCAAATGTGCCGGAATACAGGAATGCCCACCAGGGATGTGGTTCTGTCCAATATGTATTTCAATGGAAGGGCGTGACGACGACGATGTCGATAATGATTCAGACAACTTGGATCTTAGTGATGAAGAATTCAAGGACACGGATCCTTACAAAGACAGCGATGATGAATTTCAGGAGGCAGATCCCAGTGTGAACAAGGAATCCATTGTATCACAGACACAATGTTTTATAGGCATCAAACGAGTAAAGAATATTGATGGATCTCACCACTTTAATTTGGGGTATTGTGATGCTATCACATTGAAGAAGAGACGTGAAGTAGCTTACTGGTGGAGGGGCACGATATATTACCCTCAAGTTGGAACTGATCCAGATAGATTTTGGACATGTCTCCAAATGTCAAGGGTGTTACGAGACGCTGGAGTACGTTCTATTGTGTAATTTATCTCTTTCTGAATGATACTCATGTTCCCATTTTATTGACTTGAATGTTCAGATTCAAGTAAACGCAAGGAAGAACTTTCGATTAAGGTATATGTAAACACAGAAAAATTTCACAGCGCAGACAAAAGAAAAGGTGTTGAAGAGGAACTACTCTTAAGCATTTTACAAAACAAGACATTCGAACATATCCTCACTGAGGATTTGTGAGATATAGCAAGATAGGGCTTTGCTATTTTGCAGCGGCATCTTAGTTATTTTTTTCATGTGACTTGGTGTCCCAACAATGAGATTGTCATGTATGATCAAGATCATCTAATGACATTCCATGAGTATCAGAACTGGTTTGTGTTGTTGCTTAATGGACAGAAGGATTATATCACGCAGAGATTTGGTGGGTAAAACGTGCCTACAAGAACCCATCAACCTTGCTGTTGTGATCAGGTGACAATTGGGATGTAGGAGTATATGGCAGCAGGCACATGGGCACTGGGTACCATGGATCCTCTCAAGCTGGGACTTTGTAGGCCCAACTGGCCAATCCGATCGGATCGGAGTGAGTCCCACAAACCTGATAGGCTGATCGGCCCTGCAGATTGGTGACTTTGTATTGTGCAATGAACGTCTGCAATTCAATTCAGAAAAATTTTGTATCGGTCGATCGATTCTGTCACAAGTTCGACAGTCCAATAGGAGCTTCTATTGGACCCCATTTTTCTAGACCTCCAATCGACCAATCGGTATTTCACTAGATAAATTTACGTACAAAATCGTAACACATTTCTGATGCAAATAATTCTGACGGCCACACCATGGACCCTTCTCGAAGATCTTGTCCTCCCCTGAGTTCTCCTTTCTGCGCAAAACGGAAGAACTCTATGGTATCACAAACAGCTGCCACGACCTGTTCAAGGCCTTCACTGTGGACGCGCTTTGTCGATGTGCCCCTGCTTTATTAAAAGCAATTCCCACCAACTACTCCACGATGTTCCACACAATTAATCGGCCTCTCTCCATCATTCCCCTAACCTGTGAATTTGGTATGCAGGGAGAGGGGCCATCCGCAGCTGACGAAGCGCCAGGACGTTCACGCCTCCCAAATGAGTACCCCTACCAGTTTGGGCAAGTCATGAAGTCAAACTGGTACCTCAAATTCCTCCACCCTGACGTCCACAACAAGACTCAGCGTCTATCTTCTTGCAATCGTTGGTCTGACTTCAGAAGTTACTATCGTGTTACACTCGACAAGGTTGATGAACGAATATACTTGTTCCTCGACAGGGGATGGTGTACCCCTTCGAATCGTTACACCAACGATGAAGTATTCTTTGTGAAGACTCAACTTTGTATTCTGAGATCTTTGAATGTTTTGGGGAGTCATACACCTTTTTGCCAGCTCGGCACGAACACCAAGTTATCTGCAGAGGATCATAGACTGTTCTTCCACAAATTCTTGAAGAAGCTCAGTTCAGTCAATTACATTCATCAGGTACCTAAAGAATATTGATGACTTGAAGACAGTAATGGACAAAAATGCAACAAAAAAGCTTCCAGGATGCGGCGGTTCAATTGATGTAGTTCATCTTAAGTGGGGTAATTGTCCTTCTGGGGATTACAACAGAAGTTTGGGGAAGGAAGGATACCCGACGTTAGCGTTCAAAGTTGTCACGGGACATGATTGTGAGATTCTTGGGATATCACTGGTACAGTTCGGAACACGCAACGACCAACAAACATATTGTCAAGCTCGACCCAACGGTGAGTAAGCTTAAGAAGGATTGGTATAAGGACGTTGTGTGGGAACATTATGATTTGCTTTGAAGGCGGTTCCGTCCCGTGGCATATACTTTATTTGTGATGGGGGATATCTTCATTGGCCTATCCTTGTTTGCCCTTTCAAACACTCTGGAGCATCCACTCAGAAGGGATACTTCAGTTGCACCCTAGAGAGTGTAAGAAAGGACGTAGAATGCACTTTTGGGATCGTGAAAAAGCGGTGGAAGATTTTGGAGTATGGGATTCGTTTTGACAATATTGAAGTAGTTGAAAGCATCTTCGTTGTGGGCAGAGCATTCTACGCAATATGATGTTGTCTGAGATGGAGACGAGGGACAACAGTACAACCGTGAGTCGGAGTGCTCCACTTGGTCAAAATGCGAAATGGATAGCTGAACCTGGAGAAGGGGTTAGGCTGGGACTTTCTCGGTTCTGAATCCAATCGGCCAATTCCGATCCGTGACATCTTTTTTGTAATTTCAAGAAAATCTACCGGGTCTGACTTTTTCATGCGCACTTGGTTGCACTCGTATCCGTTCGTATCCAATCGTTCAACAGGCATTTCCCGCCACAACATCTGGCATTTCCCGCCACGACATCTCCATCCATCTCAACGCAGCCACACCATTTCACCGCCCCAAACCATCGTCATAAAACTTCCATCAGAGCAACATTGCATACCAAAATGCAGTTTATTGTTGCTTTCTGATTTCTGTGGCGCTGCGTATTTGCAGGCACAACCCCGCTTGGTGTCACGGGCACGTCATCGCGTCAATCTAGTCAAAAGACGAAGCGCAAGGCCACTATAGCATCTTCTGCACCATCAGCACGGGTTCGTCAAAGTCCCAGACTACATCCTACTGCTTGCACTCGTGCCATCGTCGTGCCTGTGGCATTAGAGAGTCAGCTCTCTACCATCGCTGAGGATGATGCTGCACCGTCCTCTCCCGACCTTCTCGATGGGACCCAAAACACTGTCATCCCAGCAACAGAGCTGCCTCCTCTTCCTCCTGCAGTGGCTCGCGCTCGTAACAACGATGATTCCTCATACGAGGAGGAAGATGATGATGATGGGTCGTCGTCTTCAAGTGACTACACCCCAAAAGCAAACAACACACCAACAAAATCAGGAGAGGACAGTCTCGAAACTCCATTGGGTGTACAAATGGGTCAGCCTACAGAGTCACCGTTTGCTACAGACTACTGCTTTGGGCAGTTCGACGGGGAGTACGACATGGCGGCAGAAGACTTCAGTTTCCATGAACGGGTGATGCATCACTTGGGTGGGAGGCAAATTGATCCAAACAATAGGCTGGCTGTTGAGTTCTGCTGTATCTTGGAAGCCGGAACGATAGTTACCGACAAGCATACGATGGAGAGTTGGGAGATAGATCGTCATTTTGAGGAGGAGTATGTTCGTATCGTTGATGGGTTTTCACCGGAAGACTTCCAAGAGCGGGCACTACAGGCAACGATGCGACACAAGTTGTATCGTGCCAACAAGCCCTTGCAAGGGCACCGTTTAAAGAAGAAGTTCCGTGAGATCCGAGCGGAGATTCGCTCTGAATGGATACCCATGTTGCCAATGAACATCGGTTCACTGGCAAGCGGTAACCAACTGCGGGACGCATACAAGAAGGTGATAGTCAAGATCTATCGAGACTCTAACATGAGTTCTCGTTTTTTGATGTCTTTTTCTATATTTTCCATGAATCCATCCTCATGTTTTCTTAATCATGTTTTGGCAGCCAGGTACCACTGCTGATATGGAGGAAGAGGATGTCTACAACGAGATTCCTTCTGATTGGTGGCTATCACTGGATAGCAAAGGTAGGTTGCTTTTGGGTTGCATGGTGCACAGAAAAAATAAAGAAATTGCACCTCTTTGCACTGGTCACAGGCGCGGCCAGAACAGAGAGACACAGCGAAAGGAGAAGGAAAATAGGATTCAGAAGGAAAGGGCCGACGACAGGGAGGAACGCGTCGCAAGACTTCTAGAGGATCCATGAATGCAAAGGCAACAGCGCCTACAGGAAGATGTGGCAAGAATGGCCATCATTGACAAGGACATCGAGGCGATTGGGAAGAAGGCGGCATATGTTGAGAAGATGATCGAGATATACATGAAAACGAAGGACAATCTCATTGCAAAGTTCGGGCAAGAATGGTTCGATGACAAAATTGCGGAGACGGTAGCAATGTTGCCGGATGTAAATAAGTCATTATTAGTTGGTTCTATGCATGACGAAGTAGTTGTGGAGATGCAAAGTATTGACGAGGAGGCTAGTAGTTCTCTCGAGTGATAGCCGTTTTTAAGAATGTTAAAGTGATGTTGTTATTTGTGGTTTAATTAAGTTTAATTAAAACCTACAACGTCAACCACCGTGCCATCTCTTATATTGTAATTAATTATTACTATTACTATTAATAATTGAGTCCATAAAATGTAAGCCTAATGTTATCACGCTATACTCCTCTCCTTCTCTTTGCCTCTCTTGAGACATATTCCACGTGTTCTGCCAACATAAGACGCCGTTTACCCCACTGCATAGCCTGCACCTTGTCATCAGGTGTCATACAACGAGGAGACTCTCCTTCACCAGGTTCTGCTAGCCAAATCACATCCTGGCCAAGTGGTGCCCCTCTACCAACAACTGTGGTGCTATCTCCGGACTCCATCTCGGACAACATCATATTGTGGAGGATACAACACACTGTGAAAACACGTTCAACAACTTCGATGTTATCAAATCGAATACCATACTCCAAAATCTTCCATCGTTTCTTCGAAATCCCAAACGTGCACTCTACATCCTTTCGTACACTCTCGAGATTTGAACTGAAATACCCTTTCTGTGTTGCGCTGCCAGAGTGTTTGAATGGACTGATTAAGACTGGCCAGCGTAGATAACCTCCATCGCAAGTCAAATATATACCAGTCGACCTCAAAACTCGACCGAGCAAGTCACAATGTTCCCACACAACATCTTTATACCACCACTTCTTAATCTTAGTCACCGTAGGGTCAAGCTTCACAATGTGTTGGTCGTTTCGTGTTCCAAATTGAACCGGAGCAACACCAAGTATATTGCGTTCATGACCTGTGACAACCTCGAAAGCCAATGTGGGAAAGCCTTCTTTTCCCAAACTCCTGTTGTAGTCGCCAGCCGGGCAGTTACTCCACTTAAGATGCACAACATCGATAGACCCCCCACAACCTGGAAGCTTTTTTGCCGCATATTTGTCCATCACTGACTTCAGATCGTCAAAATTGTCGGGGTACTTGATGAAGTCATCCTTCACAGAGCTTAGTTTTTCGAGGAATTTGTGGAAAAAGAGTCGGTGGTCCTCCGCGGATAGCTCGGTGTTAGTTGTGAGCTGACGGAAAGGAGTGTGGTTTTCCAGCACATTCAAAGCTCCCAAAATGCGAAGCTGAGTCCTCACATAGAACACTTCATCATCGAGATCAAGTCTTGATGGAGTACACCATTCCCTGTCAATGAAGAGATTGGTGAGTTCGTCGACCTTCTCCAATGTGATTCGAAAATAGCTCCTGAACTCAGACCAACGATTGCGGGAGGAGAGGCGTAGAGTCTTTGCACGAACGTCGGGGTGTAGAAACTTGTTGTACCAGTTGGCTTTGTAGACCACCCCATACTTGTAAGGGAACTCATTTGGGAGACAAGAACGTACGGGTGCTTCCTCTTCTGTTTCCTCTACAGAAAATTTGAGAGTCGCTGGGGCCAGGGTCAATGTTGGATTGATTGGAGGCCAAGATACGGAAGAATTCGTGGAGATGGAAGGCAAAAGAGTAGGTGCGAATCGACATAATGCGTCAACTGTGAAGGTCTCAAACAGGTCACGGGAGTCACTCGTGATGCCATACAACTGTTGTGCTTTGCGCAGAAGTGCAGTCAAAGCAAGCTCAGCGGAAGACAGAATCTTCGCGAAGGGATCAATAGTGTCAGCCATCGGAACGATTTATGATGGAAATGAGATGTGGATTTGTGTGTAAATTTATCTAGCAAAATTCCTATTGGTCGATTGGATCTCTAGGGAAAAACGGGGTCCAATAGGAGCTGCTATTGGACTATCGAACTCGTGACAGAACGGATCGGTCAATCCAAAATTAGGCTGAACTCGATTGAACACGGTTATTGCTCTTAACAAAGTCCTAATTAAGGTGTGCCGATCGCCGGATCAGGTTCATGGGACTCACTCCGATCGGATCGGATTGGCCTATCAAAGCGAGAAAGTCCCAGCCTTAGTCCTCGTTGTGTGACTCATGATGAAAAGGTGCAGGCAATGATATGGGGGAAACGACGACTGCCGTTGGTGGAACATGTCAAGTATGTATCACAAGAAGCAAAGAGACGAAGACTCTAGTTGAATACAAGATAATTTAGCTGTTAAAGTTGCTTTAGTAGATTTCATGAATTAATTATACATTAAACAAGAAAGAGTTGATCAAACTTAAACAAACTTAAACTGGCAGATTATCGAACGAACTACTATCCTCATCATCATTGTTATATGTATCCCTGTCAACACGGTCTCCCAATTCATTATCTCCCAATAAAGATTTGTTGACATCTGGCAACATTGCTACTGTCTCTGCTATCTTATTATCATACCACTCCTGCCCGAACTTTGTTACAAGATTGTCCTTCGTCTTGATGTATATTTCAATCAGCTTATCCACATAAGCTGCTTTCTTCCCAATTGCTTCAATATCCTTGTTGATGATTGCCATTCTTGCAAAGTCTTCCTGTAGATGTTGTTGGGGCTGCGTACGGGGGTCGTCCATGTACCTGATTAGTCTTTCCTCTTGGTTGTCATCCCTCTCTTTCTGAATTCTGGCATCTTTTTCTTTCCTCTGGCTCACTCTGTTCTGCCCACGCTTGTGTCCAGTGCAGAGTGGTGCGATTTCCTTATTTTTCCTGTGAACCATACAACTCAAAAGCAACCTACCTTTGCTATCAGGAGAAAGCCACCAATCCAAAGGAATGTCATTGTAGACATTCTTGTCTTCCATATCAACAGTTGACCCTGGCTATTTTTCGAAAGAAGAATAAGTGATCATGGGACATAAGCTTGACTAATGTGGTTAAACAAAGCACTCACATTGGATTCTCTGTAGGTTTTCATAGTAACCTTTTTGTAGGCATCTCTAAGCTGGTTACCACTCACAAGTTGACTGATGTTCATGGGCAACATCGGAATCCACTCGGACCTAATCTCTGCTCAAATCTCATGGAAATGTCCCTGCAACGGCTTGTTGGCACGATAAAGTTTGTGTCGCATCACCAATTGAAGGGCCGGTTCCTGAAAGTCCTCAGGATTGAATCCGTCAATGATCCGCACATACTCTTCTTCAAAATGTAAGTCAATTTCCCTGCTCTCCATAGTATGTTTGTCTGTAACAATTGTACCCGCCTCAAGGATGCATGCAAACTTAACAGCCAACCGGTTATTCGTGTCTATTCGGCGCCCACCTGGGTGATGCATGACTCTCATGAAAACTGAAATCCTCTGCAGCCATGTCATATTCGCCATCAAACTGACCAAAACAATAATCAGTAGCAAAGGGAGACTCTGTATGCTGCCCCAGTTGTACGTCCAAATTTGATTCGTCATCGTCCTCTCCTGTCTTTGTAGGTGTTTCAACTGGTTTAGAAGCGTATTCACTAGATGAAGACGAATCATCATCATCATCATCATCAGAGGATGAAGAATTATGAGAGCGAGCCCAAGCAACAGTGGGGAGTGGGGGAAGCTCTGTACCAGGGATGATGCTACCTCCAGGAGATCAGAAGAAGGAGGTGTGGCCTCGTTCTCATCAATGGTGGACAGCTGACTCTCCAAAGCAACCGGCACGATCATTGCTGATGCTCGAGCGGTCGTGTGATGAAGTCTGGGACTTTGACTCACACGTGCATTTTGCAATGAAACTGCAGACACCTTGCCCTTCTTCTTGTGGCTTGACAACCTGCCTGACACTCCTGACACTCCTGTGACACCTAAAGGGGTCGTGGCAGATAATTGGCAGTTCGACAGTACTTTAAATGAGACAATAAACTTCATTTCGGGAGCGAATGATGCTCAGATGCATCAGAATATGGTGATGATGTCAGGAAGAGAAGACTGTGAGACTGCGGGGAGTTGCAGGGAACAAGTGGAACAAGTGTGGCGGGAAAAGCCTGTTGAACGGTTGGATACAATTGCACTCAAGTGCGCGTTACAAAGTCATATCCAGTAGAAAATAGGGATCATGAGAAAAATCTGTCACGAATTTGGATTGGCCAATTGGAATTGGGCCTTACAAAATCCCAGCCTCAGAGCCTTGTGCAATGATAGAGTGTAGATGTTGGATCCCATTAGGGCACCGTACCAGTTCTACCGTATAACCATCATTATAAGAGCTAACGTAGTGCCAATTCTCAGGACATTTGTGTTTTTAACCTATTAAAACACAAATTATAGCTGAATTTGTTTCTCGGTTAGATTCCCCAAGTCAACAGCAATACACCCATATGTGTTGCTCCCAGTAACTCTGTCGGGAAGCAAAGTTATGGGAATAATGTGAAAACACACATGACACATCATCACATCACTGGTGGGCTTACTATACAAACATCACGCTTCCAAAAAACAATGGTGCTCCCTCTCCCTCCACTCCCTCCTCTTGAACGCCACATTGTTATTGTAGGCTTCCTGCCTGACAACAATGGGCGGTCTTGTGAGTTGCATCCGTTCGGATGCGGCAACATTGTTGTGTTGCAACGCGGGGATGGAGGGGTGGGAATGATTTTGCGTGTCCGGATGATTGTTGTGAATGAGTTGGCCTGCTTTGTTGTGAACCCCGACGGATCCGATGGTTGTCGTATTGCTTTTGCCGCTAGGAAGTACGCGGCTGGGGAAAATGGAAGAAGGTTTGATGGAACGCTTGTCCATCTCGTGTTGGTGTATTCACCTGAGCACAAGAAAAGGACAGCGTGGCGCCTGTACCACCACACTTGTGGATATGCTGTTGGAGAGGTGATTGAATTCGCTAATTAATTGTAGAATTAAATCTAATAGTTGTTTAATGAATAAATGAATAGTTTAATTATTAATTAAACCACGCGTACCTTCTTTTTTCGATGCATTCTTCCCCGTTTCCTCAGAGATGTTTTTGTATGAACCAATAATCCACTCTGCAACCAACTTCTGAGTTGGTTCTTTTGTCATGCCATCAACGATTCCGCCTCCATCAAACATCCACAGTCATCTCCTTCTTGATCGGGCAATTGATCCCAACGTCTACTAGAGAAAGACTTGCGTGACACTGGGGTGGTGGGAATGGGAGTTTCGTGGACCATTACGAAATGAAAATTATGAGAGAATTCGTCTATGGCCTAAAATAAAATAATGAACATTAATTATGAACTTATTTAACAATCAACAGAGCATTACAATGGCAATGACAACTGTTGTTTTCATTGCCATTGCTTCATTTCAATGGCAATGAAATGAAAAACGGAACCGCCACGTCCCAATTTTGTATCAAAAGTGAGACGCCCTGTTTCCCAATGAATTGGTATTGGGGTTCTCATGTCAAAGACATGACAGAAGGATCGATTCCTTCCAATTCCATGGTGACAGCAAGTGCCACCATGGAATTGGAAGGAATCAAGACACTTCTTTAATTGGAGATGGGAAAAAGAAGTGACCAAGAAGTTGACTTTCAGGGTCTCATGGATGGATGGATGGCGCGTTTAAAAGGTGGGCGGTGGGTGGGCGGTTTGGACAGCTGTATCAATGATGGGTAAGCAGATCAGCCCAATGGTTATTGTATCGCAGTAGGGGGTACAAAAAAATAATACCAGATACTTTTCACAGCTCCAGTGTTAAAAACACATACAACAATCATATTATAAGAACAGACAAAGGGATTATTTGTACATTTGCCTGTGTGGCACTTTGCATTGAACGTTTTTCCAGTGCCCCAATGGGGACAAATACATCTGAGGTAAGGCTAACTACTATCTCCAATTTTCTGAGGTACAGTAGTTAGGCAAAAGATTCGATGCACTTGCAATATTTTTTTCTGTCACACATCACCTAACGCACAAGCTCATACGTGAGTTCATGACAGCCATTCTGCTTGCAAGTGACAGCCATTTTCCACTGCCCACAGGCTACATGAATTGTGTCAGCGCACCATTCTCACGAAGGTGTTGGCAATCTTGCAGTGCAGCGCAACTCGCTTGTGCTGTTGCAGCCATTACAAGTAAGCGCAATCTTGCAGTGTATTCTCAGAAGGTTCCTTCACTGAAGACCATGATCCTCAGGAGTAACCAACTGAGGAAGAGGAAGACAGAGCCCATTGCAACCAGGAAGTCTGATTTCTATGCAGAGGTTGACAAGAAGATTTCCACCATCTCTCAAGACCAGAGGACAAAGCGCATCATGACTGATGTGCAGTTCAATGAAATCTTGAACTTCTTCCTCTCCATCAGAAATGCCTCACAAGAGAAAAAAGTTTCCATCATGAGCAGCTACCCAAGCAAGATCGCCTACAAATGGGTAAAACGGTATGATGCACTTGTCATTAACACAAGCAGCACTCTCATCTACAAGCAAGGGGCCTTTTTGGCCTTAGATTCTTGCCAACGAGTTGCCCATTACAGTCGTGTTTTTGATGTGGTTCGTGAGATCCACAAATTGGAGACAGGCAATGATCACCCCAAGTCCAAGAGTTTGTACATAAGAGAGTGAATGCTAAATATGGGAAGAGTATTCCCCGTTGGGTCTGCGAGATCTTCCCCGAGTTCTGTCCTGTTTGTATACAGGTGAAGGCTAGAAGGAAGCCGAAAGCAGGTCACCAACCTCTCTCAACTAGAGGGATGGGTGTCTGTACACAGATTGATCTGATCAATTTTCAGAGCATGCTTGACGGATCATATAACTATGTCCTTGATTATCAGGACCATGACATCAAGTTCTGCCAGTTGCATCCATTGAGGCAAAAGACACACCACGCAGTGGCCATTGCGCTCATCAGCATCTTCTCCATTTTTGGGCCTCCATCAATTTTACAAGCAGACAATGGGACAGAGTTTAGCCAAGGAGCAACTAAGTCCAAACATATCCAGTTGGATGGAGAGGTAAGTGTAATGCACAAATGATACTTGCCTTGTTGAATCTCAACCTAACTCATCCTTCCTTTCTGTAATCTAAGTTTTGTTCTGGTGTCATGGATGAAATAAAGAAGCTGTGGCCAGGAACCAGACTTGTGACTGGGAAACTCAGACACTCAGAGTCTAATGGGGGAGTGGAGCGCTGGAATAGGACTGTCGAGAAGAAAATCTCCAATTGGATGCATGCCAACAAGTCCAAGCATTGGGCCCAAGCTTTCTCTTTCATCCAGTGGCTCTGCAACACTCAGGTGCATCGTGGCATAGGTGGGAAGACACCATACCGTCTGATGTTTGGTCAGAATCCTCAGGTGGAGATATCCAATCTACCAATTGATCCTGAGATTCTTGATGGTTTGGCAATAGAAATGGATGTTCAGTCGTGCTTGGAACTTGACACAGATGTTCCTCTGGAAGAATCCACCTTCTTCGAGGATGTTTCCACAGTACCACCCACCAAAAAATAGGCACCTACAAAAAAAGAGTACGCCAGTCACCAAAGTACAGAACAGTCCACCTGTGAAAGCAACAGTCCAGAACTCCCTCCTACAACAGCAACATTTCATTTGGATGGGTTCAAGGAAGACGTCACTGATAGGTTCATCGACTTCCTTGTCCAAAAAGCAACAGTGAAGGATGGTTCTAACATTATTTTAACAAAGGAGAGTGTGTCATCGTGAAGATGAACAATCAGCATGGAGGAGCAGAACATTGAGGAGGCGGAGGTTGTGAGAATGCAGAGAAACATGGATGAAACAAGCCAAGGCCCGTAATGAAGTCAATGACCTACAACTCTAACACTAAGACACTTCAGCACAAACATCTTTGACTGCAGGAAGACCGAGCATGCACCAGACTTCAAGAAATTGCTGGAGAGGGTTGTTGACTACATCCGTAGGGAACAAGAGAAAGTGAGTGTGATGGTGGCATGGGGGATAGAGACTTTCACTACCCCTACCATTGAAGTACCTCCGATGACACCCAGGATTGATAGCCCAAATTACACGGGCATGCTAATCAAAGATATGGGCGCAATGATCATGTGGGGAGGAGAATTGAGCCATCTGCCGGCACAGCAGAATGACCTGGAAAATGGGCTGGTACAGCGCTATGCCCTGCTCTGGAACCAATGGGCTCCACTGATGAAAAGCAACCTGGAGCAGCATCCCAACTTCCCCACTTTTGCTGGGACAAAGGACCCTATAGCACTCATCATGCATATGCATGACATCCTACGAGGAAGAGAAGCCCACATGCACATCCATCATAGGACCAAACAGACAGAACACATCTAGTGTACAACTAATCCAGCCCAACAGCACCCAAGGAAAAGAAACGTACCCTGCTCGCGTCCGCAACTCAGCCTTGTGATGTCGCAAAGACAACCCACTGGCGCTACCTTTCTCAGTCCACGTTGCTCTAGTCCTAGCAAGTGAACAATACGGACAAACCATATGTCCCCAACATGGTGGATTTAGATGGACACTGCAACGCTATGCTGATTGCACTGACCAGTAAACTTTCCAAAGAATCTCGGGTCGTGGCCAATGCACATAATAAGAATATCAAGAGAAATTGTCATTGAGCTCACAGAAGAAGAGTCTGGTGAGATGAAGCAAGAAACAACTGAGCCAATACCAAGATGCAAATGAGCGGAAGGAGAAAGACAGACAGAGGAAGAGAGTCAAACATCACAGAATGGTGCTCAGAGATAGCCATGAACAAATATTTCCCGGGCAGCCACTACTATCGATGAAGAAATTCAACATGATATTTTGGTCCATAAACAGTCCTCAGAAAAATTCCCCAATCTGTGACAGATAGATACAAGGGTTTGACAAAGATTCACTCAGCGGGGAAGGTTTGATTGATGGTGAAGTCACAGACAAATATCTTCAGATGGTGATTCGGGTCATGCTGGCTTGACTAGATTTTGGTAATAACTCCATCTTTCTTGACATTGGTTAGGGTTGGGGAAAGGTGAGGTGGTTGCACACACTTCTCAGTACCCTTGCTGCAAACTCTCCATTGGAGTAGAAAACGATCCCATCCAATATCATTGCACTATAAGAAAGATTCTAAAGCTTGACAAGAAAGCTGCAAAATGTGCTCTGCAACATGGATATCATCCCGGTGATCTCAACAATGTTGTGACAGCAAAAGATGTGTTGATTGATGATGACCTACTCAACTTGAAGACATCCACGCCTTGCACTCACGTGTATGGTTCTGACTGTTGCTTTGATGCAATGCTCGTGCTTCATCTTGCACGACTCTGGAACAATTCTCCTGGAACAACAGGTTTGCTGTCATACCATAAACAGGAAACTCTGCAGATGCATGGGTTCGAGAACCTTTCTCCTAAGCAACAACAAGGAATGAGGATGCAACAAAGGTGTGTCGAGATGCTGTGTTTCTAAATGTGCATGAAATTCAGAGAGTGGTTGGGAACAGTGAGTGACGAATGAAGAACGCAAGATTGAAATGCTCTTGATAGTAGCACTTGACATGACATGACTACCAAAAGAGAGTTCAAGAAAGAATACATTTTTGCAATACCAACAACTGCTTCAAGATCATCTCAAGGCGATATCTCATGGCCGATGCATACAGATGCATATTACAATAGCATTACCGTTAGATATAATATTTTTAAGAGCAGATTATTTGCGACATCAATCACTCCCCTATTTTATATCCTTAACTTTGTATACTGCCTTGATTCCCCAATGAATTTTGTCCCACCACGACTTTAGGATAAAATTCATTTTTTGGATTGTGAGACTGTGGACACACTGACTGCAGGACTCACACATACACATTTGAAGAAGCTCAGGTAACTTGATCTGTAATTGATCGTCACAGATGCACTCTCGTTTATTGGTTTGATGGATGGAATAAAAGTAGTGTCCATGGAACATGTTCATATGGGAATTAACACCGCGTTGAAATCTTTCTATGGGTGATTAATGTACCTGGTAAAGTTGCCTTCCTTTACTGTGTTATTGCGTGTCCTGTGGCCCTGACAATGTAAAGCAAGTGTTTATTCTCTGTTCCAATTGTTGTGACCATCCCAGTGTAAACACCGATAATTGCCCACAAGGGGTTGAAATGGCCTTTCGTGTCCTTCAAACACAAAGACGACTTGCCTTTGGGGTCAAACTGCTTTGCAACAATGCACTTTGGCAATTGATGCTCAGCGCAGGTGTATTTCATTCCATAGTCTTGAAGGTTCCTGCTGTTTTTTCCCATACACTCTTTCACATGTAATTGGAATGTGTTTGCCTTGGAATCAAGGGTACAGGACCATCTTGCATTCTTGCAGGTAACTCGTTCAGCTTCAAAGAAGCTCTCGTAGGACTGTATGCACTGTTCATGCAGGAGGAAACATCAAAAGGCAAATGTTGAGCATATCAAATTGCCCATTGTCTATTGGAGGAGTGTACTCCCAAAGAATCTTGATGTCGTCTCCGTCAATGTTGCATGGAAGTCAAGTGTTGGTGTTGGTTCCATTGCGGGAGCCGAGAGTTCTACAAGAGACAACAGGGTGGATGCGAACAAATAAGGTTGCTTTTGGGAGGGGAAAATGTTGCTCTTTCTCCAGCATGAGGAGCAAGCCTTGGGTCAAAATGTCCAGGCGGGCATAGGGACTGAATTTACTCTTTGACCGCACAGCAGAATTCATCTTTTCAGACATAGAGGGTAAATGAGATGGTTGCAACACAACATCTATTTGATGCAAATCGCTGTCATTCAGGTCTTTCTCCCAATAAGTTGGACACCAAGAGAGATCAGAGATCAAGATGTAATGAGATGTGTGAGCTGAACCTGCTGAAAGAGAGAACAAGTGCAAACCTTACCAGCATGGTTCACCTGTGGGTTCTCCTCTGCACTGCCAACAGACATGCCTCACATCTGACGTTGTGGGTTCGCCTACAATATCGCACCATCCCTACCATACTTCTTCAGTCCCATGTTTTGACCCATGACACGTGCAAAGCCGTGAATGTTGAAAAAAGTGTTAGTATTTCCGAAAACACACCCTTTTACATGCTTCTCACATGCCACAAATGGTTTTCAGTGATGGGGTGGAACCAAGAATTATTATGTTGTCATATAATATTCATCCTGTCATACTTAAAGAGGTCCCTAATATTATATCCCAAGAGGTTAAAAGGTGTCTATCCCACAAACTAATTAATACGTACTCTGTACCGGTAGGATTTCTATGATATACCATACCATACCTAATATGAGGTTGGCTATTTGGAGCATCTTTTGTCTTGTATAAAGTACGCTTTCAATTGAATTTCTTGTATTAAGTATTCATGGATGAATATTATTGTAGGACATATGGCGATGTAATACATCTCTCATTGCTAATCCTCCTTTCAGTTCATTGGATCAATTGTAAGTGTCAGTTCTGGATGAAAGTACATAGTGTTCGGATTCTCTATTGAAAATACTGCATGCTGCCCCAAACCAGTCGTCCCTGTATTTCTTACAACAGTGCCCTAAATTGTTATTGATGCATTGTACCCCCAACTCAAGCTAGCTCTCAAGGGAATACTCACCACCATGCTAGCATGCTCAAACACATAGAACTCTGTCCTCCTCCGCCACCTCCCTCTGGGTGTTCTCGCCGTGTGGCATCGTGTTGTGATGACCGCGTTGAGGCATCATCTGAAGGCAGTACCCCCCGTACGCTTCCTTGCCATTGTGGACAAAAACAATCATGAAGAAATACGCAGTCATGATGTGGTTGACTGTTGGTATGTTTTTCTTGATTTGTTTGATGTCATCCATGTGCCAATGGACAACTTTGTCATTCTCGATGCTGTTTCAAAAGTGGTAGCAACAGTACAACACAAATATTGGGTATTGTCTGCTTAATACATGAGCCCCATAGCATTGGCCTTTTCCCAGTTCGTATCAAAGGACATGCTAGACCCAACAACCTTGTATGACACTGTCATAACGTGTTTGCGTGAAACAATTCTCATACCTAATCTGATTCACCTCCTTTCAAGTGAATTAATTGTATCCAGACTCAAAGAAAATGAAATCCAAACGCAGATGAGAAAGGACCAACACCTATGTCACCAATTTGAATCTCCCAACATCCACCAATGACACCAACAATGATGCCAAAGCCGACAAAGCAGTTGACAGTGACAAAGCTGCTGATAAGGATGTTGATATGGACTGGAAACCATCTTCGAACATGCTAATGATGAATTTCCAGAAGACAAAGACATAAAATACGATGAAGATGTTTCCCCAGTAAAGTCCGCTGAGGAGCCCCAAAAGGAGGGGTGGCAAGTCTGTCACAAGGAGCACTCTCTATGAAGGTGGAGAGTGAATCAGACGACAATTTTTCCCAGATGTTGATGATAAGATGGATGCCAGTGATTTCTTACAGTTTCCAAATCCGGCATGTGTCAAATGTCACAACAAAGTTGAAGGTCATGTTCCTATTGTTGACCTTGGTGAGTAATCCTGGTCTTGTTATAGTTGACTTCATTCATCTCCTGAGACAGTTACAACATTTGTTCTTTCAGTCAAACTTCCCAACATATTTGGTTGGGCTTGTTGTTGGATGCTTCACAGATCATTCAATTTTGCTAGCTCTCTCAACTTTGGTAGCAAGTCCCGTCCTTTCTTGTGTGCTGGACCATTTGTATTGTACCAAGCCATTGCAAGATACCAACAGGCATGGAAAATCAATGGTAAATTTGCACCACCCATCCCACATTCACGTCAGTACAGACCATGACAGTGTGATGTCGGCAATCAATGGTGCTGTCCCCTTGCCAGAATAGGATCACATAAAACATACCATTTCCAAGACTCAATTTTGTTGAGGAATTCATCAAAGTTATCTGCACAAGTTTTATTTAACCTCCCAGTGAGAAGAGACTGAAAGGTAAATCTGAGAATCAGGTGTCTTTGATTATAAGCAATTACAATGAAGAGCTGAATGCGTACAATGAGTTCAAGTTCACACAAATCTGGGAGGAGAGATGCAATCAAGCAGCTCTCTGTATTCATTCAATGTGTGAGGAATTGAGCAAGCGTCTGACATTCCTGCATCTTTCATCAGGGATCACAGATTAGAAGGAGCCAAAATTTGAACAAGAGGATTACAAGCACTATGTTTGAGTGATAACAGATCATAAGGAGAAATGTGGATCAATTGGTGGTGTAGTGATGTCCTGGCAATCTTTCCTCCATGGAAAGGAAGCTTGCATATTCCTTACACACTATCTGCTCATGAAAGAATTCTTTCATATAATTCCAAGCTTTTCCTTTCATGCATCACAAGTTCTTGCTTTTGTTACTAATGATCAAGATGTTGTTTATAATGATCATTCTACAGAAATAGCTCGGACAATGCAGATAATTGAATCGGCTGCCTGGTGTATGGTAGGTTGGGGGATTCCTCATGTTCTGAGGTCTGAGGTACATAGTATAGTGCAACATTATTATTTACAGGTAACTGATATGTATGTATGGTACCTATTGTACTGCGTAAATTTCATGTTTGCTTTGCAGGCAGGAGTGACATAATGAAGGTGTAGATAAAGAATACACAGGATATCTTGCAACCTTTTTGTAAATCTTCGTGTGATCTTCCTCCCATGTCTTGTGATTTGCCACCGACCTATCACAGATCACAGACCATATAGTATGGTAACACAATTACAATTACTGTTTTATGAAAAGATCATAATTCATATCATGATGTCTCGTTCCATATGCCATGTTCATGTGAGGGAATAAATGTCCCTTCCATTGTGGAGGTGCAACATGGCCGACAGACCAAATGAGAATTTTGGCAACAGACACATCAGCATTGTAGGCAGAGAACGTACTCCCTGTGCAGTACTTTCCTCCTTTGCTCGTCAGGCCATCACCAAATTGCCGCCCTTCCACCAATCAATAGATTACTGCCACACCATTTCATCGAAGCCGGGCATTTTGTCTCAACAAACATGTGCCGCCACTGGGGCGCATCTGTGTTGGTCTTTGTCTGAGAAGGTATTGCGGAATTTCATGGGCAATTTTATGAAGCAAGCATGATGCAAGAGAAGGCCACGGCACGACAAGCTGCACCTTATTCCAATCAAGGAGCAAATGAGATACATCAGTGTGCTCTTCTGCTAAAAATACACCAAGGAAAATGTGGTCATCTTCAATGGGGGCATCCATGGCAAGGCCACAGCAAATGCAAAGATTGAAGTTCCGAGATGCAACTGTCTACGCATTGATGATGGCGCATTGAAGGTTCGCACACCATCTGGCGAGGGCTGGAGTCTCATGAAAGCTATGTCCTTTCCTCAATTTTTATTGTTACCTAGAATCAATGCACTTCAAATTCACAAGAACTGTACAAATTTGTGTCATTCAATGGCAAATGTATCCAAGAAATAGCCTAACGTGGCATGTGGAGCCAGCAATTCAGTGTTTGCTCAAGAGAGGTACTGTTGCATAGGATCAAAGCCTAGACAAACTGCAGCTGGGATTGAGTCAGGGCATTCTAATTGTTTGGACGGAGTCTGGAGAGACATCCGGGACACAATTGTGAATGCCGTGAAATGGTGTGAACAGGCTTTCACTGCAAACAAAAATCACTTGTAACCTCCCAGTACACTCGAGTGTACGGGAGGTTACCCGAGCCTTGCTTCCAGTAACCTCCCGTTGCACTTTGGTAATGCTCCGGTGCAATAGTGTACCGGAGGGTTACCGGAGTCTACCAATGGGTTACCACAAAATTCAAGACCTAAAGCAGCTTTCCGATTTAGTACTTCATACAATAGGAATTGGTAATATTTTATAGGAAAACAGACTTCTCAGTGAGTCTTAGCATCGATATCAATCTAAGTAGTGGTTATAACTGCATTACTTTGTAGCTAAAAAAATGTTTACCAGTGACATACTGGAGGTGTACAGGTGAGTTACTGGAAGTGTACAGGAGGGTAACCGGAAGGTTACACGAAGGCTACCAGAGAGTACCGGAGGGTTACCGGAGCATATGGGAGGGCTACCGGAACGTTACAGGAAGGTTACCGGGAGGGCTACCTACTGTTGGACTACAGTAATAGAGTATGTGTAATTTATCTCCACTAAATTAATTAAACATTCTACATAAACATATTTCAGGGGCCCAGCCCAACACGTTGCCCACCAAAACGACACACATGCAAAAATTTCAGCCCCAAGCTGAAAAACGGTACCCTGGACCATGTCACCAAGATGGAAGAAAACGAATAATTTAATTGAAACTAAGTTGAAATGAAAACAATTGTAAAATAGTTTGAGTTCAGCATAACTCATCGTACATTTTTACATGCCTCTGCTGATTGTTGTTTGCAACACAGCGGTGCAAGGCAAAATGCCAAACTCAGTCTGTGGACTGAGTTTCGGCTGTTCCCGTGCCTGGCCTGAAATAAATTAGTTCAAAATTAGATGTAGTCAAAACAAGTGTACAAATGATAATTTTCAATGCAACTCACCGCTCGCAATATACCCGCTGCTGCCAATTGACATTGGCAACACGGCGGGCAAAGCAAAATCCCAAACTCAGTCTGTGGACTGAGTTTTGGGGATTTCGCAAGTAGGCCTATAACTATTTAATTGGGAAAAAATCACGTGTGGTGAGAATAATACTGGAAAACAAGACAAGTTCATCAAAACTCACCCCCAAAATATACCCCCTGCTGCCAATTGTTGTTGGCAACACAGTGGTGCAAGGCGGGAAGGATAACTCAGTCTGTGGACTGAGTTTCAGATTCGCCAGTAGACCAGCAACTATTTAATTGAAAAATATTCACGTGTGGTGAATACAATAGTGTAGAAGTGACCTAAGCCGGAAGTAATCGAAAAGTAGTTGTAGATAAGGAAGTAAAAAAGGATGTTCCAGTTGTTTGGAGTTTTAATTTATAAGCTAAAAAACTGATTGAAAATGAGGACTGCCTCATGGTAGTCCTCTCTAGTTTACCATGCATTTTGCATGTAATTTGAGGATGTTAGATTTCTATGAACCCTATTGGATTCTTGCATGCCAACCTGGGTGTACATGCACCTGGTTTGGGCTGTACATGCATTCTTGCATGCCAACCTTCATCCATCTGAGCCTGATTAGGCTGTAGATGTAATCCTGCCAAATGGGTCTCCCAGGACCCAATGGTCTTGTTAATAAGTCCTGCAGGACTCAATGCTCTTGTCAATGAGTCCTGCTTCTATTTGGTGGGATCCTACCCTTAGTTAGTAGAATTCCTATTTAACTGTGTACCCATGGGTCCTGATTTTGGGCCCAGGATGGGTCAGGAGTACCAGTAGGTATCCTTGGCTCATGTCAAGAAGGTGACGAGTAATTGATAACCCACCACCAAAACAAAATGTACCTGCCGCTGCCAATTGTTGTTGGCAACGCGGCGGAGCAAGACGGGAGGGATAACTCAGTCTGTGGACTGCATTTTGGCAATTTTGCCGGTAGGCCTGCAACTATTTAACTAAAAAAATGGACGTGTGGTTAGTATAATAGTGTAGAAGATGACGAGTTGTTGATTACTCACCCCAAAAATATACCCGCCACTGCCAATTGTTGTTGGCAACACGGCGGTGCAAGGCGGGAGGGATAACTCAGTCTGTGGACTGAGTTTCGGCCATTCCCATGATGGGCCGGTGGGGTATCAGTGAAGTAATTGAAAAAAATACATGTGTGATGTGAAAGTATCCAGAGGGCGCACTGCTACAGTTGCTTCTGGGTCAAGCACCAGTGTTGTAGTATGGTACTGCTAAACAGCACAAAACTCATAGATGGTCGTTAATTAGGTGATAACTAATTTATGGCAAACTATACTGATTGTATGCATTTTCCCATATTGTTGTGCTCCTTGGGTGGTTCTTAGATCGGGCCTTTTGGGCTAATGACCTATGGTACCGAGCTAAGTAACCAGGTATCATATAATGGGTATTCACTGGGTTCATACATGTACCTTGTTTGGGTACTGCAGATTTGGCATGTATAGCACACCCTTGCAGTGATACCCATGTGGTGCCGTGTGTCGGTGAAGTTGTGTTGTTTATGCAGCGCTTGCTGATGGGATTATAGATGGTAGAGGAGACTTGATATGGTCGATGGGGTAAGATGACCCGTGGAGTTTTGTGTGTGGGCACGCTAGTTTCACTGGGTCAGTGAGATACAATGCACGGACGGTGCGATGATGAATGGGTGCATGATGTTTTGTGACATAGTCAGCTAGGTTTGTTGCTCCCGCCCGCCAGTATGTGCGGAACTGTTTTTGGTTGGTCCGACAGCTTAGCCAATGGAATCTCATGTCCATGGCTTTGGTTCGTTTGGGTTGAATGGTATTGGTGACGACGCCAAGTGCTGTTGAGTTGTCAATCTGGATTGGTGTTGGTGGTTGTGCATGGCCCAGTTCTGTGAGCAGATGCCGGATGGGTATGGCTTCTCGTGCATTGATGTAGAGGGCACCAAGTTCCGCCTCAGCTGCGGAGGACATGACAGATTTAATGATTTGGGCAAGTGTTAGAATTGCACCATTGTTCCGGGGTACCTCGTCATTTTCGGTGAGGAAGAAATGGCCGCCTGCCCGACTGAGGGCTTCGGTCTCGGAGAGATAGGATGCATCACTGTGGGTAGCCAAAATCATGTTGCTTGCTCGGTAGGTAACGACAGCATTTTGGTGTGTCATAGCATAGTCCAGGAAATGGTGGATGTGGTGCAGTGTGGTTTGTGTAGGATTAGCCTGTTGGGTGGCAAGGGAACTGAGTGCAGTGAGCATGGTACAATCAACTGCTCTGGCGTAGTAGAGAAATACACCAATTACTTCCTGGACGAAGGTTTTGTCTTGTTTGTTGAGCGGAGCTGATAGGTCTGGGTCGTCTACATACTGTTGCTTGGCGCCGTAGGTGCGTGGTGTATGGGGGTATGGTTGATGTTGTGGCCTGGTGGGAACGTTGTGATGAAAACGTTGTCCAGCCTTTTGACAGTACCGTGGCATAGAGAGATGGACTTGTTTCCGCTGGTAGTCCCAGGTGATGGTGAGTCCTAGGTATCGTTCTCCTTTCCAATCATGTGAAGTTGTGTAGTGAGTATTGAGTGTTTGGAGGAGGTGTTTGGCATGTTCGATGCCTACATACTTTACTCCAAAATCATCTACGCATAGAGCGAATGCAATGGGTCGCCAATCATGTTTCCAAAAACCTGGGGTGATGGTACTCTGTCGATATCCATGAGCGACTAACCGTGATTCGAGGAGTTGTTGCGCAATGATGCCGGCCTGAGGAAGTCCGTACATACCTTTTTGTACTCGGACGTAGACGTACCCGTCCTGAGTTGCTAGTTTTCGAAGGTTGTAGAGTATGATGAATTCTTCAGGTATGTCAGCTAGTTTAAGTCGCATGAACTCTGGTCGGGCCATGGGTGTGTTAAGGTAGAAATCTCTGATGTCGATTGTCATGAAACATGCCCCTTGGGTTGATATGATGCTGTTGAGGAGGATCTTTGTGGTGAGCATGTCGGCTGTGGGTGTGCCGCAGTCGCCTGGAAAATGGATGTTGTTGCCACCTACTGTGAGGCGTATTCGATGTGGGTCTTCTTTTTCTGGACGAAAATTCGCGCATATGCGGCCGTAGGTGACGTCTCTGCGGCGATCTGTAGGGACGTCGTCCTTAGCAATGAACACAATGGTGTTGGTTCCCTGGACTAGGCCAGGGATGCCTTGTGCTAATCGGCCAAGTTCCTTACCATATGCTTTCCTCCAGGTGGTCGAGTATTTGGGGTCTTTGATGAGGTGTCGGTATTCCATGAGTTCACCTGTGTTTTCTTTTAGAACGGCATTGAGGAAATCGGTGGGGAACATACGTGATGCGGCATGCTGGGCTGTGACGGTTGTAGCTGAGAGTTGGGAGAAGTGGAGCATTGTCTCTTGCGTGATGGTTTGCATGCGGCTGCGGGTGTTGTACGCTGGTGCTGTGGGGGGTGTCACCCTTGGAGATGCGTTGATGTGCATTTGTGGTGGCGTGGTGCTCACCCTTGGAGTGTAGGCGGCGGGTTGTTTGTGCGTAGCGAGTGGGTGCAATGGAGTGGACTTGCTAGACTGGGGACTTTTGTCGCTGTCTGAGTCTGAAACAATAGGGTGTGTCCGTTTGAGTGCTGTAGGTAGTCTTGTGGTGACTGTAGGTGAAGCTGTTGACTTGGCTGTGGGTGTGGGTTGGATGATTTTGTGGAGTCGAGTGAGATCGGCCAGTTGTGTTGTATTGAGGTGTGCTGCTGTGGTGTTGGACATTAGGACATGTGCTAGGTTTGCTGTGGCAGCTATGATGGCATCGGCAGGTGTGACTGTGGGATTGGTGATGTACTTGTGCTTGAAGAATACTGTTGCGGAGATGCGTGTTGATTGGGAGACAGGTGTCCATACCGTCCAGCAGCGGTAGTGTTCGGGTGAGGTTCCTAATACAAACCCTTTAGTGCAGTGTTGTGCGAATGATTTTCGGCGGTGGGGCTTGTCATGGACCAGTGCCTCCATTCCGATAGGAACAAAGGGCTGAGAGTTGTAGTCATGGTGGCCATAAAGGTGTGCATAGGATGATATCTTGGGATTGTTGTTTGATTGTCGGAGTAAGTTGAGTTGGCGCTCCATTTGTGGGATGAGCTGACACCATAGGTGGAGGGGGAAGTTGTCTGCAGTGCCGCTGAGCGCAGACACAAAATGATCTTTCCATGTTTGGATGGCCTTTTCGGCTATGTTCCGTCGATGATCATCGGGTGGTACCAGTTGGTAGGTCATGGCGGAGGTGGTGATGGCTTCTCTGTAGGATGCTGAGATTTCGTTGTCCAGGACCTGGTGCTGTGGTGTAATGTTGCAGGCTTTCATGCGTAGTTAGCTCGAGAGCGTGCAAGGATGAGTTCGCCCTCAGTTCTGTTCTTGGTGGGTTCAACCCAGATGGAATTGCTGGCAACGTGGTAGAGGATCATTTGGTATCGATAACCTCTGCTGGAAACATGTGGAAACTTTCCAGTTTGGTCGGTGTACAGTGTGTTGTTGGTGTCGTGGGTTTTGATGTAGATGTCATTCTGTTGTGGGTGGGCTGGTGGTGGTGCGATGGGTTGAAATAGTTGCTTGGTGGAGCGTACACCTTGGCGTTGATTCTTCATGTGCCCTTGTTGAGTTTCCTCTGATTGTGGAAAGTGTTTATTCACATTTTTAATGGTGATGAGTGGCCAGGTACTATAGTTGCCGTGGCGGATGGCCGTGAGCCAGGTGTTTTTTGTTGGGTACCCTGCTGCTGCATGGAGGTATCGGATTGTCTGTTCAATGCTTGGTAGTTCGTATACATTGAGGATGGAGTGCTTCTCACGCTCAAGTGATGCGTTTAAGTAGTTTCGAATTTTAGTTGTGGGAGGAATCTTGTAGCGTGTGTTGGTGGAGTGGTGTCCACAGGTAGAGTCGAGAACCAGTGTATCCCTGTTTTCGTTTGTGATGACTGGTCGTAGGGGTACACACCATAAACCTGTGCGTGTGCAGCGATACCCTGCGAGTACTGCCTGTTCGGTGATGTGAATGGTGTTGGCGTCGTAGAAATTGACTTCTGCCTTGTCATACACCGCGGTGTACCCGGCATCCGCAAACTTGCTGCCACTGAGTAGTGTGTGTTCAAGGGAAGGGACAATGTCCACCATATTTGCTGGGGCTCGTACCTTGTGTAGGAGTTTTGCTACTTTGGTGGCCTTGGCCGTACCACTTGTGGGTAGGAGGAAAACTTTAGAAGAGATGGTGGTGGTTTCGTTGAAGGGATCATGTGGTGCTCCTGCAGTAGAGGTTGCTCCTGTGTCGCTGATGGCGGAGGCTATGGATCCATTCAAGATGCCTTGCTTGAGAGCTGTGGTTGACATGGAAGGTGTTTTGGATGTGTGGTGGGTTGTGAAGCGATGATGTGTCTTTTGTGATTGTTGTCGCCGCCATGTCTTGCTATCGGTGTTTCGATGTTGAGTTGGAAGGCAGAAACGGACAGTGGGTCTGTGGTGTGAGGTGTTAGAGAGCGGGGCCCAGTAGTTCATTGATTCAAACGATAGCTGTGGCGCACTACTTGAAAGTTTGTTTGCTGACAACAATGTGTTTAAATAAGAATTACTGCTGGGTCCCACTGTATCCTACTTACGGGCCACGTACCATGATGGCCTTTTGTCCTTGTTCTTGTCAAGGGCGTAGCAGTTATCATCCTCATGATGGACTGCATCTTTGTTGCAGGAGTTGCAGTGTCGAGGGAATCGAGGGTTTTTACTGGGGCGTGCATTGCGGGATGGGCGTGGATGGCCTGTGTTGGTGTTGGTTGGTGTAGGTGTAGGTGGAGGAGTCCTGGTGTTGAGGAGAGTCATGAATTTAGTTGTTTGAGTGAGGAGTTCATCTTGCTGGCGTTCCAGTTTTTGGAGGAGCTGGTTTTGTGCTGTGGTGAGAAAAGCAGCATGGTCGGTGTACTCCATCGTGCTGTGTTGGTCTGATGGAGACATGGTGCCTGTTGTGGATACGACGGTGGTTGGTACACCGGAGAAAAAGGGTTCACTGACAATGCTGTGGGCGCTTGCATAGCCGTCGGTGCGTGTGAGATGCTCCGCATTGAATTTTTCTTTGCTCTTATAGAGCGTGACGAAATGGGTCTTGGCGGCCTCCCAGGTTTTTTCTGCGGTGGGTGTGATCTCCCATGCCTGCATCTCCTTGTCATCGAAGATGTCGGAAGTGTACATACTTTCGACGTAGTACTGGATCTTTGTGGCGTCGGCGGCGGGAACTCCGATGTCCCTGCACAACTTTTGTTGCTTGTCGAGGTCTCGTGCAAACTTCGTGATGTGGGACGTGAGGTCCCATTGGATGTGGAAGGCTGCGGCGGCTTGCTTGTGTTCCAATGTTGTGACGATGCACCATTCACGACGGAGATGTTCGATGATAGTTTTCACCGTTTGCGTGCTGTAGCCGATGAAATCGTTGTCGAGTTCTTCGATGTACGGTGCGTCGACACCTTCTCGAACAATCTTTTCGACGATGACCGCGTCGACGGCCTCTTGTTTCCAAAACTCTTGGCACTCGAGGTTATGGTCTGCGGTGATGCGTGCGCGAAGAGTGATTGTGGTGTTGTTTGCGAGCGCGATTGGTACGATGGGTGGTGCAACGAGGCGCGTAGTCGTCTGTGTTGCGTCGCCGGTGACAAGGCGATACTCGTCGTCGTTGAGGACAAGTGCTAGATGGCCATGGCGGCCGCCCCAACTCGTAGTCTTCACTGCAGCCGCTATTTTCGCGACTTGTTGTTTGAGAAGGTTTACGGTGGAATTCGAAGGTTGACCGATGATTTTGTCAATTGACATGGGTGCGACGATGGCGCGAACAGCTTTGCGAATGGCGGCGTCGTTGGTGGTTGGAGAGGCCATGGTTTTGTTGATGAACAGGGTGGTGTTCAATTGATTGCAATGCTGCAATGCTGGAGATAAAAAAGAATTAGTTATCACTGCTAAACAGCGCGAAACTCATAGATGGTCGTTAATTAGGTGATAACTAATTTATGGCAAACTATACTGATTGTATGCGTTTTCCCATATTGTTGTGCTCCTTGGGTGGTTCTTAGATCGGGCCTTTTGGGCTAATGACCTATGGTACCGAGCTAAGTAACCAGGTATCATATAATGGGTATTCACTGGGTTCATACATGTACCTTGTTTGGGTACTGCAGATTTGGCATGTATTCAAAGGAATAAGTAACAAACACGAAGGCACACTACACCAATTTTCAGCCCCACTTATGTTCAATTTTTTGGTGCAGTCACAGAATTAGGTGAAAGAATACAAATGAATAAGTAACAAATACGTAGACACACTGTACCAATTTTCAGCCCCACTTATTTTTCTTGTGTGTTCTTATTTTTGGTGCAGTCATACAATATATATATTTTGAAATTGCGAATATAGGCCCAATACGCACTCATCAAATAAAATCATTGATCAAGCCTAGAATTTAAACCAAACCTAGACCCAGCAGGTGATCTTTCTGGTTACAACTCGTGATTTGCTAATTGTGAGTCATGAAACAAACAACCACTCCGATGCTTCAAAGCTTAGTGTGATAAACAAAAATATGGCTTAAGTACTGTATAAAACAACCCGCAACCCACCTGTACACTCTTGAAATTCCGGTAACCTTTCCGTACACTCTGACGTGTTGCGAGTATACCGGGAGGTTACCGGTGTTTTTTGTTTGCAGTGTTTTATTGTTATGCTGACAACATCCAGAGGTGAGGAATGTTGTGCCGTGGGAATGGGTTCAATATACGGAGCGCGATGTTGGTTCTGGACCTGCTGTGTTCAACGGGATAGCATTTGGTATAAATATATTTTTGTGTGCCAAAGTGGATAACAACTTCAGGTATGCTTTAATTCCGGTGCTCGTGGATGGTATCGAGTATCAACTTGATGAGGAACAAGTCTGTTACTTTTGGTTTACAAAACTGGGGCTTGCAATTCTGTTGAAAGTGGGAGACTTCTTGCTTGTGAAAACCTTGAATTTATTGCTTGACATCAAGGTGCAGGAGCAAAGCAGAGATTTCTGTGTTTCTTGCTGTTTGAAGACTGCAGTGGTAGGAGGGAATGACAACAAGAGGCCTTTGAACAAGAAACTGACAGAACACATCAAGTGTACACTGATCCAGCCCAATGGCACCTACGGAATAAGAATTGTATGCTGCTCGCAACCACAACTCCGCCTTTTTTCCACAACAAGCTGCTCCTTGTTCCAATCACATTGCCACACATCTTAACAGATAAACTAATCCTTCTATCCCTGAAGTGCAAGGCATGGCTTTCACTAAATCATGCTATGTTGGATCTGAACTTATCCAATGCTTGTTAAATAATCATTACCAACAACATATGTGGAGAATATTGCAGACAAGCCATGTCTTCAACGGGTACTCAAGACAAATCTTCCTGATATGTCTTGCAACATGCCCGACATGTCACTATGTGTCACCATGACATGTTGTGAAGAAATTACTTGAGCAAGGTTTGCAAAGACAATATACCAAGACATCATGACTTGTCACAAAATTGTCATGACATGTCTTCAACATTATTCCATAACTTCATCCACATCAGATGCCGCAAGACACTGGACATGTCGCAACAAATTTGTGCCATTGCCGTCACTGTCCTACATAATTTGTTTCATCCAGCATCATAACCCAACTCAACTCTCAATGACCCACTTTCAAACATCCATCTTATTTCGGAATCCTCTGTTTGCTCCCTCCGCAAAGCCACCCTCCTGCAAGTAACCCAGCTTGTCAACAAGTGCAGGCCACTAGCCACCGCATGGATTACGTTATATTCATAATGTGAAAATAAGCACATGTTGCGAAAATAACCGATCCATTTGTTGACACACTAATTCAGTCACACCAACACAACCGACCACTCCATGTGACTAAAAATAGTGCTGCCAAAGCACCACTACTCTAAAGTGAGGAAGATGAAAAAATCTGTATAACTCCATGTGTCACAGTTGGTGGACGGTGATGATTCTAGCATGGGTAAAGGTATGATATATTGAGAACATCATTGTTTGTAGAGAAATTCAGTACTTCTACAACAGTGTTAGCTCTATCACAGTAATTATTTGTGTCTAAATTTTTATTTTAGAGCGCTATTTTAAATGCCTATACTCTCATTTTCTGCCAGTCTCCTCCAGTCCAGACAAAAATTTGGACATCAGTTGACAAATTATTATCCGTGTTGTTGTCAATCAAAATTTCATAGTGAACAACATCCTCACTAGCTTTTCGGAGTTCAGAAAAGTCAATCCTGTCATCCCCAAGCACTTAACGGAGTAGGTAGAAGATTGGCTCCCAATACTGCTTTTCCGCCTTAACCGGAGTGGAGTAGACAGATGTTGTCTCCCACGTGCCGCATAATTTTCGATTGTACTGACGAGTCTTGAACTTTACAAAGTGGATCATGCCGACTTTGCTCTCAACCTTCTTCACAACATATGTTACTGGGTGTTCTCGGTGGGTGAACCTGCTTTTGTTCCCCACTCGCGCTAATCTCTCATTGTGTTCATTGATCCTTTAAACCCAATGTCACCAACGACGGCAAAGCCTTGAACTCCTTCAAGCAAGTTGCCTATAGAAGAACAACCAAGAACTTGCTGGCTGCTGATGTCTTTGATGGCGACAATAACATTCTTCATCCCACTTTGATCGTAAGCTTATAACTTCAAGTAAGTCAATTCGTATCCTATTGTTGCTATATATTTGTTTCTGAATTCACCCGTTTGAATCTTTGTGGCCCAGCTTGTCTTACCCACTCCGCCCGTACAAATGAATACAAGCTTGATATGACAATCAAACGTAGTTGTCATCTTGAGTTCTTACCTAACAAAGCGTTGTAGACTTTGAGATAAAGCAATTGATATGCCGAAGAGCGGGGGAGAGGAAAGTGAGAGTCTTTTTGCTCTATCTTTCACTCCCTCTATGGGGCTTGCCAATTGTAAGGGTTGGTAATACTGCCACAAATCCCACCTCACAGAAAAAAGTATGGTGGTTGGTCTGCACCTGTGGTTCACTGAAAATTGTCCACCCTCATGGTCATGTTCTTTGGACATCGGTACATCATTTTGACAAAAACTTAGTTGGTCGTTTCTTAATCACCAAAAATGAGGCATTATTAAGTCAAACATTATAATATTTCGTAATTTATATTACATTCAAACATTATTCAAAACAAGATATCAATGGATTACAATTATCAGATTCAGAGGTATTTTATATTTATGGTCGATTTTGGTCACTTTCTGCAAAATGGTCACCAAAAAATGGCCTATATAATATAGTTTATGGACGTTTGGAGAAAACAAACAAGATTTTAAACGTTTCGAATCTTAAAATGTAACAACAATTTATATTAATGTCCGTATACATATAAACGAGTTATATAAATTGAAATTACTAGATATACAGTATATTGATTTTTAGGAAACTTACTATGTTTAAATAACTCGACGAAATTTGATAGTATTATTTTATATCAATGGCTGTATATCAAAGTCTGACATGTCAACATGTCTGAATATAAGCTAATGTTTGTCCGTTTATTTTTTATTAATGTCTGTATATCATTTAATCACACATTTCTTGCCTGCTGCGTAACAACCATCCTGTAAGCATTCAAATTGTTATATACATAATCATGGGGTATGCTTATTCACATACGTACATGAATACTAAATATATTATACTATATGGGTCTACACATATTAGGGAATGTAGGTTTTGATAAGCAAAAATGCCCGTTTTCGTGCACACATTTTAAATATCCGTTGATTGCTCACTAATTTGTGCCACATCGCTAATTTTTTTGTATGGTAAGGTACCACCTTACTGGTAGATACAATACCACACCCACCCTGCATGCAGGCTGCTCCAGAACTGCTTTCCACCACCATGCAAATATCAGCCCAATTAGAATGACAGACAATGAACAATGAGCAAAATGATTGTTTTGGCATCATAGGATTGTGATGATGCAATACCACCATGATCGCATCTTGAAGGGACACCTTTTTGGTAGAGCAGATCGTGAAATGTGCTTGCTGTGACTGTTTTTTTCACGTGCAGCAGCATGAATGTTTTTACATGTGAGCAGTGGTCGCACCGGAACGAATCGGAATGACGCTGATCAAGATGGGCCTGAATGACTCCCAATATGGAGTTGTCACATTGGGGAAGTCGTTTTTTACGCAATCGTGCGAAACTTTATTACGCCACTGCACTGTCACGCTACTTTGTTTGTGCAAAAACGATTTGTTATGTACATAACTCGCGGCACAGGTACGTCTGTTTTATGTATATCAATTGTTTATGTACATAACGCGAATTATTTTATTAACACAACTGCAACACTCCTTTGTTTGCAAAAAGTCGATATGTACATCGATATGTTATGTACGTAACAAGGATTGATTGAAAAAAAAGGTATGTTTATGACATTATTATGTATATAACAGCACATGTTCATGACATTATTATGTATATACCAACAAATCGCTTTTTTTCTGCCCATCTGTTTTGTTGGGCCACATGTGAAATGATCCCATAGGGGTATGTTTATGTCTTTCTTATGTACATACCAACATATTTTTATGTCGTGGTTATGTATATACCAACAATCACTTTTTTGCATCCCTTTCCAGCCACATGTGAAATGGTCACACCTAGGTGTGTTCGTGTCCTTGTTATGTATATGCGACAGATGTTTATGTCATTGTTATGGATATTCCAATATATGTTTTTCAGACGCTTTTGTGGCATCATGATTGATTGATCGAAAGTAAAGGTATGTTTATGACATTATTATGTATATAACAACACATGTTCATGACATTGTTATGTATATGTTGGGTACCATATGGCCACCGGCCCCGTGCTGGAACTGGGACGTCATTTTCGCCCCGTGCTGGAACTGGGACAAAAACAGCCCCGTTGTGGCACTGGGCAAAAAATCGCAATCGAGTGAAGATTCAGGGCGCGTTTTCAGTTGAAGTAGCGAGTTAGGGGTACCAGAACACCGAAAATTCTGACATGCTTTTCTGACCTAAGTAGATAGGCCATCTGCTCGCTTCCGCTTCATGCCATCACATGCTTTTTGCATCCACCGCATCGCCATCACGTGCATCTTTCACATCACCCACCGTACCCACACGAACTGCTATTCTACGCACTACGCAGTAATTGCATTATTTCGCTCGCGTTTTTTGGTCAACTCAGCACACTCACAACAAATCTCCACCCTCGCCACCGATCCTGCCGTTGGCATGTCCCTCCCCGGCGCACTCACACTCCACCGTCACACCCAATACTGCCTATGGTCCGAAATCTCCACACGACACTGTCAAACATTAGCAGGCGATGCTGGCTTTGGATCGTCATGATCCTCTTCAGGGGGGTGGTGAGGAGGAGGAGGAGGAGGAGGAGGAGGCGTTGCGTGTTCGTTTGGATCCGGTCAAAGCTTTCATCCTGTGGACTTTGTTCCGGACAGGAGAGCTCCTCCTCCATCCTTTGTTCAACCGTTGGTTGCTCGATTCTTTGGGGAGAGGAATAAAGGTACGAAACCTTGCAATTATTGAGGGACACACCTCGCGCGGTCGCGGCCATGAGAGATAATTTTATCTACGTTGGACAGGGTGGATACTTCTTTTCTCCGTGTGAGAAGCTCTCCATGACACAGCAGCTTTTTAATTACTTTGCTCAGTATATGGATGGATCGTTGTTTGATTGGCCGTTGGGTGATCTCATGTCGTCCTGTACAGCGGGAGATATTTGTTTTTCCTATCAGGGCAAGATCCCTCGACGGTTTCTTTTTTGGGAGAGGTGCGGACGCATCCTTCCCACTCCTCGGTATTGGAGATGACTCCTCAATGGACGATGGTTTGTGATAGAAGAGAATCCATTGGATTTGTTCATTCCGGTTCTCATTCGGCGCAGAATATGATTATTGATGAGGATAATGCTTCGAGGAATATTGCGTTGATTTTTAGGGCGGTGTTGTTGTTGTGGTCTATACCCTCCGCAAGACTCTTGGGTGTTGCCTTGGGAAGAGAAGTTGGTGATTCGTCGATATCGATGCAAGATATGGCCACTGCTGGAATGTTTGGTTCGGTGTTGGGTGGGATGTGGTTGGTTATCTGGGTCACTGATGTTTTTTTGTTATGGGTGGATGCTTTGGTTTCATGGCATGGAGGTTGTCCGTAAGACGTGGGAGAGGACAATGGTGGAATGCCTTTTGGTGTACCATTGGACGTTGGGCGAGTTTCCCTCCCAAATGGCGGGTGAGGATTCGTATGTTCCTGCCAGTGTGGTTGGGGTGGGGTCCAAGAGGTTGTGAGTAGGTGCTGGTTGCATATACGTTTGATGAAAAAATCCCTGTTTTTTGTACTGTATGACATGAGGGTGGCAGTTGGAAAGTTGTCGTGCAAGATCTAATTGTATTATTATATTCTTTCAACGTATCCTACTTGCAACATTACACAAGTGTTGTCTAAGGATAGACAATGATTTTGTCGTCTTAAAAGGAAAAATCATGTTACTACATTAGTGCCAATTTGGGACTTCCCAAATTGGCACTGCATTTACAGTGCTAAAACACCATCGAATTTCAAACTACATACTTATGTACCCTCGTCAGTGAAAAGTTGGGGCGCCCCAAACTGGCACTAGTGACAATTTGGGGTGCCCCAAGGTGGCTCTGGTGCCACAATGGGGCCGGTGACAATTCGGGGTTTCGGGTCGAAAGTCCAGTTCCGGCACGGGGCGCCCAGTTCCAGCACGGGGCGCCCAGTTCCAGCACGGGGCGCGTCAAAATCGCAATTTTCGCCCCGTGCTGGCATGGTGCCACAACGGGGCTGTTTCTGTCCCAGTGCCAGCACGGGGCGAAAATGACGTCCCAGTTCCAGCACGGGGCCGGTGCCCATTTGGTACCCAACATATATACCAACAAATCGCCTTTTGGAACTCTACCCTGTAGGGATGCAATTTGATAAGGAACACTCGACGGGACTTGTATGGTGATGACAAGTTTCGCGCTATTGAGATGAAGTATGGTAATGGGAAGGGAGATTGGCGACGGGATATGTGAGTATAACTGACTTTTTGGAGAACACAGAGATGACATGAGAATTAACGCTGCTTCTCTGTGTGTGTAAAAAGACATCAAAGGACAAATAATGTCATGGAACGGTACAATAGGGAGTTCAATGACCTCTTCGATTTGCCGAGGCCGGGATTGTTTGTTTTCTGTGAAAGAGTTCAGGAGGAAGCATCGCGATGGATTAGGACACACGAGGACGCATTGAAGGGGAATTCAAACACAGACAAAAAAGGAGCGATGTGGCTTGGCCAGAGATACCCTCCGATTTTGATGAATGGGCTCCTCCAAAGAGGAGAAGGACTCAGGGTGCATGACAACACCCGAAGTTTTTCAGAGTATGACATTTTTATTAACGAGAAGGTAAGTTTATGCATTTGTTATATATATAACTTTGTGTGGTCTTGGTGAGGAGTGGCTATGAAGGTGTCTCTTTTTGGGCAGTCCAATCAGTTTATGTCCGTGACGTTGTTATATACATAACAGTGTGATCCCAGAGTTTTTTCAGAGTATGATATTTTTCTTAGGGAGACGGTAAGTTTATGCATTTGTTATATATATAACTTTGTGTCGTCTTGGTGAGAAATGGGTGTATAACATAGTCTCTTATTGGCCCAACCACTCAGGTTATGTTCGTGACGTTGTTATATACATAACAGAGTGATCATGTGTATTTCTCAGGCATTGAAGACATCTGAGTAAGCGAGGGTATGTGATTGCAATTTTGTTTTATTAGTTTTTTTTTTAAAAGCATGGAGGATGAACCTGACACTTTTTTTGGCTGGATGTGTTATGTTGACAACAGAGTTATATACATAATCACATGAGAAAAGTGACCAAAGGTTTTTCCCACAGTGCTATCAGCCACCTGCTGTGGTTTTTTCACCCTGTCCGGTCAATACTCCCCCAGATCTATTTGTCGTGTGGGAAGAAGAATTGGGGGTAATAGTAGAATAATGAAATTTATTGTAACAGGATAGTATTTTGGTGGCAATTTATAACTTATAAACTGGTAAATCCAGTGACCATTTTGCAGAAAGTGACCAAAAGTGACCAAAAATATCTCAAACCGAGTCAGAATATGTACCCGCAGTTTGACCTTTTAATTCATTATCAAGCATCAATGAACTGTATTCAATGGATTATTTAAGCAGGAAAATATGTAGGAGATAAACAGGAGGATCCGGGTGGGTGGGGCATGGCATTTTTTTGGCAAGTGAGAAGTAACGTGGCACGAAAGCCTGAGTCCTGCGCAGTTACTGTGCATATGTGACATGGAGCGGGCGGGGACAGGACGTGGACAGGGCAGGGACGGGGTGGGGATAAACAATGGGCAGGGACGGGGCAGGGATGGGGCAGGGATGACAAAGAAAAAAGCTTACGGTAGGGACAGGCAGATACAACAGGCGGGGATGGATGGGGATGGGCAGGGACAGGACGGTGCAAACAGACCTTTGTGTTCATGGTGTGAGAGATTTTTTGGCGAGTTTTTTGCACCTATATATGGGTGATGCACACCAAGGTCCGGATCCTCCAGTATATAGTTCCGTTTGAGTCAAATCTCATTCCAATCACAAATCATAATGTTTGTTGTCCCCTGATTGATGATGTTGATTTCATCCCCTGAATGAGAGGAAGAGTGCAACTGAACCTCTTACCTCATCACTCATCATAACTCAACCTTCACCTTCCTAAAATATTATCATTTCACTATTCTGTTATTCTGTCCAAACCAACATAATTTACATCAACTTTGTCAGATAATCCATAACGTGTCCTTGTATAACCTGCAACCTTGCGATGGAGAACATGGCTCTGACCAAAGGAGAACTTGCAGCAGCAGGTAAATTCCCAGAAACGATTGCTCAAGTGAAGAAACCGCTTTGCAGTGAAGTTCTCCCTTGTCTCTTGAAGACATTGACACGCGACAACATTCCCAAACTCATTCTAGAATCTGCGTGGGCTCTTGCAAATATCGCAGCAACCAAATACACGAGCGCCATGGTAGATGCCAGTCCTGTTCCAGTTCTTGTCAAGCTTCATTTGCACCAAATTCCCACAGTTCATGAGCAGAGCACACGCTGCCTTGGAGAGCTTGCAAGAGAATCTCCATCTCCATGAGATGTCATCCGCCTACTGGGAACAATACTGCCCCTGTTCGGGAATGTTCACTCACCTGACCGAACTTCACTCTTCAGCACATGCCTTTGGGCATTGTCCAACTTACTTTGAGGAAGGCCTACACCCAAGATAACCATGATTCAATCAGCAATCTCTGTTCTTGTATCCATTTTGAAACGTGAAAATGACAAGGCGAAGGACGAAGCTTTATCGGCCCTGTCTTACATCAGTGATGGTGATGACCATCATAGATCAGCTGTCCGACAAGCAAATATTGCACATGCCCTTGTTTGCTTCCTCATCTGGACATGCAATCAATGTATTGTGCCTGCACTTCTCACTTTGGGAAACATAGTATCTGGCAATGTCGAGATACAAATGCTGCTCTTAACGGGGGATTCATTTGGAGGATCCTATCGTTACTTCATTCTTCAGATGTAAGTCCCATGAAACTATCAAGCTTCTTTCACACCAAATTCCCAAGATTCCTGAGCACAGTGCGCCCTGTCTTGGAAAGTTTGCAAGATAATCTCCATCTTTGCAAGATATCATCTTCGTACCAGGAGCAATACCGCCCCTGATTGGGAATGTTCACTCACCTGCTGCGGAACTTCACTCTTCAGCACATGCCTCTGAGCATTGTCCAACTTACTTCAAAGAAGGCCTGCACCGGAGTTGACTGCAATTCAATCATCAATCCCTGTTCTTGTATCCAATTTGGAATGTGAAAGTGACAAGCTGAAGGACAATGATTTATGGACTCTGTCTTACATCAGTGGTGGTGATGACCATCATGGATGAACTGTCCGACAAGCATATATTGCGCATGTCCATGTTTGCTTCCTCAACTCAAACTGCAGTCAATGTATTGTGCCTGCACTTCTCACTTTGGGAAACATAGTGTCTGGCAATGTTGAGCATGCAAATGCCACTCTAAATGCAGGATTCATTTGGAGGATCTCACGGTTACTTCATTCTTCAGATGTAAGTCCCAATGAAATCATCTAGCTTCTTTTGAACCAAACTCCCAAGATTCCTGAACAGAGTGCACACTGCCTTGGAGAGCTTGCAAGAGAACCTCCATCTTGACAAGATATCATCCTCACCCAAGGAGAAACACGGCCCCTGCTTGGGAATGTTCAGTCACATGCCATAACTTCACTCTTCAGCACATGCGTTTGGGCATTGTCCAACTTACTTTGAGGAAGGCCTGCACCCAGCTTAACCGCAATTCAATCAGCAATCCCTGTTCTTGTATCCATTTTGGAATATGGGCCCTGTCTTACATCAGTAATGGTGATGAGCACTATGGACAATGGATCAGCTGTATAACACAAAATATGTCACATGTCCTTGTTCGCTTCTTCAACTTGAATTACGGTCAATGTATTACGCCTGCACTTCTCACTTTGCGGAGCATAGTGTCTGGCAATGTTGAGCATGTAAATGCCGCTCTCAACGCTGGATTGATTCTGAGGATCCAACTCAAACTGTAGTTGATGTATTGTGCCTGCACTTCTCACTTGAGGAAACATAGTGTCTGGCAATGTCGAGCATTCAAATGCCTCTCTCGGAACGGGATTGATTCACAGTATCTTACCATTTCTTCATTCTTCAGATGTAAGTCCTGATGAAATCATCAAGCCTCTTTTGCACCAAATTCTCACAATGCACAAGCAGAATGCACGCTGCCTTGGAGAGCTTGCAAGAGAATCTCCATATTTGCAAGATGTCATCCTCACACCAGGAGCAACACTGCCCCTGATCAGGAATGTTCACTCATCTGCCCAAACTTCACTCTTCTGTACATGTGTCTGGGCATTGTCCAACTTACTTCAAGGAAGGCCTGCACAGGAGTTAAAAATGATTCAATAAGCAATCTCTGTTCTTGTATCCATTTTGGAATGCGAAAGTGACGAGGAGAAGGACGATGCCATATTAGCCCTGTCTTACATCAGTGATGGTGATGACCACAATGGATCAGCTGTCCGACAAGCAAATGTTGCGCATGTCCTTCTTTGCTTCCTCAACTTGAACTGCAGTCGATGAATCATGCATGCGATTCTCACTTTGAGAAATATAGTGTCTGGCAATGTTGAGCATGTAAATGCCGCACTCAATGTGGCATTGATTTGGAGGATCTCATCGATACTTCATTCTTCAGATGTAAGTCCCAATGATATCATCCAGCGTATTTTGCACCAAATTCTTACAATTTGCAAGCAGAGTCCACAGCTGCCTTGGAGAGCTTGCGAGAGAATCTCCATCTTCGCAATATGTCATCCTCACAGCAGATGGATTGGACTCAAAAGAATATGCCCCGGTAAGAATATTCATTGATCATTTACCTTCATGAAAAGACCCATACTTAGTTACTATCTCTCCTCTATGATATTAATTCATCACAGCTGAAAACTGAGGATTCCGTCAAGGCAAATGATCTTTGGGTATTATAGAAACCAACATGCAAAAAGAAAAGTTAGCACGGTAAAGTATATACAAAATCTTCTAATTACAACCAGAAGATGGGAATATTTTCATGAATAGATCTCCCTATTGTGGAGTTCAGCATCATTTGAGAAAGACGCCTGACTATATTGACAAGAAGGTGAGTCAAAGGGGTAACTTCAGTGAAATTTCAAAAGGGGCTACACCACTGAGAATTCACTGGCAGAGGATTTGTCGGAGGACGTGTTCACAGAAGGTTCAAAAGAACATCCAACTGGTGACACATCACATAGTAGTGATGTGGTGACATCCGATCAAGATGAGTATGAAGAAGATAGCTTTTTGGTTCAAGACAACACTGATGTAAGTTCTTATGACCCATCTGAAGCATCAGATGAAGATCACCAAGATGATGATGCGGATGAAATTATCCATCTTGACGCAGAAGACTCTGAAGAAGAAAGTGATGACAATATTGAGGACAGAGATATAGGATCCATTGCAGAAACTGATGAGAGAGAGAGAGAGGCCTCAAGGGAATTCATACTTGAGAAGGTCAAAACGCAAGTGAGTAATGAAAAAAGCAAAGCATTGCACATGATGAAGATGATGCCAGCAATGACCACTTCCCCATGATTGATGATCCAAGTTCAGAAAATAGCCCAGAACATCCATTTGGGTCATCTGGTAATGACAGCAGCAAAAGCAGCATGAACACGAATGATGAGAAGGAGAACATACACTCTTCCATACATCATCGGGTAAGAACAGCTATTGAAGAAGTTAGAGGGCAATTAACAATAGACCAAACTGTGCCATTTCATGCAACAAAGACAACTGAAAATTGATACGTGCACAATATATAATGATAAGACTTAAGTGGTGTAAAAGAAAAATTCAAAATGTTACTATGATTTACTGATGCAACATTGGAAGGTCTCTATTTTGGTTTAGACAGTGTTCCTTGTTTGACTTTACTCCTGTATTGAGGCAAGAATATTCCGGAATAGAAAATATTCCTGGTTCAAAATATACCTGGCTTGACAATATTCCTGTACCAATAATATACATAGTTCAATACTGCTCATGATCCTTTTGGTTTGGTTCAGAATCATAGCTATATTGCAAAATATTAAGATTAGGCAACAAGTGAGCCCCAGACAAAAGAAGTAACAAATCAGTGGATAGTGTAACAATAGGACCTCATTATTCCATTGAGGTTGAGGGAAGTCAGCAAAGTAGTCTTCATGGAACAATATGTTTATGTGACAAATTACATATATTTTGATAGATTCTCCTGTTTTCATGAAATGAATATGTAGTTCAGACAAGTGATTTTTTTCATTCTGAACATGAGGTTGACTGGGAGATTTATTGTTTGCTGATAAATATTAGCATGTTCTCTTGAAAATGAAGTTCAATCATTAAATGAATGATATTAACTTGGCTGAAAATTTATATTTTTGTTGAAAAGGACTGCATATATGTTGTTGAATCTTTTGGTAGACAGTGGCAAAGTCAATCTGATGCTTACTCTAAAAGGATATGAAATGAAAGTAGGGTGTGTGCAAAAATGCAGCTGCTAACATTTTAGATAGACGTGATATTAACTTCAAAAAATGGAATAGAATAAGTCATACATTTTATCACAAAGCTTAAAGTCATACTGTCATTCATTCACAATTTGTACATTTGTTCTGTAATGATGATATCATGTGTCTAATGAACTTAACATTACACATTGAGCAGCAGTAGGCTAGGACCCTCACAAAGAGTTTTGCATATATATTCACTGGATACCTCGATCAAAAGTCTTTCAAGTAAAATTTAAGGTTTATATGTAACAAACCCGCCAACAGTCTGCATGCAGACCCCATGCAATCTTTCGTCCACTCATGATCCACATGATTGGTTTGCCTTTTTCAAGTTGTTAGATTTTTGTGAAGACCTGGTTCGTGTCCAGTAATAATACATCATTTTAATATAAACATCATTGGTAATGGGGGTTAATTGTACCAGGAATCCAGTGATGCCACACCAATTGAGAAAAGTGAGGGGCAGGTTTGAGTGTGCATTTTGTAAATGCACCACTACTATGAATGCATATGATTCCTAGACCTAGTTGTTTGAAAGTGTAGAACTCACATCATACTATGCCTAAATGTGATATCTGATGTTGGATAGAGATGTTGTAATAGTGTCTAGTAAGATTGGCTTGTTATTATTATTTTGTTGATACGGTGCAGTGTAGATGTAAAGTATTGTGCAACACCATATCATGGTACAAGATAAGGCAATACCAAACAAAAAAACTACCCCTGCTCAAAAAACTCATATTTTATTTAATGAAGTAATAGCTTAACTTCCAAGGTCCTTAAAATAGCCTATTATTTCTTGATCATAGGCTATTTTTCGATTATAGGCTATTTCTTGATTATAGGCTTTTTCTCGAAAATAGCTTATTATATAGGCTTTTTTCGAGATATTGCCTATAATCAAAAAATAAGCTATTTTCGAGATCCACGTGTCAGATTACTGTTCCTACGTAAACAGGATTGCTATTTTCGAGAAATAGGCCTTTTTCAAGAAATAAGCTATTTTCGAGTTTTGAATATAAGCTATTTTTCGAAAATAGGCTATTTCTCGAAAATAGCCTATTTCTCGAATATTGCCAATATATTTCTCAAATATAGCGCATTCAATGAATATAGGCTATTTCTTTCTAAGCCAATTGTTGCCAATTAATTGTGTAGCAAGTTGTGAAAGAACAGTCTGATCGCTCGTGAAACTGCGTGTGCTACGATCGTGCTGTATCTTGATCAATCGTGCGAATCGGTTTGAACATAAATAATACAGCTATGGTAGATATTGCGCTATAACATGAGCTGTATGAGGTACGATACTACTTGTGTGCGATTTGGCTTTACAGAGGTCTACTTATGGTACCATACATTAATAATAGTATTAGAAGACACCATAATAATAATGAGGTTAAGGGAACTGACCTATTCATAACATTTTTTCTCATAGCACTATAATGATATTAGATATAAAAATAGAAACTAAGAAGTGCAATAAATCTTAGATAGACTATTTGGATACAACAATCAAACATCTGCAATAACATCTTAACATAAAATCTCTAGGGCGCTTCTCCAAACGCACAACCAAAAAACCATTGCTTGCTGGCCTCCAAGCCTCTCACGGTTGTCAGGCACACTAACAAGACAAAAGCTCATGGTGTGCTGGAATTGCATGTGCACCTGGTCCACCATACCATCATTCATGGTGATATCTTCAACTCCAAGAGTGCGCCAATTTCCCCAGTGGAGAACTACATAACCCTCAATGCACTTGAACGAGAGATCAATAACCTGTGCTTCCACCACAACCCAACGCTCCTAACCATAAGTACGCATGCGAATGGGCTGAATGACCATTTCAATGCGTGATTGGATGCGCGCATGGTCTTCACTCCAATCAGCCCCCATCACGGTGCGGAGATTGCCCTCCTCAAAAAACCACTTGGGGGCAGCCAAACAGGTTGCAAACTTCATCCCACCTGGCAAGACTCTTGCAAGCCTTATGTAACTTGTGGGGAGGTTACTCACTTGGAACTCAAGGTGCACAATGTCCTTCACCCCATCCTTCTCCCTGTGCCTGCTCCATGGGAAAGTATAGGTGCAAGAGTAGTTGGCACTTGAGGTAAAGGCAGTGTTCTCAAGCCGTTCGACGACATCATCAACAGAGTCCTTCTTGGTGCTCTTTTTGATGGTGAAACAACGAGTAGCTGCTTTCTTGGAGGACATGTCTTGTTTTGCCTCTTCCTTGAGTGCTTGAAGATCTTCCTCGTCTTCGTTGAGAAAATCTGACTAATCAACGGAATCACTGTCAGATTCTTCCTTGTCAAAATTGCTGTCTTTGGAGCTCCTACAGGACTCCTCCTTGATGGCCTCGTTAACTTGAAAGAAGGTGAGTTTCACGATAAAAAAACAGAAGTTAATCACAGTCATCGCATCATCTCTTACTTTTGTTGTAGAAATCTTGTGCTTTCCCCACACGATACTCCACAACTGATGAGTTCCAATTCTTACGGAAAGTTTCATATGGGCGATCGGGATAGAAACGCTTTCGGATAGTTTCAATGTAGGCCTTGTTCCTTCATTCGGGGTTGATTTCTTTGTTCAAGATTCGTTTTCGGAAGCCTGCCTTTAGTTCTTTGCTCCACTTCTTGGTGCGTGACAGGGCCATCTTCATGTGCCGACGAGTTGGCTTGAATTATGGTGTTTTCTGGTGGAAGTTCTTGTCTTGAGTGTGTCAATAGAAAGTTACGAGTAACTGTTTTATACAGTAAAGGACATTTTGAAAGTAAGTCGTGCTTTCTTGGAAATAGTCTTATTTCTCGGAAACGGCTTATATCTCGGAATAGCACTATAAATAGGACTATTTCCGAGGTATAAGCATATTCCTGAGGAATAAACCTATCCCCGAGAGCTACATCAACAATTACTATTCCTATGTAGACATGCCTCTTATTTCCGAAAAATAAGCCTTTTCCAGGTTAGGGTTAGGGTCTTATTTCTTGGCGATTGTCTTATCTCTCCAAAAAGGCTTATTTCATTGTCTTATTACTCGCCAATAGTGTCTTATCTCAAAAATGAAGTATTAGGCCTTTTGTTTCACGGTAATGCATAAACATAAATGTGCATGTCTTAATATATATAACTTTGTCATGACTTGATTAGCACAGATGATGAAAATAACTACGCAGAGTACAACATACACTCCCTACAATAGACCCTTAGCATCATCATCATTTTTGTGCGTGCAAACATCATATCACCATCTCTCTGCATTGAGAGTCAGCCACTGCCACCGCACAGCAAAACATTGTACGACAGCGTTCAATTGATCGCAGCTCTCTCCTTGTTGAGTTGACGACAATGAATGAACTTCCACAGGCAAAGAGGCAGCATGCTCTCTCAACTGTCGAAGACTTCTACTGCCTTGCAAAGGACGTTCAGCGTTGTACAGGCCAAAAATTGGCTGCGGATTGCACAGAGGATCGGCGCTTCCGCAAGTTTGTTGGCACAGGTGTTGCAGTGGCCATCAATGCATGGACACTGCTCAACGAGGATGATCTATTGTCTGATGGTGCCGAGATCAGCCACCTGTTGTGGGCAATGTACTTCTTAAAGTGCTACCCACGGACAGAGGAAGGATGCTCTGCAGCTGCATCTGAAAAGGGTACTGTTGACCCGAAGACATGGCGAAAGCACATCTGGCCAGTGATCTACACACTCTCTGACCTCAAAAGTGCTGTGGTAAGTTTGTTTGTTGTCTTTTCCCCATTAAAATCATGCTTCTGCTTTGTCTTTTCCAGATCACTTTTAAAGACAGAATAGTCAACAAGAAGCATGACACTCATCTCAGTGTCAACTGCACTGACTGTAGGATTCAACAGAAGGGTCCTCTTTTGCCTCCTACAAGTTCAAGGGAAAGTCTGCATTGCACTATGAGGTGGCTTTGGGCATTCTGTCTGGGGAGATTAAATGGCTGAATGGGCCATATTCATGTAAGGATTGGCCAGACATTAACATCTTTCGTGATGGACTAATTAAGGAACTCAATCTTGGCGAGCATGTGGAGGCTGATGATGGGTACATGGGAGAGAGTCCATACACAACAAAAGTGCCTTCTGCGGTGTTGAATTGTTGCTCGGAGGAGGCCGATGCTATGCAAAAGAGGGTGTAGGGGCGGCATGAGACTGTGAATGCTCGTCTCAAGAGTTTCCAAATTCTTGATCAAGTATATAGTCATGATCCAACACAGCATGGGTATGTTTTCCGTGCAGTTGCTGTTCTTATACAGCTATCAATTAAAAATGGGGACCCACTTTTTGGTGTTGATTACAAAGTAGTGTTTTAATGATAACATACTATTTGACAGATAGTTTAAATTTTCTTTAGTTTTAATTTAATTTAATTGCTAGTTTCCCTCAACCTCAATATTATAAGACACAATACATAATCATAATATACTGTATGTTCAAGACAATGAAGTCGCCAAAAGGAAATAAAAAATAAAACCAGGAGGCAATGAACGTTGTCATATCAATTACTTCATGACAGGGAAACAGAGCATAATATAAAATGGTGTGCAGAGGGAATGATCTGGGATGTGCAGCATTCCCACACAATTATCATTTTTGCTAGAGATGTTTCTTTCTGAGAAAACACTCTAAATATGCATCATGGTTTGGTTGAGTAGTGACAGTAGATTTTGGTTGAACAATCTTTCTCACAGTGGTCATCATGTACCTCTAAGGACCATTTCACTTCATGAAAATAGCAGCAACCCTGAGAAAAAAATTTATCCAGAAAAACAAACTTATTCATAAGAAATAACGTAACTGTATGTATGTATTCAAGACAAAACAGTATTTTAAACTATAAATAGGAAAGATACCATTCCTACTGGTGACGTGATCTGACTTGATGCCATTTCAACAATCATATGATTTTCAAGAGATGATGTGAAAAGTAGCCTCAATTTTTATTAAATATTGCTGTTGTTTGTATTTTGTTACAAATTTCTAATTTCTTTTCTGAGCTGCTTGATTTCAGTCCGTATTACCCATTACTAATGTTGACATCTTGTACATTAAGTCTTGGTTTTCTTGACAAGTCTACAAATGAGAATGCACTATTTAACTTGAAAGGATTTTCTGCTCCTCATTGACTGTTTCTCAAAGTCCAGTGAGATCTGGTAATAATGGGGCTCATTTTGTTGACAGAAGTTTCCTAAACATTTTAATCAACCAACATCATGACTTTACTTATGCATATGCTTGGTTACATTATAGTTTCCCTCAACCTCATGAGCAATATTTGAGAAATAGGCTATATTCGAGAAATAGCCTATTTTCGAAAAATAGCTTATATTCAAAACTCGAAAATAGCTTATTTCTTGAAAAAGGCCTATTTCTCGAAAATAACAATCTTGTTTACGTAGGAACAGTAATCTGACACGTGGATCTCGAAAATAGCCTCTTTTTTTAGATCATAGGCTATATCTCGAAAAAAGCCTATATAATAAGCTATTTTCGAGAAATAGCCTCTAATCAAAAAATAGCCTCTAATCAAAAAATAAGCCATTTTTGAGAAATAATAGGCTATTTTTACTTCATTAAATATAATATGAGTTTTTTAAGCAGGGGTAGTTTTTTGTTTGGTATTGCCTTATCTTGTACCACGATATGGTGTTGCACAATACTTTACATCTACACTGCACCGTATCAACAAAATAATAATAACAAGCCAATCTTACTGGACACTATTACAACATCTCTATCCAACATCAGATATCACATTTAGGCATAGTATGATGTGAGTTCTACACTTTCAAACAACTAGGTCTAGGAATCATATGCATTCATAGTAGTGGTGCATTTACAAAATGCACACTCAAACCTGCCCCTCACTTTTCTCAATTGGTGTGGCATCACTGGATTCCTGGTACAATTAACCCCCATTACCAATGATGTTTATATTAAAATGATGTATTATTACTGGACACGAACCAGGTCTTCACAAAAATCTAACAACTTGAAAAAGGCAAACCAATCATGTGGATCATGAGTGGACGAACGATTGTATGGGGTCTGCATGCAGACTGTTGGCGGGTTTGTTACATATAAACCTTAAATTTTACTTGAAAGACTTTTGATCGCGGTATCCAGTGAATATATATGCAAAACTCTTTGTGAGGGTCCTAGCCTACTGCTGCTCAATGTGTAATGTTAAGTTCATCAGACACATGATATCATCATTACAGAACAAATGTACAAATTGTGAATGAATGACAGTATGACTTTAAGCTTTGTGATAAAATGTATGACTTATTCTATTCCATTTTTTGAAGTTAATATCACGTCTATCTAAAATGTTAGCAGCTGCATTTTTGCACACACCCTACTTTCATTTCATATCTTTTTAGAGTAAGCATCAGATTGACTTTGCCACTGTCTACCAAAAGATTCAACAACATATATGCAGTCCATTTCAACAAAAATATAAATTTTCAGCCAAGTTAATATCATTCATTCAATGATTGAACTTCATTTTCAAGAGAACATGCTAATATTTATCAGCAAACAATAAATCTCCCAGTCAACCTCATGTTCAGAATGAAAAAAATCACTTGTCTGAACTACATATTCATTTCATGAAAACAGGAGAATCTATCAATATATATGTTACTGACCGTTTGTAGACCCCCGCAGTCTATAGACCCCACCTCACAGTCTATAGACCCCCCCCTCTAAAACTGATTTGGCGGGAAATATTGAACTGCCCTTCTGATAATCATCACACTAGTCACGATTCCAAATTTATTATTTGGATGGTCGTGACAGTGATGCCTCAATAGAGTCTATAGCCTAGTTAACAAAAATGTTACGATAGAGTCTATAGACTTATGTCTTTGTGATCGAGGAGTCTATAGACTATCACAAGGGATTTATTGTTAAGTCTATAGACTATCGCTCTCGCGAACATAGTCTATAGACTAGGGAGCGATTTTAAATTCAAGAGTCTATAGACCCTTCCTCCGTTCACAACTGCCAGTCACGAACAGTCTATTGACTCATCAAAAAGGGGGGTGGGGGTCTATAGACTGGCTGTTGTAGTCTATAGACTCTCACCACCCTTTTTGATGAGGCTATAGACTGTCTTAAGGGGGTCTATAGACTGTCGCGTGACAGTCTATAGACCCCCCCTCACAGTCTATAGACAGGGGGGGTCTACAAACGGTTTTTCGGCGAATTTCATAGAGTCTATAGACTGGAGGGGGGGGGTCTATAGACTGTGAGGTGGGGCTATAGACGGGGGTCTACAAACGGTCAGTAACATATATGTAATTTGTTACATAAACATATTGTTCCATGAAGACTATTTTGTTGACTTCCCTCAACCTCAATGGAATAATGAGGTCCTATTGTTACACTATCCACTGATTTGTTACTTCTTTTGTCTGGGGCTCACTTGTTGCCTAATCTTAATATGTTGCAATAAAGCTATGATTCTGAACCAAACCAAAAGGATCATGAACAGTATTGAACTATGTATATTATTGGTACAGGAATATTGTCAAGCCAGGTATATTTTGAACCAGGAATATTTTCTATTCTGGAATATTCTTGCCTTGATACAGGAGTAAAGTCAAACAAGGAACACTGTCTAAACCAAAATAGAGACCTTCCAATGTTGCATCAGTAAATCATAGTAACATTTTGAATTTTTTCTTTTTACACCACTTAAGTCTTATCATTATGTATTGTGCGCGTATCAATTTTCAGTTGTCTTTGTTGCATGAAATGGCACAGTTTGGTCTATTGTTAATTGCCCTCTAACTTCTTCAATAGCTGTTCTTACCCGATGATGTATGGAAGAGTGTATGTTCTCCTTCTCATCATTCGTGTTCATGCTGCTTTTGCTGCTGTCATTACCAGATGACCCAAATGGATGTTCTGGGCTATTTTCTGAACTTGGATCATCAATCATGGGGAAGTGGTCATTGCTGGCATCATCTTCATCATGTGCAAGGCTTTGCTTTTTTCATTACTCACTTGTGTTTTGACCTTCTCAAGTATGAATTCCCTTGAGGCCTACAGTTGCTTCTGGGTCAAGCACCAGTGTTGTAGCATGGTACTGCTAAACAGCACAAAACTCATAGATGGTCGTTAATTAGGTGATAACTAATTTATGGCAAACTATACTGATTGTATGCGTTTTCCCATATTGTTGTGTGCTCCTTGGGTGGTTCTTAGATCGGGCCTTTTGGGCTAATGACCTATGGTACCGAGCTAAGTAACCAGGTATGATATAATGGGTATTCACTGGGTTCATACATGTACCTTGTTTGGGTACTGCAGATTTGGCATGTATAGCACACCCTTGCAGTGATACCCATGTGGTGCCGTGTCGGTGAAGTTGTGTTGTTTATGCAGCGCTGCTGATGGGATTATAGATGGTAGAGGAGACTTGATATGGTCGATGGGGTATGATGACCCGTGGAGTTTTGTGTGTGGGCGCGCTAGTTTCACTGGGTCAGTGAGATACAATGCACGGACGGTGCGATGATGAATGGGTGCATGATGTTTTGTGACATAGTCAGCTAGGTTTGTTGCTCCCGCCCGCCAGTATGTGCGGAACTGTTTTTGGTTGGTCAGACAGCGTAGCCAATGGAATCTCATGTCCATGGCTTTGGTTCGTTTGGGTTGAATGGTATTGGTGACGGCAAGGTGCTGTTGAGTTGTCAATCTGGATTGGTGTTAGGTGGTTGTGCATGGCCCAGTTCTGTGAGCAGATGCCGGATGGGTATGGCTTCTCGTGCATTGATGTAGAGGCACCAAGTTCTGCCTCAGCTGCGGAGGACATGACAGATTTAATGATTTGGGCAAGTGTTAGAATTGCACCATTGTTCCGGGAGTACCTCGTCATTTTGGTGAGGAAGAAATGGCCGCCTGCCCGACTGAGGGCTTGGTCTCGGAGAGATAGGATGCATCACTGTGGGTAGCCAAAATCATGTTGCTTGCTCGGTAGGTAACGACAGCATTTTGGTGTGTCATAGCATAGTCCAGGAAATGGTGGATGTGGTGCAGTGTGGTTTGTGTAGGATTAGCCTGTTGGGTGGCAAGGGAACTGAGTGCAGTGAGCATGGTACAATCAACTGCTCTGGCGTAGTAGAGAAATACACCAATACTTCCTGGACGAAGGTTTTGTCTTGTTTGTTGAGCGGAGCTGATAGGTCTGGGTCGTCTACATACTGTTGCTTGGCCGTGGGTGCGTGGTGTATGGGGGTATGGTTGATGTTGTGGCCTGGTGGGAGCGTTGTGATGGCGTTGTCCAGCCTTTTGACAGTACCCTGGCATAGAGATGGACTTGTTTCCGTCGGTAGTCCCAGGTGATGGTGAGTCCTAGGTATCGTTCTCCTTTCCAATCATGTGAAGTTGTGTAGTGAGTATTGAGTGTTTGGAGGAGGTGTTTGGCATGTTCGATGCCTACATACTTTACTCCAAAATCATCTACGCATAAGCGAATGCAATGGGTCGCCAATCATGTTTCCAAAAACCTGGGGTGATGGTACTCTGTCGATAAGCGACTAACGTGATTCGAGGAGTTGTTGCTTGATGCGGCCTGAGGAAGTCCGTACATACCTTTTTGTACTCGGACGTGAGGCGTACCGTCCTGAGTTGCTAGTTTTCGAAGGTTGTAGAGTATGATGAATTCTTCAGGTATGTCAGCTAGTTTAAGTCGCGAACTCTGGTCGGGCCATGGGTGTGTTAAGGTAGAAATCTCTGATGTCGATTGTCAGCGTGCCCCTTGGGTTGATATGATGCTGTTGAGGAGGATCTTTGTGGTGAGCATGTCGGCTGTGGGTGTGCCGCAGTCGCCTGGAAAATGGATGTTGTTGCCACCTACTGTGGGCGTATTCGATGTGGGTCTTCTTTTTCTGGACGAAAATTACATATGTGGCCGTAGGTGGCGTCTCTGCAGCGATCTGTAGGGGCGTCGTCCTTAGCAATGAACACAATGGTGTTGGTTCCCTGGACTAGGCCAGGGATGCCTTGTGCTGAAGTTCCTTACCATATGCTTTCCTCCAGGTGGTCGAGTATTTGGGGTCTTTGATGAGGTGTCGGTATTCCATGAGTTCACCTGTGTTTTCTTTTAAACGGCATTGAGGAAATCGGTGGGAACATACGTGATGCGGCATGCTGGGCTGTGACGGTTGTAGCTGAGAGTTGGGAGATGGAGCATTGTCTCTTGCGTGATGGTTTGCATGACTGCGGGTGTTATGCGCTGGTGCTGTGGGGGTCACCCCTTGGATCGTTGATGTGCATTTGTGGTGGCGTGGTGCTCACCCCGGTGTGGCGGCGGGTTGTTTGTGCGTGCGAGTGGGTGCAATGGAGTGGACTTGCTAGACTGGGGACTTTTGTCGCTGTCTGAGTCTGAAACAATAGGGTGTGTCCGCTGGTGCTGTAGGTAGTCTTGTGGTGACTGTAGGTGAAGCTGTTGACTTGGCTGTGGGTGTGGGTTGGATGATTTTGTAGTCGAGTGAGATCGGCCAGTTGTGTTGTATTGAGGTGTGCTGCTGTGGTGTTGGACATTAGGACATGTGCTAGGTTTGCCGTGGCAGCTATGATGGCATCGGCAGGTGTGACTGTGGGATTGGTGATGTACTTGTGCTTGAAGAATACTGTTGCGGAGATGTTGATTGGGAGAGGTGTCCATACCGTCCAGCAGCGGTAGTGTTCGGTGAGGTTCCTAATACAAACCCTTTAGTGCAGTGTTGTGCGAATGATTTTGGCGGTGGGGCTTGTCATGGACCAGTGCCTCCATTCCGATAGGAACAAAGGGCTGAGTTGTAGTCATGGTGGCCATAAAGGTGTGCATAGGATGATATCTTGGGATTGTTGTTTGATTGTCGGGTAAAGTTGAGTTGGCGCTCCATTTGTGGGATGAGCTGACACCATAGGTGGAGGGGAAGTTGTCTGCAGTGCCGCTGAGCACAGACACAAAATGATCTTTCCATGTTTGGATGGCCTTTTCGGCTATGTTCGTCGATGATCATCGGGTGGTACCAGTTGGTAGGTCATGGCGGAGGTGGTGATGGCTTCTCTGTAGGATGCTGAGATTTCGTTGTCCAGGACCTGGTGCTGTGGTGTAATGTTGCAGGCTTTCATGCGTAGTTAGCTCGAGAGCGTGCAAGGATGAGTTCGCCCTCAGTTCTGTTCTTGGTGGGTTCAACCCAGATGGAATTGCTGGCAACGTGGTAGAGGATCATTTGGTATCAATAACCTCTGCTGGAAACATGTGGAAACTTTCCAGTTTGGTCGGTGTACAGGTGTGTTGTTGGTGTCGTGGGTTTTGATGTAGATGTCATTCTGTTGTGGGTGGGCTGGTGGTGGTGCGATGGGTTGAAATAGTTGGTGGAGCGTACACCTTGGCGTTGATTCTTCATGTGCCCTTGTTGAGTTTCCTCTGATTGTGGAAAGTGTTTATTCACATTTTTAATGGTGATGAGTGGCCAGGTACTATAGTTGCCGTGGCGGATGGCCGTGAGCCAGGTGTTTTTGTTGGGTACCCTGCTGCTGCATGGAGGTATCGGATTGTCTGTTCAATGCTTGGTAGTTAACCATTACAGGGATGGAGTGCTTCTCACGCTCAAGTGATGCGTTTAAGTAGTTTCAATTTTAGTTGTGGGAGGAATCTTGTAGCGTGTGTGTTGGTGGAGTGGTGTCCACAGGTAGAGTCGAGAACCACTGTATCCCTGTTTTTTCTTGTGATGACTGGTCGTAGGGGTTTACGCCATAAACCTGTGCGTGGCGGTACCCTGTGAGTACTGCCTGTTCGGTGATGTGAATGGTGTTGGCATCGTAAATTGACTTCTGCCTTGTCATACCCGCGATGTGAAGCATCATGCTGCCACTGAGTAGTGTGTGTGTTCAAGGGAAGGGACAATGTCCACCATATTTGCTGGGGCTCGTACCTTGTGTAGGAGTTTGCTACTTTGGTGGCTGGCGTGTAGCTTCCACTGGTGGGAGGCTTTAGAAGAGATGGTGGTGGTTTCGTTGAAGGGATCATGTGTGCTCCTGCAGTAGAGGTTGCTCCTGTGTCGCTGATGTGGAGGCTATGGATCCATTCAAGATGCCTTGCTTGAGAGCTGTGGTTGACATGGAAGGTGTTTTGGATGTGTGGTGGGTTGTGAAGCGATGATGTGTCTTTTGTGATTGTTGTCGCCGCCATGTCTTGCTATCGGTGTTTCGATGTTGAGTTGGAAGGCAGAAAGCGGACAGTGGGTCTGTGGTGTGAGGTGTTAGAGCGGGCCCAGTAGTTCATTGATTCAAGCGATAGCTGTGGCGCACTACTTGAAAGTTTGTTTGCTGACAACAATGTGTTTAAATAAGAATTACTGCTGGGTTCCACTGTATCCTACTTAGACGCACGACTACATGATGGCCTTTTGTCCTTGTTCTTGTCAAGGGCGTAGCAGTTATCATCCTCATGATGGACTGCATCTTTGTTGCAGGAGTTGCAGTGTCGGGAGATCGAGGGTTTTACTGGGGCGTGCATTGCGGGATGGGCGTGATGGCCTGTGTTGGTGTTGGTTGGTGTAGGTGTAGGTGGAGGAGTCCTGGTGTTGAGGAGAGTCATGAATTTAGTTGTTTGAGTGAGGAGTTCATCTTGCTGGCGTTCCAGTTTTTGGAGGAGCTGGTTTTGTGCTGTGGTGAGAAAAGCAGCATGGTCGGTGTACTCTCATCGTGCTGTGTTGGTCTGATGGAGACATGGTGCCTGTTGTGGATCTGACGGTTGTTTTACCGGGAGAAAAAGTTCACTGACAATGCTGTGGCGCTTGCAGCCCGCCGGTGCATGTGAGAGCCTCGCATTGAATTTTGCTTCTTATAGGCGTGAGGAAATGGGTCTTGGCGGCCTCCCAGGTTTTTCTGGGTGGGTGTGATCTCCCATGCCATCTCCTCATCATCGAAGATGTCGGAAGTGTACATACTTTCGACGTGCACTGATCTTTGTGGCGTTGGCGGGAACTCCGATGTCCCTGCACAACTTTTGTTGCTTGTCGAGGTCTCGATGCCGTGATGTGGGACGTGAGGTCCCATTGATGTGGAAGGCCGCGGCGGCTTGCTTGTGTTCCAATGTTGTGACGATGCACCATTCACGGCCGAGATGTTCGATGATAGTTTTCACCGTTTGCGTGCTGTAGCCGATGAATCGTTGTCGAGTTCTTCGATGTATGTGCGTCGACGACACCGAACAATCTTGGCGATGACCGTCGACGGCCTCTTGTTTCCAAAACTCTTGCACTTTCGAGGTTATGGTCTGCGGTGATGCGTGCGAAGAGTGATTGTGGTGTTGTTTGCGAGCACGTTGAGTACGATGGGTGGTGCAACGAGGCGCGTGGTCGTCTCTGTGTTGCGTCCGCCGGTGACAAGGTACTGATCGCCCGTTGAGGACAAGTGCTAGATGGCCATGGCGGCCGCCCCCTCGTAGTCTTCACTGCGGCCGCTATTTTCGCGACTTGTTGTTTGAGAAGGTTTGGTGGAATTCGAAGGTTGACCGATGATTTTGTCCATTGACATGGGTGCGACGATGAACGGCAGCTGCCGCAATGGCGGCGTCGTTGGTGGTTGGAGAGGCCATGGTTTTGTTGATGAACAGGGTGGTGTTCGATTGATTGCAATGCTGCAATGCTGGAGATAAAAGAATTAGTTATCACTGCTAAACAGCGAAACTCATAGATGGTCGTTAATTAGGTGATAACTAATTTATGGCAATCTATACTGATTGTATATGTTTCCCATATTGTTGTGCTCCTTGGGTGGTTCTTAGATCGGGCCTTTGGGCTAATGACCTATGGTACAGAGCTAAGTAACCAGGTATCATATAATGGGTATTCTGGGTTCATACACCTTGTTTGGGTACTGCAGATTTGGCATGTATAGCAGTTGTCTTGAACCAAAAAGCTATCTTCTTCATACTCATCTTGATCGGATGTCACCACATCACTACTATGTGATGTGTCACCAGTTGGATGTTCTTTTGAACCTTCTGTGAACACGTCCTCCGACAAATCCTCTGCCAGTGAATTCTCAGTGGTGTAGCCCCTTTTGAAATTTCACTGAAGTTACCCCTTTGACTCACCTTCTTGTCAACATAGTCAGGCGTCTTTCTCAAATGATGCTGAACACACAATAGGGAGATCTATTCATGAAAATATTCCCATCTTCTGGTTGTAATTAGAAGATTTTGTATATACTTTACCGTGCTAACTTTTCTTTTTGCATGTTGGTTTCTATAATACCCAAAGATCATTTGCCTTGACGGAATCCTCAGTTTTCAGCTGTGATGAATTAATATCATAGAGGAGAGATAGTAACTAAGTATGGGTCTTTTCATGAAGGTAAATGATCAATGAATATTCTTACCGGGGCATATTCTTTTGAGTCCATTTCATTAGTCGTAGTAGCAGTGAGAGATCCCCTGTTGAATTGTAGTTGACCTATTGGATGTGGATTTGATTATAGAGACAAAGCAGTTTGTTAGTATGCGTTGTGTACTCCCATGAATACTAAATATCTCAAATTGAAAGACTTAACATCATCATGATCCTGAGTGGATGGTGGATCTTTCACCTCTGTAAAAGTTTGTTTGTTCCAAGAATGAAGAAGGTGCATGAAGTGTCATCTGAAAGTTGGAATAGACCATACAGACAAAACATCTTACCCCTTGAGATTGTTTGAACGGTTGTTTCGAGGAAAGTTTTGCCTTGGAAATTCAGAGTAGCCGTAACTGAGTTGATATTGCTGGTGGGACCTATAGGAGTGATCGGATTTTTATTCGGTGATCTGCTCCTCTTTGTTTCCATGCATTTTTTCCAGTTCTTGTACATCCTGTAGTATTGTGGTAATTTCCCTCCACTGCTCAAGATTAGAATTAAGTTACCATCCTCTGTTTCCCTCACATCTTTGAGGGTCTTGAGCATGATAGTCAAGTTGTTCTCTGGCTTCTGACTTTGTGTACTAGTAATCTTCTGTTAATAAATCTGGGTTTGTTTTTTACACCCTGTGGTGCCTCATCTTTACTGGGTGGACTTGATGTAACATAACAATCATTCTCTGACTTCTGGTGTTGGCCCAGGAAGCACAGTAGATCATTGGAATAGCATTGGTAATGTCGCCAAGTACTTGTGATACTAACCTTTTTATTAAGTCCCCAATATTGATAGTACTAGAGCAGCGAGGACAATCTTGGTTCATTGCAGCCTCTCTAATTCTTGGATACACTAAACTGTTTGAGGAGTAAGAAGCATCAGGATCACAATCAAACTTCTTTGGACTGTTAGGAGGAGTGAGGAGTGACATAAAATGATATTTAAGCATCAATGAGGTTATCGTCAAAATTGTGTAGACCTTTATGATATCATTTCACAGAATGCAACTTGTGTTGAGGCAAAGTGTTTGATGTAATTGTATAATCAATATTGTTGTGCATTGTACTCACTGTGGCATTTGGTTCTGTTTTCAGTTGTATTAGTCAGGTTCAGAGAAACCCCACCATCAGGGATTGTGACAATCAGTTCATCTTTATGTGTGATGATGGTGGGTGCAGTACTATTTCTATTATTTATTCGATTGTTGCTATTATAAGTTTCGATTATCTCTGTTTTTAGCCACTGGCATAGTTTTTGTCTTTCTACTGTTGTAGGGATTTCTTGGTGCATCCCTTGTTTGTCAGGAGTCACCACAGGCATTGCCAGAGAGCAGTGTCAGCAGGTTAATTGAGTGTCGGCTGGTTAATCAAGTGTCGGCAGGGGCAGGTTAATTGAAATTGAGGTAGAGTATTGAGCATGTAGACCAGAAGGAGTTAAAGTCATGAGTTGTTCAAATTCTTGCAGTAGGATATTATGGCAAATTTGATGGTATCTGTGCTGAAGTCTAGATCTTTTCTGATGATGATCAATTTTTCAAATTGCTATCATTTATAGCTTTCGAATTGCTCTCATTCATAGCCTGTAGTGTGCAATAATCAGTATTCCCTATGCCCTGATTTCTCTGATTAGATTCATCTGATCCATATGCCCCTGTGCCCTATGCAGTAGCTTTGGCACCCCATAAGATTCACAGCCATTTCATCCCATAAGATTTCCTTCTGTGACCCCATAAGATTCTTTACCGTCTTCCCATTAGATTCCTAATAGTGAACCCATAAGATTCAATAAGCTTTCCTACAATAATATCGTAGAGGCATCCCATAAGATTCCTTACTGTAATCTACAAGATTCTTAACTGTAATCTTTACATTAATCCACAAGATTCTCTATATAGATTCCCCAAGATTCCCTATGGTAATCTTTAGGGTTATTCACAAGACTCCAGAATAACGTCTGAGCTTCTCACAACAAGTTTCTCCCAACCACCATCCATAAGATTCCCTGCATTAATTCTCAAGTAGATATTTGTAATCTTTCCTGCTCTCTCACAGCAGATTCCTTAATGTCACTCAGAAGATATCCTACCAGTATCCATCAGAAGATTTGCTCGCACTAGATCCCTTTGTATGGTACTAATTATATTCTTACAATATCCCCTATGTTCTCCCCCACTGGCGGGATGCCCAAAACAAAACCGGCTGCCACACTTTGTTGTTGGTCCTTTGGAATATAATAGCATTGTAAGCTTGTCAACAATGAGTACAAATCAAGTGGGTGACACTTCCGCCTCTGCATTTTTCACTTCGCTGTGTTCCATCTGAGCTTATTTTGCCAACGGGCTGAAAAGCTTCCACATAGATTTAAGTTTGTGAGTCTTCTTCAACTGGAAGAGTGGGAGCAAGAACTGCATGCTGGGAAAGGTCCTTCTTTTGAGAGTTCTATATTACAGAACCAGGTCTGTTGATAAGTCCAATACCCTTTTCAAATCGCATCAATCAGGCAACTAAATATTCTCATTCTATGATAGGACCTTGACAGTGATGTGCTTGAACAGCTCATCAGGTCAGAATACTGCAATTATCCTCCTGGGACGAGGCAATTGTGATGTTGTTTTTAGTCAAAATCTTGCATTAGGGACTCCAGTAATGGTTTTGGTCCTGGAGCAGTGGTGGCTTTGGTAAGACCCAATCACATCCATCAGAATTTTGAGATCAGAGGGAATTCTCCTTAATGTCAAATCAGGCAAAATTGAGTTCCCAATGGTATCACATACAGAAGGGTCTCTGAGACTTCATGAGTTTTATCCTATCATTAAGCTCAAACTGTTGAATGCAAATATTGTCCATACGAAGTGCTGTGGATACCTCTGTGACTCAATTGGTATGAAGACAAGTGATGGGGATTGGAGGGAACGATGTCCATGCTATACCACACAGAGGCAATTGGGAACTGTCCTTTTTGATTTGGATTTTTCTGTTTCTGTTATGACCAAAATTGGAGTTGACGATGAAGAGGAAAAGGTATTGGAGAAGTTTCAGTGCAAAAACTTCACTTCAAGGAGTTTCACCAGTCTTGTTACAGAGGGTGGATTCCCTGTTTCTGTATCTTCCAATATGCTTGCTGAAACTTGTGCTGACGCAGCTATTTTTGAAAAGCTGGAGGTCTATCTAGACCAGGCAAATAAAAAGAAAGGATTCAGCATACTAGGCTGGACACGACGTGGGCGTACCAAGGATCAGGCGATAGCCCATGCTGGTTCTACCAACAGAGGTGGCAGTCAGCAAGATGTTTCAGTTCAGTCTTCTGGAGTGACCTACCACATTACCCACATTGAGTTGAATTGTAATGAATCTGAGATGAAGGATTATTGGATTAATGTGAAGAATATCATTGAAGAGTACAGGGAAGAAGAATGAGCATCGGCATAAAGATTTATTTTGTTGGTTTATTGTTAAAATGGCATTAAATTTTTAAGAGTTCCCTTATTTGTCTGTACTTTATGATGCATTGGTATGCATTTCCCCATTAACTATTTCTACTTTGCATGAAATCATTGTATAAGTCCCTCCAGCGACTCCCTGCATCCCCACCAAGCTCAAAATACCCAGCTAGCCTCTGTTCTGCATGCCTAGGTTCAGGTTGTCCCAATCCCATTGCTACGGCATTAGCGGTGTAGAAATCCCTTGCGCTTCGAGTCTGATAGGACCAGTCCAGGAGTCCAAACACAAATTCTTTTTTTAGCGAGCCTCCTCTTCCCAATCGATTAGAGATTGATTTAATAACAAAAAGCATTTTGTTTTCTATAGCTTCCCCATGTTTATGGAACTGGTCATGATGTTGCCGAACAGGCCAAGCCACAACAGACATTGAATTGCAAGCAAGGTAATTCTTGCACATTGCAGAATATGATTCAGTCAAATGGAATATCTTTCTTGCATAGCTGATTGAAGCCAATTCACATGCTAGTGCATTTCTAGAAATTGGTTTACCTGAAAGAAATGTTTCTCTTTCGTTTATCTCATGGAGCAGCAGTACTGATATCATCTTCACATATTCAAATTCTCCAATGATAGGAAAAACATCCAAAACATTTGGATGCAGTTTTATGGAACCGCCAGTCTGAGGTGGGGAGTATTTGTACATTGCAATCGGGGTCCTGCCAATCTTCTTCTTATGGCGTTTGTAAAATATCCAATACTGTTTCTCACCTGGTAAAATAAGGCATGCTCCAGCTTTGTTTGGAAGGAGTTTGTTGTCTTTGGCTAATAGAGAGAGAATATCTCTAGTTGATTGCTCATTCACTAAGCCATTTGTGCCACTAACTCTTTGAACTTCCATACCATTTTTTCCACAGAAAGGAATAATGTTTGAGAACAATGCCTCTGCCTCAGAATCTGAAATGCCCTTACACAGCATTCGTTGCATTCTGGAACAGATGAGTTTAGCAGACATCGTGTTTCCCTCAAGCTCTAATCCTCCAACCACTATCATGTGATGTGCTTTGTATCTAACATTCATGTGGCACAATACTTTTGCTGATAACAACTCCTGCATGGGAACGTCCTGTCGTCCATTGTTCTTTTCAATTGAGGCAATTGTCTCTACCTGTGGTAGGTAACAGAAGTCAACATACCAGTCACGCATGTTTCGATCAGGCAAGGGAACATTTGGGATAAGTGATGACTTGAAGTCCTTTGATGAGAGATAAGGAATAGGGTTTTCCTTCTCCTTGTAGTATCTGGTAAGAGCATCAGCACAATCACCAGAAAGGACCATGTGTGGCAATCCCTTTGCATTGTCTTGAATGGATCGACCAATCCCATGGTGATCACAATAAAGCATTCTGTTATCTGCATAGCTGCAGATAATGATCCTATGAGACGGCACATAGAAAGCTCCACAGAAGTCAACTGTAAAGTTGCGAAATACTTTCCTGTAGTTAGGTGGCAGAAGTGATTTGCATTCGACAGAGCTATATTTGTTGAGATACTCCAACCTGTCAGAACTTGCAACATATTCTTTCATCTTCTGGGAGGACAAGTTCTTGGCAGCAGCATATCTGGTTTTCTTCTTTGCTGAGGCATAAGTCACACATGAATTTTCATCCTTCTCCTCCCTGGACTGGATGGGTTGGATGCCTTGTACCTTGGCCTCATCTGAACTTTCATCTCCCTCATCCAAGGCAAATTGAAAGGGAAACGTCTTGGGAGTGGGTAATTTCATTATGGAGGGTCGGACAGATGGATGCAGACATGCAGATAATTCGCATGACATACAAGTATCCAAGAGGATGTCCTTCATGGGCAGTTTAGTATTTTGGTACAGTGATGCAATTTGCGTCAACCAATTGCTGGATTTCTTGACAACTTCAGGCATGTTGGATGCCTCAACAGTTTTGTGAAACTCGAAGGCACAAGACAGTTTCATTGATCTGTCACAGTTCAGACAGACTAACCAGAGTAAATCCTTGGTGCCTTCACTAAGAGGATTTGTGGAGCATCTATCATGACTGGATGACTCGCTGCAGCACAGACATACTCTACTAGACATGTTGTGGTGTCCCGCCCTCTCTGTTGGGACAGCCAAACAACTATCGAATATAACACTGAGGAATTATGTCCGGTTGTGTAAATATTCTAAGTTTAGGTGGAGTTTACAGTCTGATGCAGCAGCGGAATCAAAAAGTCAAGAAGTATTGCCACAGACACAAACAAACACAGCAACACAGGATACAGGCAGTGTGGGAGGATGAAAGAAACAGTGAAAAAAACAATTATTGGAACATATTATGATTAGCTATTAGTTAGCAGTGGGACGAATATCATTCTTGATATTCCGTATCCAAACTGTTATTGCTATTTTCGGATCTCAAAGACTCACCTCTCACTTTATTTTATTGTCTGTGAGTCACCAACAAAAAAGATAAAAGACTCCGTCACCTGATTTGGTTGATGTGGCAAAGGGCAGGCAACGGGCCACTTTCACTTAGGATGTACAAAAGGACTGAGCCTTCCCGAGACACAATGGCGAAGGGGGTTCACAAAGGCTAAGGGGTGCACACAGGCCAGGGGTGCACAATGGCGAGGGTGGTGCACAATGGCGAGGGCCGTGCACAATGGCGAGGGCGGTGCACAATGGCGAGGGCGGTGTACAATGGCGATGGTGGTGCACGAGACGGCAAAACCTGTGGTGCTTGGCAACGGTGCTCAAGATGGCAAAAGAAACAGCGCTCGAGACTGCAAAAAGCACAGGTGCTTAAGGGTACAAACGCCCTCGGAGCACGAGACAGCAAGCGCTGCAAAAGAAAGCACAGAGTCAGAGAATGCGATAGCAGTAGGGGGCTGCGAAAACGACGACCCGGCGAAAGAAACGGTGAAAGCGTCTGCAATCGCCAAAGCGATGGCAAAATCGATGGTTAAAACGACGACGGAATCGACCCCGGAAGATGGCGATCGTGACAACGATGGCGACGGCTTTGCGATGGCGACGGCTTTGCGATGGCGACGGCTTTGCGATGGCGGCGATGGCGATTGGCAAAAGCGATGGCGCAAGCGATGGCGCAAGCGATGGCGCAAGCGATGGCGCAAGCGATGGCGCAAGCGATGGCACAAACGATTGCGAAAGTGATGAGTTTGGCGCAAGATAGGAAAGGGCCGGTGCACCAAGGTGAAAGGGATGGTGTGCGACGGTGAAAGTGATGACAGTGAAAGTGATGGTGGCGAGGGAAGGGAATATGCATGAAGGGGCTTTGTGTGAACACATGCATCGTGGTGAGAAGGACAGGAGGTAGACAAAATGGCAACAATAGTTTTCTCGGTTCCACCGGCAAAACAAATCTTTCATACCGTATGTGAGAAGCATGTAGAACGGGGTGTTGTCGGGAATACTGACACTTCTGGTTCAAAATTCACAAGACTGCATGTTTGAAGTGAATATATTGTATCTTATTGTACCATACTGGTTCGGTATTGTACTCTAGAGAGGCAGCATCAATGCTTGAAAATATATTATTACAAACAGGTACATACCTATCTTTACACACGTTGGGGATGGTAGGGTATGGTATTGCAATTCCTTAATAAGTCCTTCTTAGAGGGTTTAGCTATTACAAGCATCATAGTTATTATGCAAAGGAACTCAATAGCTGTTCATAGCTAATACCTTTCCACTGTTGTGCCTTGTAGAAATGTTGACGTATTCCTCACCAGGTATCGTACTGGGAGTGACTGGGAGTACCATACCATACTCCACTTTCATTTATTAGTCTCTAATCTTATTTAGGTGTTTCTAATAGATATAGTAGTTATTGTATGGTATATTATGTCATATTGAGACGAACATTTCTGCCAATAATTGGCCAATGAGTCTTATACAAAAAGGTAAGGTAATCGAGTAACGTAGCTTTCAAGATAAACTAGAGATCTCTTTTCCCAGACGAATGGGAAATTACTAATGAGTAATTTCTCACATAATATCGCACTCCTGTCTTGTTTCAGTGGTAACTCATATAGAATATGAACAAACTTTCCTCCTAACTCGTCTATAAAAAAATGTTGCCTCTATAATTCTCACATACATTCCACACAAATGTGTGTTCGGTGAGTGCTATGATACTCCGCTATTATTATGCATAGCAGAGCGAAATGATTTATTTCTGTACTTAAATAAGACTAAGAATATCTTTTGCTTAACTGCAATAGAGAAGGCGTTGTCATTATTATGCTCATCACTATATTAACGTTAAACACAAGGCCTCGTTATAATATTTCCACAACATCTTAAGTGCACCTAATTCTCTGCACGCACACTACAAATAGGATACATTCATCTTCCTTCTCTTCTTCTGCAGCATCATTGTATTCATCGGTAATCCTCTTTCCGTTTTCTATTAGATCCCAAAAATCGGTACGTCCTTGTCGGATACTCAACCTATTCATTACCTGCCATTTTGTTTCTATTGCCATTCTCTCCCCCAGTGACATATGTCCCATATTTGTCATGTAAGCAGCCACATACCATGGCAGATAATCAGGACAGGCAGTCCCAGAAGCTCCATATCCGCTGTTGTGTTGCTGTAGCCTCACAGCAATATTAATTGTTTGTCCAACATAGACTTGTTCAGGGCAAATCGTTGATACTAAGAGATACACGTAGCCACTGTTTGATGTCGGTAAGGTAATATCACAGACACGGTATGGATACAGCTCTGGCAGGTTGATGCTACATGTTCTTCTCCCACCACATACCCTGTTCTCCTCATTTCCAGAGACGGATAACCGTTCCACAATGGCTTCCTTCAGTGCCGTCCATTGAGTTCTAATACATAATGTATCATATAAACGCTTGATCGCCTTTTCCTTGTCGTCAGTAACAATAGTGATGAACCGACTGTGTTCATTCCTTGAAAGGGCAACCACCACCTGGCCTGGTTCCCAAGGGTAGTACTTTGTTGTTACCTATGTTTAAGGCAACAATGGTAAAGAAAGAAGGAAGTACTGATAATTGTTGCAAAAAGAAAAAAACACTTGGCTATGGAAGGAGAAGGGGATGCTCATTACCTCTATAGCACAAGGCACCAGAAGTGTATTCCCCATTTGTTTGTTCACCTATTTCCCAAAAAAGCATTTGAATATAAGACATGTCTCCTTATAAGGAAATTCATTCCACTGAACAGAAGCACTAACTCACTGTGGATGAACCAATATGTTTTAAAGTGTACTGTCTTCTGAATGCAGTTATTGGTCCTTTGGTTGTCATTTTGTCTGGACAAACAGAAACTTTGACCTTTGTCCAGTTCTTTTGTAGTAAATCATCCTCTGTTGGTGGCTCAAATGAAAACAACTGTTGTGGTGACTCGCTGCCAGGAGGAGATGCAAAAAGTGTTATATCTTTCCAGTTGTCAGTTTGTTCCTTTGTGGGAACATGTGCCATAATCATTAGTTGTGATTGAGAGTATTCCAACGTATTTTTTGTTGATTCAAATAGTGCTCCGGCATAGAACAAAAGTTGGTTTGGTTCTCTCACTTTTTGGTTTAGCATATCCAGGATGCTTTTCTCCCTTGTCTCCATGGGATCTGCCAATGAATCACTTATTTTTTTGTAGTCTTTCGACAAAATTTTTATATGAGGTATTTTCTTTTCAACCAGAAATTGCTCTGTATCACGAATGAATTCTAACGTTGCATCATTAGCAGTTTTTCGTCTGTGGTACATTCTCTGTGTATTAGGTGTAATTCTCTCGTCTTCCCATGACTCAACAAATACGATATGTTTGTTCATTAGGTAATAAAATCTATCTCTGATCTCATCATCCTCTCGAAGAATAAATGGGCTAGTTCTTGTTATTCGCTGAATTTCCTTTTGTGAGCAACCGGAAGAAGCATATTATTGGTTAGTCATCAATCTGTGTTAACCCACAGCCAATGTAAAATCAAACATTGTTTCCACAGACATACCTGTAAGGCTAAATCGGTTGAGGCTCTTACCGAATGTTCTAACCTCACTAAAGTGAAATCAGAAAGAATATGAGATGATATTAAAAAGGGCAGCCCCCCT